>OY723387.1:54349282-54411782 GCA_963210295.1 Ophion ellenae
CTCTCTTTCTCTCTTTCTCTCTTTCTCTCTCCCTGTCCCGTGTATCTTCGTGACGCAGGAAGCGATTCCCGTCTTCTCGTTCCGAGAAGGAACACCGTGCATGTTATGCCTGAATAGTCTTCTCTGTTGCGCGAAGCCAGCCCAGAGCGAAGCTCACCCAGCACGTACAGAGAGCTCTTCCCGAGCGCCTAGAAAAAAAATCTATACACAAATACGAGAAAGAAAAAAATCGCTACCGTATACTCCTTGCATTTTCGGGCGATGAATTCATTTAAATGGTTACCAGATCCGCGGAACCCGGATACTCTTGGAGTCTCTCCCAGGAATTGGGATGCAACTTTGATCATCTTCGTGAGGCTCATTTTAATTGAATTTTTACTTCGTTTTCTTTCGTTTTCTGTCGTTTTCTTTCGTTCTCTCTCTCTCTCTCTCTCTCTCTCCCCCCCCCCTCCGTCTCTCTTTCTCTCTTGTCCTATTGTTTTCCTGTCAATATTCTTGGAAACGTAAAGTCACGATTTTGCACTTGGCATTCGTCTCCCGTTCTGACCTTCCTCTAGGGAAAGAGAGAGAGAGAGAGAAATCGGATGTGGGAGTGTCAGAAATATAGTTGTCAATTCATCAATGCATAGAATTTACGCGATTGAAGTTTGCATCGTTGGGATGCAGTGAAAATGATTATTTTTTTCTTCGTTGTTTATTAGTTATTTATTCTTTATTCTTATTTTTCATTAGTTATTTTTATTCTTCGTTGTTTATTAGTTAGGGTTATGATATTTGTGCTGTAAATATATTAATGTTTCAGTTTTAAATTAGCTCTGGGTGATGAGTTGTGACGTTGTCCACTGAGCCAGTTCTACTTGTTTAATTTCTGAATGTTCGTATCGTATAGATATGTTACACTACACAATGCTAGATTATTGCAAAATGGGTGGATTAACAAATGCAAATAACATTATCGGATCAAAAAAAAATTGCGTTCGCGTTGAGAGCGATAATGGCATAGAATTACATAACCTTAAATTGTATTAGTCCGATCATTTATTCCGGCTAGTGCGGCCGTAGTTGGCAAGTGTTGGCTAGGTCATCGCGAGATACCTACTTGAGAATTTTTGCATTCGCAACGCCATCTGTAAGCCAAGTTGCCAGCCATGAGTCATTCGCTCGATGGAACTACACGTATTCACATAACCACACTTTGTCATTTGTGACCAAGATCAGCTGGGCAGTGACTAGACAAGGGCTGGATAACAAAACATTCACAATATTACTAGCTCATAACCAGCTAACCATTGGTCAGTTCGTATGAGCTCAATTGGGCGAGCCAGTTACTAGGTCGTAACTCAGACAGACTAGCACAATTTGGACTCTTAACTCGAAGTACCACCGGAGGCAATCCCCGGCAGCCCATCCAACAGTGTCGGCCATTGTGCATTTGTTTTCAAAAGCATGTACAAGGTCAAGATAACCTCATAAATTTTGGAACCAAGTTTTCTCACAGATGATTGAGTTATTTTAAAGGAAAAACAAAGCACAAGGCTCTGGAGAATTCCCCGACGCAGAGTTTGACGATTTTCTTTTCCTCCGAATATTATACGTCTCTGAAAGATCTCTGATCGAAAATTTATTATTTCTCTCGTACTCATTGGTTACGTGGCACATTCTTCACTTCGCTTTAAGGGGTTAGACTACTGTGACGACCCGAAAATCAGGATTATTAAAAGAAAATAATTATGAAGGAATTGTTGCCAAATCGTTTGAACATTTATTTCTATGTACATTAATAAAGTTGTGTGCCCAATTTCATTTAAAGATATTTATAATTAAAGATGTTATATACAATCTCGTGAAGGACCTCGAACGTGAGGGGCTCAACGGTGTAGTGGATTTTGACCATACGGTTGATCTGAAACAAACAAAAAACTATTTTTTTTCTCAAAATATATAATAATGGCTAAGACGCTTTTTTGTTATCGTGTTTCAATTTAAAAAAAAATATTTTTTAATTTTGTTACGATTTTTCGAGGCAAAATGATATCATTATTGTTGATAACTAAGGAACAAAAATGTTTTTAAAAAAACGTGTGTCAAGACTAAACTAGTATTACACTGATCAAGTGTACTAAACTTCAAGTCAATCCGTTCGTTAGATGTCGAGAAATCGTGTACACCGTTTTAAAAAACATAGTTTTGAGAAACACACATTTAAAGTTCTTCATTTCCACAGTAGCCTAATCCCTTAACCCTTCGTTGTCACACTTATATTTGACCACAATTTTGACACACTAGGTCAATTTGACCCGGATAGTACTTCATCCACCTGCCATTAACGACCCTTCAGTCGGTTTATATTGAAAACAATCAGGGATACACGTACAACATTTCTTAATGTCGGCATAATTGAAATTCAGAAAGTATAAAATTGAATTGTTGTAACAAAATTATTAAAAATCTTCACTTTTGAATTGATTGCAAAAACTACGATTCGAACACGGGCTTTCTATTTCGTGTTGCACATGGGCTACGATTTTTAGCGCGGATCAGCGATTTCGTGGCTTTTCTACATATTTCCTGTTTTACAGTTCGATTGTGACACACTAAAGTGGGAAAATATTTTCAGCCAGCCTGCGATCGTTTTTTTCGCTATCACACTTTTCAATATCTTATTTTATCGGATAACATCGAAAATCGCTAAAAAGGAAAAACAGTAGAAATAAAAAGATCGTAGGGCTGAAGAAATTGACACGGAATGTCCCGTGTCGATGTTGTCGGGTGCTTTTGCACGAAAACAAGCACAGGCTAATTTGCCCGCCGTCTCCCTCGGCCGTTCGTCAGACATCTGCTCTTGGATGGTCGAATACACATAAAAGCTCATGCATGTACGGCGCTTTACGACAAAGATGTTCGTAACGATGTCAAAATTAGTCCCCCGGTGTCGCTCGCGGTAATTAATCTTTACTCGACCCTCTTTCTCTCTCCCCTTTCTTTTCGTCTCTTTTGCTTCTTCGTTCGGGACAATAGGAAAAATTAGTACGATGATAATGCATTATTTTGCCGACGTGCAAATTGCTCGCTTGTCTTGTGACATCGCGCGGGAAGACCTCAAGAGTGCTTTCGTGTAAAAATACTATTTTCTCGCATTTATCATTAGCAGGAAAATAACGCGGAAAAAACTTGTACGAAAGTCCCCGCCCATTGGTTCAGTACTAGGTCAACGACCCTGGGCATTGGGCTTTTTGTAAAAAACTTTCGAAGAAAAGACCCGGATTGGATTTTTGGATGAGGTTGAAGTTTGCATCGTTGGCATGCAACGGAAAATTAATATTTCTGAATTCCTTTAATTTCTTTTGGCACATTATGCCTTCAAAAAACCTTCAAGCATTTTTTAAGCTATTTATTTGCCGATCTACAAGTAAATCTATAAGAAAATTTGTTCTATAATAATAAATACACGAAAAAAAAAAAATATAAAAAAAAACATTCGTTGCGTTCCAACGATGCAAACTTCAGCAGCATATTTTTGGTAAAAAAAAAATTAGCAACTAGCCCAGCCTCATTCGGTCTTTACTAAGTTCTTTACTAATTGAACTTAACTGAACTAAGTTCTCTACTAAGTTTACCTTACTAAGTGAACTTTACGTTACTAAGTTCACTCGACTAAGTTTGCTTTACTAAGTAACTTCGCTAAGTAAAAAAAATCTGCAACTGGCCCAGCCTCATTCTTTCTTTACCAAGTTCTTTGATAAGTTTATTTCATTAAGTGAACTTAACTAAGTTCTTTACTAAGTTTACTTTACTAAGTAACTTTACTAAGTGAAAAAAAACCTGCAACTGGCCCAGCATCATTCGTTCTTTACTAACTTTACTAACTTTACTAACTAACATTACAATGTCTGAACACTTGACAGTCGTTCAGACATTGATGACACAAATTGGCGGAAGTGATGACCCAACTCATCACCAATATGATGAGTTGGGTCCCACGTACAGCACTTTACGTTGGCCCAGCAATCGCTTTAACCATTCAATCATTTTTGGGCCCCAAGCGTAAGCCTGGAACCCAAAGAACCCGTCGATTTTCAATATTTTTTTCCGATGAGAGTTTCGGGATCACGAGGCCCGGATTTTTTACATCAATCAATCTGTAGTCTTGCCAAGTTTGAGTTTTTTTTGTTGTTGATAGATATTGGCGAATGATCAAGTCATTATTATTTAAACAAAGTGCCACCGTTGCTATATGGCCAATCGGTGTACGTGGTTCTGGCAACCAGGGTGATCTGAAATGGAAAATGAAGAAATTTACGTTTATAATAGTTTAATAATAAAACTTTTGTATGATTGGATGCTTTTTTTTGAAATTTTGAAAATGCCCAAAATGGCAAGCTGTGGAAAATAGTTTGATTTTCAACGACAAGCAAAACAACTTTGATTATTTTTTATCAACAAATGGATGAGAATGTCGAAAAATCATCTGGTCATATGATAGAACATTTTATAAAGTAGGCTCTGTCCGAATTTGAAGTGAATCGGGCAGATAGATTTTGAGATATGACTTACGCCGTTTCGGAAATAGAGTTTCGAGAAAAAACGCAAGAAAGGGCAAACCTCAGCGGGGCGGTCCGACGTAGCGCAGAGTGCGATCTAGCTGTTCACAGAAATTTATTTTAATTCTTTCATTGCATCATTTCCATTATAATCCAAAAATGTTTCTTACATATTTGGGCTTCAGATAATTAATAAGGACCCTGAAAAAAGTTGGAGTGTTTGTGGAGGTCCGAATTCGGCAAAAAAAAATGGGCTGTGATACTTTTATTGCGTTCTAGCGATGCAAACTTCAGTATCATAATTATCGAAACTCGTTGAATTTTTAAACTCTGTACAAAATCTTTGTTGAAAATTGAAGTTGAGATCCTAGACTATAAAACTATGCAAAAAAACGTATTTTCGAAATTTCCAGCTTGTGCAGGGCTCTTTAGACTATCCGCATTTCCCCAGTATTGCGACAATATTCACCCACTTATAGCTTTGAAGTTTGCACCGTTGTAGGGCAACGATTTTTTTCGATTTCTTTATTTTTGTCATAATCCAAAACCGGTTTTTCAAATTGAGGTCGTGAATCTCTAACGAAAAAACGTAAAAACCTACGATGACGTTGTTCGAGAATTTTTTAATTGAAATTCTCAACCGTAATTTGTTGGATCTCCAAAAAAAATATCCTTTCGTGATCTCATGCACAAATATGTTGGGGAGCCCCAAGATGCACCCACATCTCTATAGGGATTTGTTGGGGACACCGTACATAGGGAGTCCTCATTGGGATCGGGTGTGTTGTGATATTATGTCAAAAGTGCAGTAAAATAAATAACAAACGATAATTAGAGTGCATTTTTAGTGATAGGATTCAAAGCGATTTGTAAGATATACTTTTTAAAGCGATTTATACTTTTCGAAGATAAACTTTATACCTTATCCACTCATTTAGTTTATCTATATATTGCGTTTAGAAAGTTCAGCGTACAAGATGCGATGGGATCCATCAACATGTGGGAATCCTTTAGGATTCAAATCGGATTCGTACATTGGCTTTCAATGGGGAATGCCGATTAGAATCCAATGTACGAGCGTGACGTTTTAGTATAGGGATCCAATGCGGTGTCCCTTTGGAACCCTATAAAAGTAGAAGCAAGTATAAGAATCCGATTGGATATCCACGACAATTACTACACGGGGATGGGTCAAAATCTTATCGGTGTACAAATGGTATCTCAGTTACGCGAGACTACTACGCCTGAAGGCACCTGGCGAACTTATTGCGATATATCAGATACAGAGATACAAGAATTGGCTTAAGGGGCTATACCAGCGTGAACGCTGAAAATTGGGGTGATTTTCGGACACTTTTTTGAAAAAAAAGTACTCAATTAAATGTTTCGGAAAATTAAGAATATATTTGGCTACATTTGACTATATTACATAATTTTTCATAGAAAAATATTGAGATCTAAGCGACTTATGCGCTGCCTTCGGAGGCTGCTGACATGATTTCCTCCACTGCTTAAGGGGCTATACCAGCGTGAACGCTGAAAATTGGGGTGATTTTCGGACACTTTTTTGAAAAAAAAGTACTCAATTAAATGTTTCGGAAAATTAAGAATATATTTGGCTACATTTGACTATATTACATAATTTTTCATAGAAAAATATTGAGATCTAAGCGACTTATGCGCTGCCTTCGGAGGCTGCTGACATGATTTCCTCCACTTCCTCCACTGCTGACATGATTTCGGCCGATTGAGTAGCTAAAACCGAAAAAGGAAAAAATGTCGTTCAACTGGAAGGTATTTCCTGCACAATGACGTAGGATTTTCGAAAAATATGAAAATCTAACAAAATGACGTAGTTATGAAAACAAGTCTGCTTTCTTGCCTATAAAATGGTCGTTTTTTCAATGCCAAATCGTCAATTTTCATCTAATCGAAAAATATCCTACGTCATTGTAGAGTAAATATATTCAAGAGTACTCAGTTCAAATTTCACGTCAATCGGATAATTGCTCTTTGAATTTCAATGTCAGCAAGTTTGAAAAATCTCATTTCGAGAAGAACGCGTTTAAAGATTTAACTATCGATTTTTGCAAGATAAAGTGATATTGATATAAATGATATAAATCATAATGATATTCTTGAAATTATAAACTGTCGAAAAAGGCAAAAAAAAATCGATTTTTTTAAAGTGCCACACTGGTATAGCCCCTTAAAATCAGGGCTATGATTCGGTGCCGAGTATCGGGTACAACCGATGTAGGCCCAAGATCGGCAATTCGTCGAAAGCCAATGCATGATAGTGCCGTAGGCCACGTGGCGTTACCCAGGTAGGGAATCAAAAGGCTGACGATGGAAACAAACTTGTGCGAGCCTTGTTTCACCGAGCCTGAGTGAGACAGACCTGGGCCAGGTTTCATTGCATCGTATGGAGCAGCCTGGAACCAAGACTGGCTGCTTAGCCTAAACTCAGGGTTATTTCAAGCTTTATTCAGCCAGTGAATTTTAAGGCTAAAAAATCAAGGCTGCATGCAGGCTTGTTTCAGGTTGTGATAAAATAAAATAATTTTTAAATAATATTTTTTCTGTACTTTTATGAAAAAAAAAATTAGCAATAAATTTGTCGGGTGCGAAGGCACGAAAAACGAAAGCGAAGGAGGCAGCTCAGAACATTTAAACATATTCTCTTATCGATATTTATGAGGTACACAAAAAAGTTTTTTTCTCGTCACATACACATTTCGTATATACTCACTCTCTGGGGTTTGCGTACACTCTGTGTATTACGTGTCCCATAAACAATAAATAAAATAAAGTATTGTGTTTAAAATATTTTATATATATTTTATAACAAATAATATAATGAATAATAAATATATATAATAAATAAAATGAATTCTTTACAAATTTATTAAATTTACCCCAATGTAGAATATAGAAAACTAAAAACAGGCCTCATATAGCCTCGAGAAGAGTTTGGGATAAGCTTGGTCATAAATGCTCGTGAAGGCTTCATTAAGGCTCGTTTTGAACCTTGTTGTTTCGTCGTTTCAGGCTTAGTACAGGCTTTTCTACCAGCCTTTGGTCAAGCCTGTGTGCAACAGCCTGAAACCGCGTTATCATTCAGGGGTTCAGCTAGGCCTGAAATCAGGCTGGTGCTCAGCCTGAATTAAAAAATGTGAGCCTTGTTTCAGAGCTTGGCGAGCCCTTTTTTCATCGTCAATTCCTACCTGGGTACATACATCGGCTCAGGGTTCAACGAGAGCTGGATGCCAATGGCCGGTTGCATTGCAAAACTTGACACTAGCGCGGAACTGGCGTTTTTTCTATGCTGCTGCTCAATTCGGCCATAGACTATTCAATGGTAGGTCGCATCGGCACGAGATCTGGAAGAGTGTTGGATTTCAACGGCCGGTTGCAATTCGAAAGATGACACGGGCCAAAGACTGGTAGTTTATCAGATGCCGATGCCGAATGCAGCTACAGGCTACACGACGATGAGTATAATCGGCTCACGTCTGACCTAACATTGGGCAACCACTTTTGGGTGCTCAGGGCCTCACCAGCCGGTGGTCATGTTGCAAGGGCGATACTTTCCCACGAACTTACAAGTGAACGCACATACACCGAAAGGAAAATCGTACGGCCGAATTCTGCGGTCACGGACCTGTAACTCAACTTTTTATGAGGATGACGTTATTTTTCGTTGATCCGACCATGATTTTATTCCTAGACTCGAGTAACTGCTACAAAAACTGTACACTTTTTTTCAACTAACTGAAAATTTGGTTTCACGTCTGTTACCGCAGTACCCACATTATCTTTTTTCAATGCATAGTTGAATTTCTACATTATGTTAAGATGCAGAAATATAAGATTCTCGTAAATGCTTTTTTATCCATGGTTTTATCAGCCGATTTTTGCGCAAAATTTCAAATTCGGACTTTTAACGCGATGTGGAAATTGCCGTTCATTTTTCACAGATTTTTATGACGTTTTCGAAAAAAATGCAGGGCCTGTAGAAATTAAGAGAGACTTTTCAACCGATTCACTTGAAATGTTGAATATATCTTGAAAAATACATTGTCTATGGAAGTACGTAGAATTTTTTTCATATTGCATAGTTCATTCGTTATTAACAATTATCTGACGATTTTTTAGGCAAATTTTTCACTTTCCAAAAATTTGCCCAAAAAATCGTCAGATAATTGTCAAACTCAAGCGGAATTCCGTTGTCTTAGAGTAGACAGTAGAAATCTGATTGATCGCGTCAGACGTGTTCTCGCTCGTTGCATCTTCCTGGTTCACATACGCACGTTTAAGGAATGAGAGAAAAAAGAGATATGAGGTGAGCCGTAGGAAGAGGGACCACTCCCAGTGCATGCGGAGTTTGAATTGCACCGAAATTATGGTGCCCCAGGCCAGCGGGAGAACTCTCCTCTTTCTTACATAAGTACTGCGCGGGTCTCTCTACGTTTGCACCGCAAGAGGATGAAAAGAACGGAGGTTCCTTGCCGCAGTCACGCTTGCACGTTTGTGTTCTCGTGTATACACGAGAGCCAACGAAAAGTACCCTCGTAGCCACGGAGGGATTCTCTCTTACGACCCGGGAGGCCCTTCAAAGGGCCTCTTCGATGCAATTCGGCAAAGAGCTCGAAAAGAGGAGGATGTGCCCATTCACCTGTTGGAATGCAAGCCACTTTTTTCCTTCGTCTTATTCCGAAGTGTCTTTCCTGCAATCTCCGCTTCATTAAAACTTTTCGACACCTTTTTATTTCTTCCGCAAACCGTACACCTATCCGATTTTAGGGGAGGGTAGGGGTTTCAGCGTGAAAAAAAAAACACTTTTTTGCGAATTTTTCTCATCTATATGGATAGAGTAAATTTATTGAAACCTTTTGTACATTGTTAAGTGTCGTTTCAAGAACATTCCGTGAAATTTGTACGCGAAAATATCCACAAACAAGCCGGTGGGGCGATTTTTCTCGAAACCACTTTTTCAAAGTCCGTGTTCACTGCCATTTGAAAACTACGTGACCGATTTGTTTCAAACTTGGTACACACTTTCTACATATAAAATACCTCCCCCCAACGGTTAGTTTGAGATTTTTTTTACATTGAGGGGGTTTTCCACCCCCAAAATGGCGGAATTTTTCGTGAAAAATAGCACTTTTCACTTTACATGACCACCAAAAATTTAGAAATGAAAAAAAAAAATTATCAAGGACCGTTGGGGGGAGGATTTGGTGATACTTTGACTAAATTTTAATGGTACTTGATTTCAGATAATTTCTAGCTGAGATACAGTGAACACCGCAAATCGTGTTTTTCCAAAGGCGTTCTTGGAAAAGCTTTGTCACCGGCTTGTTTGTGGATATTTTCGCGTACAAATGTTATGGAATGTTCTTGAAATGACACTCAACAATGTACATAAGGTTTCAATAAATTTACTCTATCCATTTAGATGAAAAAAAAATCGCAAAAAAGTGTTTTTTTTTCACGCTGGAACCCCCACTCTTCCCTTAAAGTGTATCACGGTCGTGTGGCGCATCTGTTTTTCGGGTTACCACAACTTGCGAAACGAAAATTCCGTATTTTTTTACTTGAGTCTGATTGAGAGACAGATCGATTCGGTGAAGGACCTCAAACGCTTATTTACTATGAAAAAAAGTTTGTTTACTATAAGTTTATTTACGTTTATTGACGTAAAAAGTTTATTTACTATTAAAAAAAAGTTGGCATATCAGTGAGCCGTCCGCAACAACAAACTTCCGGATTTAATGAAGAAAAAGGGAGACCTGGCAAAGACTGAATAAAGGGCTTTTCGAAACGTCACCCTCATTCGAGTTTCAAAAAACCGGAAAACACTTTCGCAGCTCGAGCTGCTGGTTTCAACAAGGTATCTGTGGGAAAATCGTTTGAGCTACTAGGGAAAATATTCGACCATTACAAATTTACTCCAGATAAAATATATAATTGTGGCGAAACCGGGGTTTCTATTGTATCCGAAACGAGACAAAAAATTATTGCTACAACCGATTGGGCCGGTGTGAAAGATCGGGGCGATGAGACTATTCATATTCGCCCTTTTTGTGATAATACCGAAGACTGTTCGTCTCCGTCATTATACCCAGTCTTGCCTGATGAGGTGGTATTTTACTCCTAGCGTGGGGCATGATAGGGCAAAAGATATGACGTTTTTATTTAGTTATCTCAACGGGTTACACCTAGTTCGCGGCCGGAAAAAAGAGGTGTTTTCGTGAATTTTTTATTGGGAAATGGGTGCAGGTTTTTGAATTTTTTTCATAGTAAAGGGTATCATTTCAAGTATCTTTGACAATTTTTTTATTCGGAAATATTTATAAACAACGGAGATACAGTAAATTGCACAGACCGCTGTGCAAAAAAGGTCCTCCGCCGTGACCACTCCTGCTCGGGAACAAATCATCTGAAATTTAAAAAAAACCAAATAAATTTAGTTTTTGTACCGTATTATCCAGTCTTTAAGGCGTTACCCCCACTTGTAGCGCAAAAAAAGGCCTTTTTCATGAATTTTTTTGAAGAAAACTACAAAACTTTTTCAATCGATCAATATACCATCTTAAAGAATACATCTTGAAGAACTTTCAGTAATTTTTTTATTGAAAAATATTACATTGTTTAGTGGCAAATGGCCGTCAATGAAATAATGTTTTTATGTACACGGTTTGCGGTGACCAACATTGCGGCGAAGTGGATCATCTGAAAAAAAAATGCGGATGGATTTAGTCAAATATAAGTATAAACTAGTCTTTAATCGAAGGATTTTAAAAAATATTCATTTTTCACAAAATGGCGGACAGTCAAAGTTAATGGTTCGATTGTAACGAAAAAAAAAACGGCCGTTTTTTGGCTATAAAACGGCCATTTTTTTCGAAAAAAAAATCGAACGATTAAAGACTACATTTTTATGTATTAAATAAGGCCGCAAAATTTCAAGAAGATCGGTTCATTAGTGTTCGAGTAATCTTGGTCACCGACTTCAGAAATGCCATTTTGAGAAAAACGTGTTTAAAGTTTCTCTTTCAACGCTCTTTCAACGCGGATTCTTCTCTTTCAACGCTCATATCTCAGTCAATTTTGTTCGGATCGACTTGAAATTTTCAGGACATATTCTCAGATACTTATACTTCAAAAAAATGCAATAACAAAAAAATCGATTTTTTCAAAATCGCAAGTGGGGTTAACCCCTTAATCGAAGGATTCAATGGAATAATGATTTTTGAAAAAATGGTCGCCGATCGAAAGTGATCGTCGAAACTTCGGTGAAAAAAACACTCTATTTTCCTTTATATAAAAAAGTATGCATTTAAAAAAAATCCTTGGATTAAGGACTGCCTTTTGATATACGAAAAATGTCTGTGAAATTTGAAGCAGATCGGTTTAGATGTTTTTGAGATATTTTGGTCACCGATTCTGAAAAAGTAATTCCGAGAAAAACGCGTTGAAAGTTTTACGTCAGGTATATACGTAGATAAAATGGATTTCAATACCTCTAAATGGAATCATCGATGCCCGGACCATACAGCAAATCTTCTGCATGGGTAGCAGCCTCCGAAATTTCAATTTTGCGCTGCCAACTAGGCGTAACCCCTTAATGAAAAGAGTTGTATTATAAGTATTGTATTATTCTTTTTTATTTCATTAGATTATAAAAGACTAAAGTCTGTTGATTATTTAAATTAAGGTTTATGAATTCTGCTAATGAAATTTCCCGTTTTATCAATTGAAAAACCTTAAAGTTGGCTAGAAAATGTATTCATCGTTTAGCTAGCATTTACATTTACAAATTTACGTTTAAGAGAAGAGTAGGGGTTTCAGCGTGAAAAAAAAAACACGTTTTTGCGAATTTTTTTCATCTGTATGCATAGAGTAAATTAATTGAAACCTTTTTTACATTGTTAAGTGTCATTTCAAGAACATTCCGTGAAATTTGTACGCAAAAATATCCACCAACAAGCCGGTGACAAAGCTTTTCCAAAAGGGGTCGTCCATTAATCACGTGAGGTTTTTTAGGCCACTTTCTGAGCCCCCCTCCCCCGTGGTGATATGTGGTAAGGTTTCCAGTCCCCCCCCCCCCTCCCCCGCCCACATCACTTGTATTTTTTTGTGTTAAGAAATGTCAGACACAACCGATAGGGAGTACGGTATTTAATTGTCAAAAACGAAATAATTTATATTGTCAATATATTTAAATGGCATTGTCCTAGGGCCATGGGCTCATTTGCGTGTTTTGTACAGTAACAAGTGGACAAGCCTTTTGTGGATCAGATGTAGGCATTTTACTTTAAGTAGGTGGTCAGTCGAAATTAAATAGAACTAAAAACTGTTGTTTAGGTTAATTTTTAGGCACAACCAGGGGGTTGAAACCTTCTATCCGCCATCGGTATACAAATGCTGCTCTTTTTGACCGCTTTTTTAGTTTTACCTCTCCCCATGGCGCTAGCAGTTATCTTACAATATTCTTATTGCGTAGGCGCGAGGCCCGCACGGCGTACATAGCGACCGTATTAAATACATAGCCCCTGCGCACGCATCAGGTTGTAAGAGTATAACTAGCGCTGCGAGTGGCAGAGTACGACACTAAAAATGCGGTCATTTTACGTAGCAAAAATTCTAGAAGGTGCCAGCCCCCTGGGCACAACTTGCCTGTTCAATAGCTCACAGCGGATGCTCTCCGGTTCACGCAGTTACACAAAAAAATACACGTGATATGTCACAACACCCCCCCCCCCCAGCGTGATCAATCGTGATGTTATCCAAACCCCCCCTCCCCCTATTTGAGCCACACGTGATTAATGGACGGCCCCAAAAGCCTTTGGAAAAACACGATTTGCGGTGTTCACTTTATCTCAGCTAGAAATGATCTGAAATCAAGTATCATTAAAATTTAGTCAAAGTATCGTCAAATCCTCCCCCTAACGGTCTTTGATAATTTTTTTTTTTCATCTCTAAATTTTTGGTGGTCATGTAAAGTGAATAGTGCTATTTTTCACGAAAAAATTCCGCCATTTTGGGGGTGGAAAACCCCCGCAATGTAAAAACAAATCTCAAACTAACCGTTGGGGGGAGGTATTTTATATGTAGAAAGTGTGTACCAAGTTTGAAATAAATCGGTCATGTAGTTTTCAAATGGCAGTGAACGCGGACTTTGAAAAAGTGGTTTCGAGAAAAAACGCCCCACCGGCTTGTTTGTGGATATTTTCGCGTACAAATTTCACGGAATGTTCTTGAAATGACACTTAACAATGTACAAAAGGTTTCAATAAATTTACTCTATCCATATAGATGAAAAAAATTCGCAAAAGTGTTTTTTTTAACGCTGAAATCCGTACCCTCCAATTAAAATTTGGCTAGTATTTATATTTTCAAATTAGTTAGCTAGCATTTAAATTTACAAATTACATTTGTAAATGTAAATGCTTTTTATGTAAAATGTAAATTCAAAATGCTATTATCAATTGAGAAACCTTAAAGTCTTATCACCTTCCCCTACGATCATCACAAATCTCTTTGTAGGTTCGCAACCCTAAAATTCGCCCACGCAACAATAGTTTTTTCTTTCAGTCTATTTTCAGGAGGTCCTTCCTGCAGCAAGAGAAAAATTCCTCCGACGTGAAACAACTTCGAGACAAAATTAAGATGATTCAAGAAAGAAAGGGTACTTCGTATTTGAGCACAAATCATATAGCCTCTTAATTGCGAGATGTACGTTCTCCAAACCATACACGAATTTGACTTTTCGACTTTTTCGCCTCATCACCAACAGGCTCGAAGCCGGTCCACAAAGACCCCCGTATATTCGAACGAAGAATCAATATCTCGTGCTATCCAACGTACGATAGCTCCCGATACGATTCAATTCGATTAAGATAATATAAAAATTTGAAAATTACGTATATGAATAAAAGATCGGCAAGAGTGCCGAGAACATGAGCCTATGGCGAAGAGACACTTTCCGACCTCTTCCAAGATTATTCTACTTCCCCATGGCGCATCCGCAACGCGTGTGTTCGCACGAGCCGCCCGGCTGCATCGGGAATTCGTGGGATTGCGATTATAAATAAAGTGCAGCGCATGGGCAGCGCGACTGCATGTTGAACCCACGTGCACGTTTAGGATTGATGCCAACACGAGGTGGGAATTCTTTGCGAGGGTGCACCGAGAATACATCCCTACGCGAGTATGTGACGAAAAAAAGGGGGTGGGCAAACGCGAAATCAGAAGCGGAGAGGCTAGAGAGATAGGGCGTTCTCCATGTTGTGTTCAAATATAGCGTGTGGTCTGTTCTTTTCGCGGCCATCGCACGGTTTCCAGTCTCCATCAATGGATAGAAGACAAGTGACGAGCTCAGCGTAAAGTTTTTGCTTAAAAATATTGAAGTGATTAGATATTAATGAACATTTTACTAGTCGTTACGGTATATTTTTGTACTGGCAAATATAATATACTGGCAAAAGGAGAACGGAAGGTTTCCACACTCGTTTATTAAATATTACATTTTAAAATTTACGTCAATTTCCGCTTGATCGCATTGGTTGTACAGTGAACTCTCTCCAACTCAACGATTGGGGTAGAATATCCATAAGTCGAATTTCCATAACCGAATATCCATAAGTGCCAATATCCATGAGTAAATATCCATAAGTGAGTATAGAATGAGTGCCAGAAATGGCGGGAGGTAGAGGAAAAGTGAGTATAGAGGGAACCCAAACAAACTCACTTATCTCTACCTCCCGCCATTTGGGGCACTCATTTCTACTCTACACTCACTCATAGGTATTCGACTTGTGGACATTCGACTTATGGATATTCGATTTATGGATATTCATTCTTATCGATATTCGTACTTATGGATATTCAACTTATGGATATTCGACTTATATCCATATAAGTCTTATCCATAAGTATTCATACTTATGGATATTCGGACTTATGGATATTCGATTTATGGATATTCGACTTATGGATATTCGATTCATGGATATTCGACTAATGGATATTCATACTTATGGATATTCGACTTATGGATATTCGATTCATGGATATTCGACTTATGGATATTCATACTTATGAATATTCGACTTATGGATATTCGACTTATGGATATTCGATTCATGGATATTCGACTTATGGATATTCATACTTATGAATATTCGACTTATGGATATTCGTACTTATGGCTATTCGTACTCATGGATATTCGACTTATGGATATTCATTCTTATTCAACTTATGGATATTCGACTTATATCCATATAAGTCTTATCCATAAGTATTCATACTTATGGATATTCGATTTATGGATATTCGACTTATGGATATTCGATTCATGGATATTCGACTTATGGATATTCATACTTATGAATATTCGACTTATGGATATTCGTACTTATGGCTATTCGTACTCATGGATATTCGACTTATGGATATTCATTCTTATGGATATTCAACTTATGGATATTCGACTTATGGATATTCGTACTTATGGATATTCGACTTATGGATATTCATTCTTATGGATATTCAACTTATGGATATTCGACTTATGGATATGCGACTTATGGATATTCGATTTATGGATATTCGACTTCTGGATATTCACTTATGGATATTCGACGACAGTGAACTCAACGCTTTCGGGAGTGAATTTCCGTGGTACCAGAGAGAGTGGCCTGCTAGAGAGCGACCCCCACCGCAAGTTACTGAGCGACGTAGCTACAAAATAGTAGCTTATCCAAAACTGCATAAGGTGAAACTGCCGGTGCTTTGGCGGCAAAATTGTTTGCGCCTGTAAAACACAAACATATCTGTCGTGTACACCAGCACAGGAGCTGTCGAACTATGTGTATAATAATGGAGATGACTCCTCGCGAGTCAATGTGATAAAGGGGAAAAGTAAAGACTCTAGGTAGGAATTATAAAACAAATTTCAACTATTGATGGCAGTAAATTAAAAAATATATTTTTCCATGTTATTTTTGTTCGAGTTTTTTTGGGATCGGACGAGTTCTTTTATTGGTTGAAACTGCTTCAATTTGCTCGTACAACCAGAAGATACCTGTACGAATGCAAAAGAAAAAAAATTAAAACTACCGAGGCTCGACCTCAGGACCTTCAATACAGTAATCTAGCGTTCTACCAACTTCGCTACACAATAATTTGGCAATAAATATATTCTTCTCATATTTAAGTGATTGCCGCGCTTGGGGTTCAATTAGGCTTGACGGCTTGTTCGGTTGGTTCGTCGCTTAATTTAATTCATATTTAGCTTCATTTTAAACGTAACTAGCAAATAACGAGTTTGTTTGGGTTTGTTTGGGTCTACCGTACACTCGAAAATTTTCCCGATATTCATTTACATCATCGATATTTTGCTACAGTAAGTTGACACTGGTGATGTGACACAATGTATCAACATAGGAGCTTCGTTTCTCCCCTACCTTTAAAAAATGATTTAGCAACAACCTTAACGCGATGCGAAATGCATTGCTCGCCCGCTACTCTTGCTCTACCCAGTGATGCCAACTTGGGGGTTTTGCCCCCAAATTTAGGGGGAAACGAAATGTGAAGGCGTTTTTTAGGGGGTACATTTATTTAGGGGCATTCTTTAGGGGGATTTTTTAGCGGGTACATTATTTAAGAAACTTTTTTGAGGGCGTGAAATTGAAGTGTATATCTTGAAAAAAAAAGTGAAAAAAAAGGAATCAATGTATCTTCAATTAATTCGATCGGGAAATGAAATAGGTCAATTCGTTCGATCGTCGAAATTATGTACGCGATAATATATTTTATATATTCGAAATACATATTCCTGCGAAGGATCTTTCATTCGCAATAAATATTTCTTACAAACTAAACGTTAAATTTAAGGATGATTTTTCTTTTTGCTCAATTATAATCGATTGCCTTTCAAAATGTTTTACACCAATGCCATACTTAATGTCTTGTACTAGCAACACAAGTGGCGCTGGTGGCTGAATTTCGCACTACGATGAACAACAACTTGCAGATCAAGACCAACGAATTCCGTTTTCACTTTTACTGCTTTTACTGTTCGACGTTTTCACGCTGTCACGTTGAGGTTGTGTCCGTTAGTTTATTGTCTCGTTGCGTGTTTTATTTCGCATTTTGAATTACGACCAACAACTTGCTGATCAAGAGAATTCCGTTTTTACTTTTACGGTTCAACGTTTTCACGTTGTCAGTTGTAACGTTGAGGTTGAGTCCGTTAGTTGGTTGACTACTCGCGAGTTTTACTGGATTGCAAAGTAAGTCAAGTACTCAAATGGGGTGTACAATGAAAACTTTAGGAGTTTTCCATCGAAATCTAGGGGGATTTGAAGTTGGTCCTAGGGGGAACATTCTGTAGGAGTTGGCATCACTGGCTCTACCTCCAGCACCAATATCTGCATGACATCATCTTGAGATGATAGATGTAAGACCCACGTGGTGTGAAAATGGTCAATCTCTCTTGCTCCAGCGCGTGGTCCATACTCTCTTGCACCGAGAACGCCTTGTTTCACATCATTTTAACGGAGACTTTGTCCTTGGAGTGCCATATTTCAGGTGTTTACATTTTATTTTTTTTAAAGGAAACGAGTAAAGCTTTTTCAGTGCGGTTTTTTTTCTCGCTTTTATTCATGATATACAGAACGTTAAAAAAATTTTTTTTTGAAAACAAAACCAAAATGGCGGCCGTTGCAGCTCCGCGAAAACAGGTCCTCAAATCGCGGGAGGTAAACGGCTGACATCACTGCCCCCTCTTTGTTGATCTGAAACACAAATTCAAAGCATATTATCAATCTGTGACCCTCTGGTCATGGAATGACGGATGGGTTTTTCGTTTGGTACAAATTTCGGAAAATGGCGGCAATTTAAAAAAAATCGAATTTTCGCGTTTTTTTTTCGCATAAAAAGATAAATAATAAATGCAAAAATGTATCTATCGAAAAAACAATCCGTCATTCCGTGAAGACATATTTTCTGAGTATGCTCTCCAAATTTCAGGTCGATATGTTGATTACAGCGGTCAGGAGAATGTCAGCCATTTTTAAAAACGTGTTTTCGAGAAAAACGCGTTTAAAGTTTTGTAATGTGTTTACACAAATGTGTTTATAATTACCGCTAACATCTCCCGCCGATTTCAAGGACAAAGTCTCCCTTAAGGCTGAAAGATGCATCGCGTGATCAACGATTTCGAACAAGATAGCTGACAATCTGTTTCCCACTTTACTCCGAGACGACTGACATTCCGGAAACAAGAAGAAAACTCATTTCGCGTTCTATCGAAAGGACGACAAAAGTGAGAAACTTTTTTTTTCCCCAATTGTCTTGGAGGTACGCAACGGTATTTTTACCGACTGAGCGGCTTTCGCCTCGCCTTAAGGTGATGTGAAACAGATATGGGTGCGACCGAGAACAAGCGTTTTCGGGGACTGTTGATGTATCGTAAAAAAAAATTCCTCGAAATACCAACAGTCCCTGGCCTTGTTTGTAGTTTTCGCCGATTGAGCGTCTTTCACATTGCTTTAAGCCTACAGAGCACGCTCCACGCTGCCTTAAAATGAGACGAAACGCGCTCAGTCCATAACAAAAACTGTAATCGTCTATCATCGTAGGTTTTCCGGTTTTGCTGAAAGGCCGAAGTTGTCCAGTCTGCATCCACCAATTCTACGCACGATAAAATATTTTACTTTGTGAAAAATCAATGTTCGTTGAATCGTAGTTAATTATAAGACTCGGGGTACAAGTAAATGATAAATAGAGACTTTATCTTGCCTCGAGGGTTCACCGAAGGGCTTCAAAACAATGGGTGAAAATCATGGGAATTAATTGTAAAAAAAAACGACTAAAGCAATGTACATAATTTTGTATTTCTATGATTGGTATACATGTCAGCAAAATGATTGTTAAATTTCAAGGAAGAATATAAATAATTAGAAAAGTTATTCGCCATCGTATTGAGGGTGCCCAGCTTCAAGTGTAAATTACAGCCCTTGAAATGATTTTTTCGACAACTAAGAATTCGATGAAGAAAAACTTATACCAAAGTGAACAATTTCGGATGGGCTCATCGGAAATAATATCATGAAAAATACCAACCTACGTAATTCCTACTTTTAAAAATACTTTCTCAAATGCAAATAGTTTCGTTGAAGTATATAAAATAGTTTTTTTTTTATGTTATAAGCATTTTTCAAATTTCAACCCCCATACGTTTCTACCAATTTACCCCGTCAGCCATAAGCATTATTCTACCATTGGTTCTAATTAAATATCTCGACGAGAAATATGCAAAAGTGGACAAATAAATCTGGGCTGTCCACCTTTGAGGGTGAATTTCACGCCGTAAAACTATTTTTCCGTGGATAAAAAAAAATCGTGTCTTTTAGATTTCGATGAAGAATAACACATCACAAATTAAGGGGTTACCCCCACTTGCGATTTTGAAAAAAATCGATTTTTTTATTGCATTTTTTTGACGTATAAGTATCTGAGAATATGTCCTGAAAATTTCAAGTCGATCCGAACAAAATTGACTGAGATATGAGCGTTGAAAGAGAAGAATCCGCGTTGAAAGAGCGTTGAAAGAGAAACTTTAAACGCGTTTTTCTCAAAATGGCATTTCTGAAGTCGGTGACCAAGATTACTCGAACACTAATGAACCGATCTTCTTGAAATTTTGCAGGCTTATTTAATACATAAAAATGTAGTCTTTAATCGTTCGATTTTTTTTTTCGAAAAAAAAAATGGCCGTTTTATAGCCAAAAAACGGCCGTTTTTTTTCGTTAAAATCGAACCATTAACTTTGACTGTCCGGCATTTTGTGAAAAATGAATATTTTTTAAAATCCTTCGATTAAAGACTAGTTTATACTTATATTTGACTAAATCCATCCGCATTTTTTTCTTCAGATGATCCACTTCGCCGCAATGTTGGTCACCGCAAACCGTGTATATAAAAACATTATTTCATTGACGGCCATTTGCCACTGAACAATGTAATATTTTTCAATAAAAAAATTACTGAAAGTTCTTCAAGATGTGTTCTTTAAGATGGTATATTGATCGATTAAAAAAGTTTTGTAGTTTTCTTTTAAAAAATTCATGAAAAAGGCCTTTTTTGCGCTACAAGTGGGGGTAACGCCTTAAACGAAATCGGAGGGAGGCCCGGAGCCGGTTTCGTTGTATCGGTTAGGCTTATCGCTCGGCATACGGTGCGTAAGCAAGTCCGCAGGCATGCGGTCACCCATTCAATTATTGGCCCCGTTCAACGCTGCTTGAGATCGGATATGGGAGATCGCTGAAGCCGCACACAGATCGAGCATCGATTTCTGTCGGTTCTAATCATTTATATTTTTCCTTCAAATTTGACCGATACGATTGTTGATACTTTTTTTACCATTGATTCCCAAAATATCGAGAATTTTTTTTATTGTTTTTACAATTTATCGCGCTCTAATTTTCAGCTACAAATGATTAATCGTGCTGTCGTATCTCGCAGTCAATAATACAAAAAAAATAAACGTATGCACGCCAAGAATAATCAATAATGGTAGTCCAATCGAGGGACAACTGAAGTTCCAAATAATATCTTTTTTTATTACTTTAGGGCGGAGATACCTTTAGGCAAAGAAAAAAAATTCTGACATTGACGATTTTTTTTTAAGGAAAGTTTTCTCTACCACTTTTTAGACTGAGGGTATGTTTTCAATACTATTTTTGGCTGTTACGTGGTTTTTAAGAAGTAATCTTTAAAAGTGTTCGGATGCTGCCAGACGGCGTGACGAGTAGCGTCTGCGGGATTAATCTGAAAAAAAAAAAACCAAGATTTTTCTTTCATCAACACTCATAAGGAGAACATGAACCAAGAAAAAGTGAGAAATGTCAAAAATCGATGAAATTGTACGCTTTGAAACACAAGATTGAATTTTCTAAAAAAAATGGCTACATTTTGCAATAAAAAAATACGTTTTTTCTTAATTCTTACGAACATTTACGGTCATGTTTTAGACAATAAGATTAGAAAGATTTATACCAAATTTGAAAACGCAGTTTTGAAAATGCAGTTTAAAAGATCGTGCCATATTTTCACCATTTTGAAAGATTAATAAAAAAGTATCCCATGTAACAACCAAAAGTAGTAATAAAACACACCCTAACAGGGTTGTTACGCATGGAAAACAGGGAAAACTCAGGGAATTTTGGAAATTCTCGGGAACTTTCTCAG
This sequence comes from Ophion ellenae, assembly GCA_963210295.1. NCBI lineage: Eukaryota > Metazoa > Arthropoda > Insecta > Hymenoptera > Ichneumonidae > Ophion > Ophion ellenae. The sequence continues at coordinate 54,371,092 of OY723387.1, forward strand.
AATTTACTTATTGCAAGAATTACGAAAAATGAAACCGACTTGACAAAAAAACTGAACAGTATAAAATTAAATATTTTTCGTTTTTTCTGTCTCACGGTACGTGGGAGAATAATATTTTCTCGGTAGATTGAAACCCCATGGCTTCGAAATTTAGTTGAAATTAAAAAAGTTAATATTAATCATGTATGAAATAAATATAGAGTGCCTTTAGGAAAGAATTATTCGAAGCAATTTTGTAAATGGTCATTTAGCTATTGTAATTAATGTTCCCGGAATAATGAAACGTGTACATAATAGTGTTGGAAGGCATTGTAGATGGTGTCATGACATACACCGCATGTTTTGCTTCCTCCAGCCACAGTGCTCCTTACACCATGTGGCGGTAATAAATCGGTGCCCAGCGTAGCACAGTCTCCTTTGGCAATGTGTATTTGAATATCGAGACCATAAATGCTGATATTCGTTTCCGTTCTGTAAATTCTTCACACGTTTCCGAATTGCGCGCTGAAACGTTTAAGGGGGGAGATACCTTCAGGCGAGGAAACGATTTTCTGATTTTCATAATTTGTTTAAAAAAAAAAGATTTCTCTATCATTTTCGAGACTTAACGGGGTCGTCTGGTGTGAAGGTCGTTTTTTAATGCTTTTTTGGGGATTTTTTTTTGACAAACCATTGAAATAAAATAATTTATAAATTGCATATAATTTTTATTAACATTTAAACAAACTTTGTGAATTTTTCGAAGTCATTATGTAGAATATAGTCGGTGATACACCGCCCAACAGGAACACATAAGAGGCCTTCCACGTCACTTCAGCCAGTAAAAAAAAATCCACAAATAATTTTGAAAAATCGAGTTGCTTTATTGAAAATTATACACCGCGTGGCGACATTTTTTTTTTAATTTCTGACGTTTTTTCTCGTTGGTTACCATTTTTTCAATATTTTTCCATTCGAATGGCTGTATCTTTGGCAGAATTTGACGTATTTACATTCGTAAAAAACGAAAATGTGCGTCTTTTTCTAGCCTTCCAGGAAAAAATTAATTTATATTTTGTTGAGCAAGTCGAACGTCCGTTTCAGGGCAAAATATGCAAAAATATTTTTTTTCTCAAGAAAAGACACTCGCTATTTTATTTTAAAGAATTTCCCCGAATTGTGTATACGGAAAACGGATTTTTGGTATTTTTTATATTATGGGATTCCTAAACATCGTGAAGTAATAGCTATTTTTATTAAAAAAATTTTTTTTTATTAATATTCGATTGAAGAGTGTGGAGCACTCGCTGTATGTTTACCAGGTTTTTGAAATACATATGACATATATGTCATATGTATTGGAGCCTTGGAGTGCTCCACAATCTTCAATCGAATATTAATTAAAAAAAAATTTTAATGAAAATAGCTATTACTTCACGGTGTTTAAGAATCCCATAATATAAAAAATACCAAAAATCCGTTTTTCGTATTCACAATTCGGAGAAATAAAAAAAAATAAACAACGAGTGTCTTACCTTGAGATAAAAGATATTTGCTCATATTTTGCCCTGAAACGAACGTTCGACTTGCTTAATAAAATCTAAATTAATTGTTTTCTGGAAGGCTAGAAAAAGACGCACATTTTCATTTTTTACGAATACGTCAAATCCTGCCAAAGATACAGCCATGTGAATCGAAAAATGTTAAAAAATGGTAATCAACGAAAAAAACGACAGAAATTTTTAAAAAATGTCGACACTCGGTGAATATTTTTCAAAAAAGTAACTCGATTTTTCAAAATTATTTGTGGATTTTTTTTACTGGCTGAAGTAACGCGAAATGCCTCATATATACAAAGAGGTGCTCCACTGCTTCCACGATTCCGGCCGTTTTGCTTATCTGAAATAAAAAAACCAAACGCAATTTTAATCGTGAGACTTGAGGCTCTACATGGAACTAAAATAAAGTTAGAATTCCAAAAAAATAATTTTTTTTACGCTTAAGAAAAAAAAATCATTTTTTCGTGTTTTTTTTGGGTCTATATAGCTGATAAAAAGAAAACTAACGAAGCAATCTTAATTATTTTAGTTCAACTTGTAGTTATATATGTACTAAAGATGCTGTATCAATTTGAGCAGAATCAATCAAATAATTTTTGAGATATCATGGCAGCAGTTTGAAAAAATCGTGTTTTGAGAAAAACGCTTTTGAAAGTTGTTGTATATAATTCATAATAAAAAAAATAGTCTCGCCATCAATCTGCTATGCCTGGACCATCGAGTACACCTTCCTCTTGTTCGAAGAAGTCATGCAAGGCCGTTTTCTCTTTTTTTTATCTGACACACTAGACGACCCCCTTAAGCAGGGTTGTTACGCATTATTGACTCAAGAATTCCCTGACTTTTCCAGGCTTTCCATACAGGTTTCGCAAAAATTCCAGGGTTTGCAAATGACCCAGATTGGGGTCAAATAAAGAACACTTTGTTTTCGTCAAATATATATTTTTTTACGTTTAAGACCACAAGTCTCGTTTCGGGGATATTACGATATCTGTGGCCCCGAGTTTTGGCCATGCAGTCTTTATATTTGGCCCAAAATAAGACTTTTCAAGAATACAAAAAATCGAAATTCGGCTTTTAAGGGGGTGAAACGGAGGTTTTACATTTTTAATGGGGCGGAGTATTTGGGGATATTACGGTATCTGTGGCCCCTAATTCTGACCACGCAGCCATCATATGTGACTCAAAATAAGACTTTTTTGAGGAGTGGTAAAAATCGAAATTCGATCCTTAAGGGGTTGATACAGGGGTTTTAAAGTTTGTATGGGACATCATGTTTTTTTTGACAGATTTGCTTGAGACTTGGTGTAAATACTCTACAATACAAATAATTGAACACGTATTTCTGCATTTCCTAAAAGTGGACCCTTAAGAGAGTTAAACGGGAGGGTAAAAGTTTGTATGAGACAACATATTTTTTTGTCAGATTTACTTGAAACTTGGCATAAATACACTAAAATACAAATAATTAAACACGTATTTCAACAATTTATGAAGTTTAACCTTTAAGGGGGTTAAACGGGAGTGTTAACGTTGATAAGAGAAAACATATTTTTTTACCAGATTTACTTGAAACTTACTAAATTGATTTGATATAGAACACTAGATGTTTTCCTCTGTGTTTGGTGCGTGTAGACAGTCAAGTAGTACTTTTTTAGCCCCTTAACTGTGTTTGTTTCAGTTGGCATAAATATACCAAACAAATACATGTGTGATTATTTGTATTGGAGTGTATTTATACCGAGTTTTGAGCAAATCTAACCAAAAAATATGTTGTCTCATATAAACTTTGAAACCTCCGTTTCACCCCCTTAAGGGTCGAATTTCGATTTTTACCACTCTTGAAAAAAGTCTTATTTTGGGTCAAATATGAAGACTGCGTGGTCAGAATTAGGGGCCACAGATATCGTAATACTGCCTTCGTTTCAACCATACTGGTAGTTGTAAACGTTACAAACTATACGGGAAAAATTATATAGGTAGAAATAGCAATGAATCATTTTTGTGAAGAAAAAAAAGTGAGAAGACCCCTTAATAGGGTACCGTTTTGCTCTTTGTGTGCGGAACCTTAAAGACAACACAATAAAAAAAATTTACGAAAAAATCCAAAATTTGCGTATACGAGTACGAATTTGCATGTAGTCCAAGAGCGAAAGTGGAGACGAAAAGCGCGAACAAATGAACGGAAACGAAGGGGACGCCCTTCGCACGCTAACACTACCCCCTCCCCCAACGCCTCTCCGCTAGCGCTGTGAATTCGTACTTGCTTCCGAAGCCTAATACTCCCCCCCTGTGTCGCTTGGGCTTGCGCCCTACCACTATTCCCGTTTCGCGCTCTCCCCACTGCGACGTCTCTCTCTCGCGTGGCTCTGCGGCTCTTCGGCCCTTAGTTCGAATCAAGCGATCGAGGGGCAAGCACTGCAGCGCTCCCTCGATTTACATTCCCCCGTGCAAATAAATAAAATTATCTCCCACGGAAATTCGTCGTTTTTCACGTCCGGCAATCATGGAGATTCGAAAACTTGCCCGAACCCAATAACGAACAAAAAATACCCGTCACGTCAAACCCTCGAGAAGCAACAATTTCCACCGACAAAGTTGTCATTTTCGCCAAGTGTTTCGGACGTTTAACATTATTCGCGTTCACCCGCGGGAATCGAGGGTGGTGGAGCAATAATCAAGCAAAACTAAAAATAAACGTCACCTGTGCATTTTGGTGAATAAAAATAATAATCAAAAGCCTCACCGTCGTGCCGTCATCCCCCTCGGTTTTGGGAGCAGCAGCTGTGCAAACTTTTCTCACGTCGAGCCTCGACGCATTCGTATTGTCGGGCTGTCAGTCGAGCGATATTCGAAAAGAAAACTAGTCGAAGTTCGTCGTTGCGCTTACGCTACGATAGAGACTGAGATTAAAGGGAGGGAGGCCGAAGAGAAGTGGACAAGCGATAAGCGCCAGTGACCGGAAGTTCGCCGCGCAAAACTCCCGCACATTCGAGCCGGCGAAACGTTCACTCGCGCGTGGACCCTCGCAATCGTTTTCTCGCCGCGATCTCTCGGTGGGGGGTTATTGTTGTTGTCGATAGGCGGCGCGCGTCGTTTCGCCTTCGCGTTCGTGCCGTTAGAGGATTTCTCTTTCGCTCGGACTCGTCGCAAAAATAAAGTTTTTTCAACCACCCCCTCCCCCCCCCCCCCCGTAATTTCACTCAAGGCGTTAGAAAAGTTTTTTTTTCTCCCAAAGCAAATATCTCGTTTCTACGAAGGGATTTTTTTCCGTTTGCGAAATGCCTTTCGTGATCGTCGCGTCGACATGTGGAATATCGCAAGCGTCAGTTTAACGAGACAAGAGTGTATCGAGAGTGTTGTGTTTTTGTAGCCGTTAGAGAAACTTTTGGCGATCGAAGAGGAGGCCCCGAGTCGACCGAGTTCCCACGACGTGAGAAGAAGAATAAAATGGATATAGTGTGAGAAGAGGAAGGAAAAGAAGAAGAAGGACCTCGCAGGTTCTTCTTTTCTGAGTGAGGCGAGAGATTCGTCGCTGGCGGGAAAGTGCCTTGGCGCACCGTTAGGGGGTACGGAAAGACGTGGTCGAATAGCGAGGGTCATAGAGTGAAAGGAACGGAGAGAGAAGAACGATGGAATTATCACCGAATCATTTGCTCGTACCGGCGAAAACGGTCGACATCACCTCGTATCACTCGACATTCTACTCGCCACCACCTACGGAAGCGTAAGTTCAACAAAATGTCAATATACGAACGATATGCTTTGTCGTGATAAAGACGATGGAAATATTCGATAATCGTTTGTTTTTAACGCTCGTTTTTAATTCTTTTCGTCGTTGCACCGATACGGTAATTGTATAGTAGCATTCGAAGTATGCAGCGTTGGAATCCAATGGAAGTTTGATGAAACGAACGTTTTTTTTGGCAAATTTAGGCTAGAAAAAACGACGTGTGAGGTCGCAACGTTGGAATGCAACGATTTTTTCTTCATTCTTCATCCTTGCATTCCAACTTTGATTTTTGTAAACACATTTTTCATTTCTTTACTTTTCTTATCCAAAGCCTTCGTTTTGTGTAAATTGAGGTCGTAAATTTCTAATAAGAATACGTAAAAACGTTTGAGTTATTTTCGATGGGTAAAAAATTCGGTCAATAAAAAAATTGACTTTCTTCATTTTTTGTCATCATTTAAAGCTTCTTTTGCAAATAGAGGGCGTAAATCTCGAATACGAATGTGTAAAAACGTTCGAGTGATTTTTACAGCCTAAATGGGCCAAACGAAGTGTGTGCAATTGAAAGAAAACGAATTTTCGTTGCGTTCCAACGATGCAAACGTCAACGTCGTCTGGAAAAATCGCTCAACTGCTCTTTAGGATCCTCGTGAAATATTTACGGCCTTACCGGAGACTTTGTCCTTGGAGTGCCATATTTCAGGTGTTTACATTTTTTTTTTTTTTAAGGAAACGAGTAAATCTTTTCGAGTGCGGTTTTTTTCTTGCTTCTATTCATGATATACAAAACGGTAAAAAAAAATTTTTTTGAAAAAAAAAACCAAAATGGCGGCCGCTGCAGCTCCGCGAAAACAGGTCCTTAAATCGCGGGAGGTAGCGCGTTTTTTCGCAGTTTTTCGCAAAAAAAAGTAAAAATAAAAAATTTCAAACCATCGAGGGTCATCTTGTTGCGAATCATGTTCACAATGTGTGGTGCAAACTTCAAGAGGATCGGTTTATCAGTTTTAGATATACGATGGAGCTGGATTTTGAAAACGTTGTTTCGAGAAAAACGCGTTTGACGTTTGTACTATGAAAAACTCTTACCTAAACTCAATCGGCAATTCCTGCACCGTACAAAATCCCTTCTGATTGCTCATCATCGTCGATTTCTTCAAGTCTTGCTTGCTTTCGATTTTTTTGAAATTTTCAAAGCGGCCTGGCCCCTTAACTTTCAAAACTCATGGATACATTTTTGAACGTCCCTTTTAGGGATCGACAACCTAATTGAGGAAAAGGAGAGTTTAGATGGTAAAAAAATTTGTAAAGAATTCTCGAGCCACTTGCCACGTTTCTTTGAGATACTCCGAAAAATACAGCATTTGAAAAAGAGAAATCAGACACGATAAAAATCCGCATGTCGATACGACCGACGGCGCTTTTGTCAGTGCCGCGAAATGTAGATACTCACTCGTGGACATTCGGAGTCTTGATGGAGCTTGCACGCAGTCACGAGTGTTTGAACAAGCACGCGAACAGGATACTCGTGATCATTCGGAAACTTAAACTGCCACCGCAATATCGAGAGAACTTGACTATTGTTATGTCTCGGCAAAGGGACAAACTTTTGTCGAAAAATTACCTCCCCCCCCCGCTGGGTGCTTCGATTTGATCGTAACGATAATAAAATAGTACCGGTCGGTGGGGTATATAAACTTTTTGGACGAGCTGTTTTTCTCGGAGCATAATGCGGCGCTCCTCAGGCCGGAAGTTCCCGCTACGATATCAATATCAAAGGATGCGGCCTTATCTCATCGACAGGGTGAACCGGCCATGCAAATATTTACATGCACACACACACACACACACACACACATTGCGTATGAATTTATATTGCATGTTTACTAATTGCCTCGTTTTACTTGGATCGTTGTACGAACATGTACAGTGGGTACAAAAATTATTTGTACACGTCGTCTTTTGAAAATTATGATTTATTAAGTTTCTGTGTTCGATAGCTTGTCCTAAATATACAGGCAGTATTACGATATCTGTGGCCCCTAATTCTGACCACGCAGTCTTCATATTTGACCCAAAATAAGACTTTTTTCAAGAGTGGTAAAAATCGAAATTCGACCCTTAAGGGGGTGAAACGGAGGTTTCAAAGTTTATATGAGACAACATATTTTTTGGTCAGATTTGCTTGAAACTCGGTATAAATACACTCCAATACAAATAATTACACATGTATTTGTTTGGTATATTTATGCCAACTGAAACAAACACAGTTAAGGGGCTAAAAAAGTACTACTTGACTGTCTACACGCACCAAACACAGAGGAAAACATCTAGTGTTCTATATCAAATCAATTTAGTAAGTTTCAAGTAAATCTGGTAAAAAAAATATGTTTTCTCTTATCAACGTTAACACTCCCGTTTAACCCCCTTAAAGGTTAAACTTCACGAATTGTTGAAATACGTGTTTAATTATTTGTATTTTAGTGTATTTATGCCAAGTTTCAAGTAAATCTGACAAAAAAATATGTTGTCTCATACAAACTTTTACCCTCCCGTTTAACTCTCTTAAGGGTCCACTTTTAGGAAATGCAGAAATACGTGTTCAATTATTTGTATTGTAGAGTATTTACACCAAGTTTCAAGCAAGTCTGTCAAAAAAAATATGATGTCCCATACAAACTTTAAAACCCCTGTATCAACCCCTTAAGGATCGAATTTCGATTTTTACCACTCCTCAAAAAGGTCTTATTTTGGGTCACATATGATGGCTGCGTGGTCAGAATTAGGGGCCACAGATACCGTAATATCCCCATGTTTAACAACGTTCCAAGCTCCCGTTTATCCCGTTACAAATCGTGTTTCAATGAACTACCTAACTCTTTGAAAATTACTTGTTTTCCAGAATGTTTACGCCGAATTCTAAAGAAATCTACCCAAAAAATACTCCGTCACATTAAAAATTTAAAACCTCTGTTTCACCCCCTTAAAAGCCGAATTTCGATTTTTTGTATTCTTGAAAAAAGTCTTATTTTGGGCCAAATATAAAGACTGCATGGCCAAAACTTGGGGCCACAGATATCGTAATGTCCCCAATATACATGGTGTCTGTTTACAAAATTCTTGGGAAAACACGAACGAAAAAATTAAGCCAAATTAAGGGGCTATACCACTGCGAACGCTGAAAATTTGGGTGATGTTCGGGAATTTTTTGGAAGAAAAGTACTCGATTGAATGTTTCGGAAAATTAAGAATATATTTGGCTATATTTGACCTATACTACATAATTTTTTCATAGAAAAATATCTATAAAATATCTATAAAAATAAAAATATCTATAAAATATTTATAAATGAATAAAATATAAAATATGTTTATAGAAAAATATAAAAATAGAATCCAAGCGACCTATGCGCTGCCTTGGGAGGCGCCAAAAAAATGTTCCTCCACTGCTGACATGATTCTGGCCGATTGAGTAGCTGAAACCGAAAAAGAAAAAAATGTCGTTAAACCGGAAGGTATTTCCGGTACAATGACGTAGGATTTTCGAAAAATATCAAAATCTAACCAAATGGCGTAGTTATGAAAAAAGTCGGTTTTTCTTGCCTATAAAATGGTCGTTTTTTTTCAATGCCAAATCGTCCATTTTCATCCAATCAAAAGTATCCCACGTCATTGTAGAGATAATATTTTCGAGAGTACTCAGTTCAAATTTCAAGTCAATCGGATAATTGCTCTTTGAGTTACAATGTCGGCAAATTTGAAAAATCTCATTTCAGATTCTTGAAAGTATAAAAATCTTGAAAATATAAAAATCTCATCTCATATTCTTGAAAATATAACCTTCGAAAAGGCAACAAAAAAAAATCGATTTTTCGAAAGTGTCACACTGGCATAACCCCTTAAATTGCCAAAATATTTTATTGGCGCATTTGGTCCACGTAAGCCACTTTGAGTTACAATGTCAGCAAATTTGAAAAATCTCATTTCGAGAAAAACGCGTTTAAATATTCAACTATCGATTTTTCCAAGATAAAATGATAGAGATACGGCCTTAAATTTTTACAGGATGTTCTTGCAAATACAAACTGTCGAAAAAGGCACAAAAAATCGATTTTTTTAAAGTATCACACTGGTATAGCCCCTTGACAACAATGTGCGATGTACAAATACTTTTTTACCCGCTGCATAAAACATGGTTATTGTTGCACAAATGTAGGCTGAAGATATTGAATAAGGATCCTGCATTTTTTAACGTAATTTTGCATGCCCAAATTTCCCAAAAAAAATAGGACTACGGAACTTTCGTTGCTTTCCAACCAAACTTCAATATTACAGAATCAAATGTTGACCGTTCTCCGCGATGGCGGCCATCCTGTTCTCTGCCTCGGTGAGATAATACTCCCTTTCACGTTTCTTTGGACGATCTTGAAAAATTCACCGAAACTCAACGAGTCCCGTGAGAGCCCGAAAAAAACGCTCCCAGCCAGATCGTATACTATTCCTATCGTAAGCTCTCGCATAGAGCGAGCAAGCCAAAAGACCCCTAGCCGCTTCGTTAATCCGGTTTGGCAACATACCTCTTTTACCTGTCAGGATTTAAGGATCGAGACCCTATTTGTTGACGGCCAATGCCGGCACCTTGCTGTATTTTTTTTTTTTCTTCTTTTCAGAGGCACATTTTAGCTTTTCGCATTCTGCTGTACTCTATATTCAACTAGGCGTGCGTCAACTTTTTCGCCCGAGTATGCAGTGACGATAATACTCGCTGTGAAAAGTGACTTGAATCAGTTGCAAAATAAAATTGTAGCCTGCCTGTACGTTCTGCTTTCATGCGATTGAAGTTTGCTTCGTTGGAACGCAACGAAGACTAATTTTTTTGAATTCTTTTAATTTTCTTTGGCAAACTCTTGCAAACATCCTCCAACCATTTTTTAAGATATTTATTTCGTGATCTTCAATATAAATTTTTAAAAAATAATATCTTCTATAACAATATGAAAATATGAAAAATGTAAAAAAGAACTTTCGTAGCGAACAAATCCAAACAAGCCCAAACAAACTAAGCTGGTAGGGTCGGAACGCGCTGCTTAATGAATATGTATACATTTCAATCGAAGCGTTATTTTAACCCCTACAGCTTGATAACTAATGTTTACGGAGTGCAACGTGTACACTGAGAAAAAGAAATCGTTGAATGTGCAAAATGCATTTTGTTGTCTCGAAATTTTGTTGTTTTAACCGTTGCTCAGACATGCTAAATAAGCTGCAGTTCACACAACTAAAATTATCAGTTAGATTAACAAAACGTTTGTTATGCCAATCAAAAATCAAGTTGAACGTATTTAAAGATACATTTTGTTGAACCAACTGAATTTTGGTTGGATGAAGGAATTTTTTTTTCAGTGTATTATCAAATGGATGAAGGTTCACGTTGCACCTTCATGGCACGTGGCACTTTGTAACACTAGTTATAGGGCTGTAGGGGTTAAAATAATGCTTCGATTTGAATGAAAAAAAAATGAACAAACTGCGATTAGTGTCAGGAATGTCGTGTTAAAAAAATAAGCGATTTCTCCACTTGGTATCATTAATAATACCCGAACAAAACTCAACGTGAACGTTCAAAATCTCCGAAACTATGTGGCGATACGGATCAATTTTTGGACAGTTAATGCATCCTAAATTAATCTCTCGGTGATATGAATTTCAATCGTCTACAACCGTTTCGATTTTGGTATCGAAACTCCCCAATTGCTTCCTCATGGGGAGTCGAGGCATTGTGCCCAACATCTCGGTGATACATTGTACCCCACTAGTTAAAGATTTGATCATTGATGAAAATAACTATTAAGTAGACTACGAATTCAAAAACCCAAGTCACTGAGCTCATCATGAATAATAAAACTATCGATTAGGACCGAAAACCCGAGCTGGTGCAGAAAGTTACGTTATATTTTACGTTTTACCGGCGAGCGAAATATTTCTTTTCCAAGCCTCAAATCAATTTTTAATTTTCAATAATTCTTTGTGAGCTGCTATCGACTTTGTTTTGGGCCTGACGAAACCAAATATAAATCGCGGTCCAATACAAAAAATTCGAAATTTACAAGCTACAACTTCCGCATCTGGCTCACAGTGCTTCGTGATACATTGTATCCCACTCTCCCCTATACACACACACACACACACACACACACACACACACACACACACACACACACACACACACACACACACACACACACACACACACACACACATATATATATATATTCAATATATATAATATAATTATATAATTGAATATATATATATATATATATATATATATATATATATATATATATATATATATATATATATATATATATCAATTCGCAAAGAAGGAGGCTTTTCAGATAAGTATAAAAATGAAGAAATGAAAAATTAACAAAGAAATCGTTACGTTCCAACGATGCAAACTTCAACGTCGTTTAAAGTGTCATTAAATAATGTTTGCAACCGAAATCTGCGAATTCTTTTAAAAATATTACAACCTATTATATTATGTTGTAATATTATGGAAGATGCCAATATTATGCCAATATATAAATTATATATATATGTATTTATGTGTGTACACAGGGTTTTCTGCTGTAAATGGATAACCCTGCAAGTGTCGATAGGTCAGATCATGTCCTACTGTATGCTGGAATTTCAGTTTCGTAAAAGTCCCACGGTTTTCAAGATTTCCGGCATTGTGTTATTAAAAAAAAAATTTGCTTTTGGTTTTTCGCATGCCATTTCTACAAATGATATGAATCGACAATAACTAAGCAACTTTTTGATGGGAGGTACCAGAGTAAACGGCGAGAAAAACAGGTAAACTTCGGGAATTTTTATCTCAAAAACTAATGTTTCGATTGGAACCGGGTTTTTTTATTGGAAAGTATGTACATTGAGGTATGTTTGGGAAATTTTTAAAATAAATTCGTTGACTGGAAGCGATTCAAACGCGATTATCTCGAAACATAGTTTTCAAAGTCGGTGCCAGATGTATCTCGAAAACGGCTTGTCCGATTTTGTCCAAATTTGGATACAATATTCTTCGATAGTTTTTCCTCGTTCGCCACGTAGAGGTCTTTCATTTGATTGAACCATTGCTTTTTTTATGCAATGTGCATGCAATCCAAAATCGTCGGAAATTGCGAACGAAAAACGAATGTTAAATTAAAACGGTCGCAATTCCGTGAAAAATGAAAATTTCAAAAAAAAAATCTTACGTGGCGAACGAGAAAAACTATCGAAGAATATCGCATCCAAATTTGGACAAAATCGGACTGGCCGTTTTCGAGATACATCTGGCACCGACTTTGAAAACTATGTTGCGAGATAATCGCGTTTGAATCGCTTCCAGTCGACGAATTTATTTTAAAAAATTCCCAAACATACCTCAATGTACATATTTTCCAATTTAAAAAAAAACCGGATCCAATCGACACATTAGTTTTTGAGATAAAATTCCGGAAGTTTACCTGTTTTTCTCGCCGTTTACTCAGGTACCTCCCCTTAAAGTAACTGGCACGATACACGAGTACATTTTTTTTACACCGCAGGCTATCAAAGTCAGATGTTCGAATTGGTTTGTATGAAAATTCTGCATAAGATCTTTTTTTTCGTAAAGTTTCCGTAACATTGAAGGTTAAAAAGAAGACTTTTCTAGATAAAACAAAAAACCAAGTGTATTTTTAAAAAAAACCGGGTCAAAAAAGTTATCATTTGTAGAAATGGCATGCGAAAAACCAAAAGCAGATGATTTTTATCTAGCAAACCGTGGGAATTTTACTAAACGGAAATTACAGCATATAGTAGGAGATGATCCGATCTATCGACAGTTGCAGGATTATCCATTCGTAACAGGACACTCTGCATATATACAATAGATCAAATGTATGTCAATAGGATATTTTATCATCCGCAACATCGCCGACAATGAAAACGCCGTCGCAAAAAGTTTCGGTATTTGAGGGAGTGGACCTTTTTCACTTTCGAATTCCACCGGCTTGATACTAATTTGCGTGAAAACTTTCTTCGCGTTTGTTTCGAAACTAGTACACGAGAGGTCGTGTCGAGGATTCCGCTAAATCGTGTTTGGCGCGTTTCGCGAGGAAACACTTTTTTTTGTTGTTTTGTTTTGTTTAATTCACTTGACACGAGGTTACGAAACGGGCAACCATAAATTAGCATATTTTTACGGAATGACACGAGTATATGTTGGTTTCTTCATCGCAGACTGGTTGGTACGGGGCAAAAAGGTAGACAACGTTTGAACAGGGGAGTCTCCCTTTTTTCTCCGGGCTTGGCATATTTTGCGCGATATTTTTTGCCCCCCCCCCCCCCCCCCCCCCCCCACCAAAGCCACGAAACGCGTGAAAGTGTCCTTTGGCACTTGCTTAAAAGTTGCCGCGCTTCAAATGTCCATTCCTATTCTCGTACGAGTCTTCGATTTTGCGTGTTTGGAGAATTTTAGTGCTCCAACGTCGCGAGTGGTCGTGTCAATGACATTCGTCGGGATTCTTAGCCGTCCGAGGAAGTCCACTCTTCGTCTTATGCTTCGTAGGTTATTGAAAATCCGTATAAATTTACTGCCTCTACCGATGGCATTTCGAAATCGCATGTAACCCGTGAATATTCGAGAATTGAACTTCCATTGGATAAAAGACGTCAAAAAAGAAAAAAAACATCGTCGACATGTGAATGGTATCCTACGCGAGAGAGATGGAAACTTTCGGATCATCATTAGCCTCTAAGGAGGGAGATACCTTTAGGCGAGGAAAATATTGCTGATTTTCATGATTTTTTTTTTAAAGCCAATATTTCTTCACCATTTTCGAGGCTTAGGGGTGTTTTGTTACTACTTTTGGCGGTTACATGGTATTTATTTTATTAATCTTCAACAATGGCGGAGGTATGACACGGTCTACTACACGCACCTGACAGCCTTTCCTTTCTGAACGCAAAAAACTGTGGGAGAACCACATGTCTTTTTCCAAACTATACAAAAAATCATGGACGTGCAACAAACTCACGTCCATGATCATCCCGTACAAATAGTGTCGGACTGCATCGTTTGTACGCAACAAAAATAGCTGTTTTCAATGTTTCGAATATTTTCGGCCGTGAAAATCAACTAAACATTTTTACGTATGCTTATCAGAGATTTGCTACCTCAAATTGCAAAAAAGAACCCTTTTGGACAAAGGATCGTCCATTAATCACGTGAGGTTTTGTGGCCACTTTTTGAGGCCCCTCCTCCCCCACGGTGATATGTGGTGAGGTTTCTGTTATCCAAATCCTCTCCCCCCCCCCCCCTATTTGAGCCTCACGTAAATTATGGACGACCCCACATCACCATGGGGGGGGGGGGGGGGGGGGGGGGGGGGCTCACAAAGTAGCCAAAAAACCTCACGTCATTAATGGACGATCCCTAAACATAAAAATAAAGAAATTAAAAATTGACAAAAACATCGTTGCATTCTAATGGATTTCTTCAACATCATGCGTACAACTTGTTGGATTACAACGGGCAAATTCGAGTATCCAAAGCATTAGTTTTGGGCATACTAATTCTATCAAGGATCATTGGAATGTTGGGATCAGGGATAATTTGGGACGTTGAATAACTTCTTGCTGTCTTTTTCGTGAAAATTGATGCTTCATTAAAAAAAAACCATTCCTAATGCTGTCAAACGTTTGAAAACTGTTGTGTGGTCAACTCCTAATGATTCTGCAAGTTCAGCTTGCTTCTGACATGAGTCTTCATGAGCCTCCAATTCAACACCTCAAAATCATTATTTTTGGAACGTCCAAACCCGCCATACTCTGGTAAGGCTAGGGCTCCGTCGAAAAAGAAAAAAAAAACAACTTCATACCCCCCAATAAATGGAAACAATTTCATCAATTTACAGTGGAATTAATATATTGTTATGGACAGTACCTATTTTTGTACAATTTTCATTAAAAAATTAACATAAAACCAGATTGTGCTTATTTTAGGGCTCTGTAAAATATCTAGTGTTTCAAAAGGGTTCCGTCGCCAAAAAAGCTGTACGACCGTTGGTCTAAACCAATATCTGCATGTTGTTTCTGACACCGCATGGTCGCCGTAAGTCTCAACAAGAATTCTGTGTGCTTCAGCTGCAGATGTTTTTTAGAATAAAGCACTGCGGTAAAATGCCCCGCAAATACTCTTTTTTTGGCACGAAATTTGACATGTTTAACACTATGACAAACGAAAAGTTGTTTACACTTCGGCAAAATGACATACACTGAATTTCAAGCTTGCTTATAGTAGGGCCAAAGTGGGAACAGTGGCAACAGTGGGTAGACTGAACCTTTTATGTTTCTCAGAAGTGGACATGTATATATGTGCGTCTTTTTCACATTAGAACCGCCCTGGGATGCCAATAGGTTTGAACCTGTCCGTGAGTAGCTGCCGCGCAATTCGGTTGTGAGAGGTGATTTTACATTATTTTTTGTGTCAAAAGTTTAAAAACCCAGCTGAGTTTGTATGTTTTTGCTTCTTTACCTATCGCAGTTATGTTCGAAGTCATTGTTCTCCCGCAATATACACCTATATTGCGATATTTGAGCATTGCGTTTGTTAACCTAACGAAAATAGAAACTTGTCAGTACCCGCTTTAGAAAAAAAAAGTGCGGATCGGTAGACAGTGGCTCAATTTTTCGAGGTACACAGAGGTAAGTCGTAATATGAATATGTTCGCATTGTGATTTAGATAGGTACTGGTACTACCTCACTAGGTAGGTACTCATTGTTGATTAATATTCAATAAATGATTGTGATTGATCTCGTAACATGCTTTGTTTTTAAATTAATTTTTCAATAGTTTACTGTACAATCCTCCCCATTGTATAGAGAAAAGCACTCCATTGCCTACAAGTGTACAATGGATCAGGGTAATTTCCGTCAAATTTCGCTTGATTTTGAAATTTCGTTTGGCTGTGAAATTAGGCATGTTTCACTGTGCACACCCCCAAGTACACAGTGGATCAAATACCATTTTTTCAAATGTTTATTATCTCAATATCTATTGGGTTGGGCCGTTCAGTGTCTTTTAACAAAATGAAGCCATGGAACACACCTCACGTTTAGGCAAGGTTTCATTGAGATTGTGTGAACGGTTAGGCAGCTATGGACCTCTGCAAAAAAATGAGCCACTGATCCCACTCTGACCCGCAGCTCTGGCAACGCCATCTGTTGGAAAACGGCGAGAACTTATTCAAAGTCCTAATTCGGAATGTCTAGTACCAAGTTCGTTTTATACAACATTCCGAGCATTCCCGTTACAAAAAATACATTTTGTCGGACTGTCAAAACTGTCGACGTTTCGGAACAATTGTTCACCCAACGGTTCAGCCGCGTAGCGAGAGAGGTTCCGAGCCACCCCACCGTGTAAAGCGCGTATCATGAGGAATCCGTATGATCGTCTCGAAATCACAAAGAAACGCTCAGCCTCATGCAGCCATCGGATTGTTTTGGTCAACGGTCGGTGAAATCAATGTTTGAATTCGGACGACGTTTCTTGACCGACGCCAAGGGATGTTTCTCTACGGGAATTACCGAAGGGCACGCGTCCAAAGGAAACCGGAAAAATTGATAGCAGCTGTTTCTCGTTGCCCGTCGTGACGCGTCGGGACGAGAAACGAACTGCTGTACGACAATGGGGGAAACACACAAACCCAGACACACACACACGTGTATAGATCCGTCTGTTGCTCCGCTGAGAGGCTTAATGGCGATTTGCAAATTCTATAAGGGGTTGCACTCCCTTGCCCAGAAAAAGGGACGTCTGGCTCGTTCTTAGCGGGTGCCCTTCGCCACGAAGAAGGGAACCAAGGGCCAGAAACGACAGACGGGAGAACTCTGGGTATATGTACCCGGTACACACGTAGTGCCAATGAGCCCGGCACAATCCAAACGTTGCCATCCCCCGTACGGGGATCGACGTATGGCCCTCTTAAGTTCCTTCGGGGGAGCCCTTCGTACCGAACGAAGGGAAGCTCGCACGCAAGCAACCTACTTAGGCGGTAGTTCATTCTCTCGTAACTCGATGGCCGGGACTTGAAGTTTGGTACTGACCCCGAGAGAATCTTGCACTGCCGAGATCTCTTAGAACCTTCAGGCGAAGAAAAGATTGCTGATTTTCGTGGTTTTTTTTAAAAGGTAGATTGCTTCACCATTTTTTAGACTTGGGGTTTGTTTTTTTTGCTACTTTTGGCTGTTACGTGGTATTTTTTTTTATTAATCTTTAAAAATGGCGGAGGTATGGCACGGTCTTTTGGGTTGCGGCGGATGCTGTCTGACGGCGTGACACGTAGCGTCGACGGGATTGATCTGACGAAAAAAACCAATGAGAATTTTTCTTTGTTTAACACTCATACGCAGAATATGAACCAAGAAAAAGTTAGAAATGTTGAAAATTGATGGTATGGTACGCTTTGAAAGGAAAAGATTGAATTTTCCGTAACAAATGGCTACATTATGCAGTAAACAAATACTTTATTTGTTATCAAGAACATTTAGGGGTATGTTTTAGACCATGGATGACCAATCTTTTCTGCGTGCGGGCCAAATTTTAGAAGTAACATTTCCCATACTCCCATAGTAATGTTATAGGATGTGAACGCCTCATGATGTTCTGTTCTTTTGGTGATAGGTGCGAAAAAGTTAACATTTATGTTCATTCGAATCAGCTTCGCGGGCCGCGGGTTGGCCACCCATGTTTTACGGTGCTGAAGTTTGCTTCGTTGGAACGTAACGAGAGTTCATTTTCACATTTTATTATCCATTTTTCATCATTATAGATGATTTGAAAAAAAAATGGATTTATATTTTAGATCGCTGAATAAATAGCTTAAAAAATGTTTGAAGGATTTGTGTAGGCAAAATCTGCTAGTAGAGATTGAAGGAATTCAGAAATATGAATTTTCGGTGCACTCCAACGATGCAAACTTCAACCTCGTTGTTTTAGACAATAAGGTTAAAAAGATTCATACAAAATTTCATCAGAATCGGTCGATTAGGTTTTTAGCTATACGCCATGCCAGTTTTTTGAAAATGCAGTTTAGAAGACCGCGCCGTACCTCCGCTTCTAAAGATTAATTGTTTCTTTAATGCCATGTAATAGCCAAATGTAGTAATAAAACATGCCCTTGTCTGAAAAATCGTGAAGAAATCTTTCCTTGAAAAAAATCAAACGTTGCGCCTTTTTTAGGATCCCTATGAGCTATCTACAAACTAAAGCTGCTCATAAGGATTTTTTTTATTCTAATGCAAGTGAGGAAATGATAAAATATAGAAGTATTCTCATTGCATTCCAACGGTCCAAGCTTTGATGAAAATGAACTCTTATTATAACATCCTCTTCCTTATTTCTTAACTCAAAATAAATTACCTTTGTTTTATTTTTTTTAATCATAGTATTTTCAGAGTCTTATTTCTTTAGTAAACTATAATCTCTCTCTTTTTTATGTATAATTCTGTGCATAACAAAGAATAACAAAATATTAATATAACAAGTAAAAACGATCTTTCCCTAAGCATTAAAAAAAAATCCCAAAGCAAGTCTTATAAATAAACAAAAAAATCTATCGGGAGACTTTATACACTGGCAAGTCCTTCCACCTCCGTAGGAAAGAATTTTGCGATCTTTGCGGAAAGTAAAAAATGGCGCTCGAGGTTTCTAGCGCAAAATCTTGTGGTGTCTATATATATATATATATATATATATATATATATATATATATATATATATATATATATATATATATATATATATATATATATATATATATAGACACCACCACCATCAGGGGCCATTTTTTACTTTCCGCAAAGATCGCAAAATTCTTTCCTACGGAGGTGGTCGGACTTGCCAGTGTATAAAGTTTCCCGATAGATTTTTTTGTTTATTTATAAGACTTGCTTTGGGATTTTTTTTAATGCTTAGGGAAAGATCGTTTTCACTTGTTATATTAATATTTTGTTTATATATATATATATATAAACAAAGTCCTATTAACCTAAAATTTTTACGCGATGTTCGCATAGCCACCCATTTTGCATACTAATCTGACAGGGTGGAAAAGCTCCGCCAAGGAAAAAAAAACCATAATAATGCTCAACCAGTACTTTGAGCCCGCCTAATCGCTCTGCTGCCAAAAAAATGCGGTTCGGCATGCCACATAGAAAAACGACCCTTACGTAAATCAATTGATTTCCGACAAAAAGGGGTCTCAAGCCCCTATGGGTAAATCGATACGTTAAAAAACCGAAAAAAAGGGCAAAAACGTAAAAGTATTCAATAAAAATGTTGACATCGCGTGTGACCCGATCTCCATCCGGAAGCGACAATAGCTGCTTCCGAAGCCAACAGGGGAAGATTCTCGCTGACCATGACTTCACGCAACACTAAACCCTCGCCAAATGTGCCTTCCAGGCGAGGATGGTGGATCGTAGAGTTTATTCGCGCGGGCGATTCCCACGCCCTTGTCGTTCCCCAGTACTATAACCTCTCTCTACCTGTCTCTCTCTCTCTCTCTCTCTCACTCCCGTTCTCTCTCCCCCTCCGTCGAGGAGTATCGAATTAAAGATTCACACGGAAAACGCTATCGCACTTGTCATGGGAACGCAAGCACGGAAGAGGGGTAGCTTCCCCAAGCCACCATACGGAGTGGAAGGAAAACGAGAAAAAAAAGTAAAGAGGGGCTGGGGGGGGGGGACAAAGCGAACGCGAGAAAGAGACAGATAGAACAGGAGGGGTGTATCGGGTCTGTAGTACAATGGATGGGTTGTGTTGGATGCGAGTAGCGCCAAAGGGAGACACGTTCGTAACTAACTCAAAGAGGGAGACAGAGAGAGAGAGAGAGGGATGAACCAAAAGAGCGGCTTCTCGGCCCCTCTCGTACCTTTTTATCAAATCCACTAGTGCATTCACATGGTCCAACAATGAATGAACAGGCGAGATTGCGATGCTAGTTTTTAATATCCCCCGATCGATCTTAACCACCGTAGACAATGACGCAACGCATTTGGGCTACACGTTTTGAGGGAAAAACTTGAATCTATGGCGTGTGAATGCAAATAAGTGGAGGTCACGGTTCCCATCAATATTTTGGATACGATTCAATCTTTTATGATGGTGCAGTTTGCATCGTGAGAGTGCGATGGAAAATCCTATTTTTTGTCCTCGTTATCTCTACTAGGGGAGAGGTGTACGAGTCGATACCATGGGGCAAGATGATTATTTTCAATGGCGACGGAACTATTAAGGGGCTATACCAGCGTGAACGCTGAAAGTTTGGGTAATTTTCGTGAATTTTTTGGAAGAAAAGTACTCGATTAAATGTTTCGGAAAATTAAGAATGTATTTGGCTATATTTGACCTATATTGCATTAATTTTGCATAGGAAAATATTGAGATCCAAGCGACTTGCGCGCTGCTGTCGGAGGCGCCAAAGAAAATAGTTCCTCCGCTGCTGACATGATTCCGGCCGATTGAGTGGCTGAAACCGAAAAAGGAAAAAAATGTTAAACTGGAAGGTATTTCCTGTACAATGACGTAGGGTTTTCGAAAAATATCAAAATCTAACAAAATGGCGTAGTTATGGAAAAAACGTCTGTTTTCTTGCCTATAAAATGGTCGTTTTTTTCAATGCCAAATCGTCCATTTTCATCCAATCAAAAGTAGCCTACGTCATTGTTGAGAAAATATATTCAAGAGTACTTCGTTCAAATTTCACGTCAATCGGATAATTGCTCTTTGAGTTACAGTGTCAGCAAATTTGGAAAATCTCATTTCGAGAAAAACGCGTTTAAAGATTTAACTATCGATTTTTGCCAGAAAAAAATGATTAGAGATACGGCCTTAAAATGTTTACAGGATATTCTTGAAAGTATAAACTGTCGAAAAAGGCAACAAAAAATTGATTTTTTTGAAAGTGTCACACTGGTATAGCTCCTTAAAATTGTGAGCCGTGATCTAAGGCAAGGTTGACTCTAAACTCAGGTCACTTTTATTGTATAGTGTCAGTTGCAATCATTGTTGTGTTTGTGGCTTCATAATATGCTCAATTTGGGTTTTAGTTGGCGTAGTAACAGTGGAATACTTATATGTTATGTTACCGAGCAATGAATGAAAAAGTTGAGTTTGGGGCAAGATGATTCCCTTCTAGGTGTACAAGATGATCCCTAGGGATCATCAAATAACGTACCTGCTTTATTTTTGTTTAATAGATTGTCTACTCATGGTCAAACTACACTACTAATGCATAATTGATCTCACAAATAATAATTGATGTACCTTAGTGACTTAAACCGGGCTGTTGAAGACTGGTTTAGTTTAATTCTAGTTGGGTGAGATACAGCTCACAATATAAAAGTAATTTAACTTGTAAGTTCAGTTTATGTTGTATACCTATGATTAATATATATATATATATATATAAAGTTGTTGTAAACTCGAGCAAATTTTTATTTACATTTACCTAATTTCTTCAAAATAAAAAAATCCCAAAATAGGGGCAAGTTTATCCGGGGGATCATATTATCCATACCCTAGGGATCATGACGAACACCAGGGTATCCAAGATGATCCTTATGTAAGGTTTTCAAAAAAGGATATCTTTCTATTGAAACCCTAATAGATTGAATATTTCGAATATGCCAATCGTAAGATAGATAAATACGCCAGTAGTAAACGCTTTCAGATCTCAATTATGTTGAGTATCTTTGAAATTACGAGCGTTCTCCCTTAAGGGGGATGATCTCGTACACCTTATCCCTACTATCAAAAATCTTCTATTGCAGGTTTGCATCATCCGACAGTGATCGAGACTTCGAAAAAACGATCGAGTGATTTCTGCATGCAGCTAAGCAACTAGGGCCGTTTGAAAAGACAATTTTTTTCGCATATCGTTGAAAGGAAGATTCGAGCAAAAAATACACCGGCATTATCATTTTTCAATTCGCGTTTGCGCTTGTTTGAATTGGATTTTCGATATGCATGAGGAATTCGTGCCGATTGGCCGCGTCGTATGATGAATCTTTAAACTCGAGCTGTTCCAATCACACGTTGCTATCGCGCGAATGGAATATTTTCATCACTCTGACATGGAGAGTGGAAAATAATAGTTTTTACGTGAAAAGTGATTCATCCATGATCCGATACGCAGGTGGAAGCTGAAATAGTTAAGATCGCACGGAGGGGAAGGGAGGATGTTGCACTCGGTGTATTTAATGTATAACGCGTGTGAGCTGCGTGGTAAAGTTTCCCTCTATCGGTGTTCAAGGGAGTAAGTGAGCAAGGGCGTTAAGGCAGGTGGTGACCAGATGTCTCGGTAAGAGAGACTTCCACCCTGACCCTCTATCCTCGTATATGTATTCACGACGTAACGAGTGTCGGTACGAGACGTGAATATATATATATATATATATATATATATATATCGCAAACGAGGTGTAAGTTACCCCTGTTGGTAAAATAAACCACTCACGATCACGTTCGAACACGTTATCATCAATTTTCTCGTCACAGTTTAACGACGTTTTGCCATTTGCGTTTCAGTCCTTCAATTGTATACTCCTATCCACTCGATATAATGAGAATCGTAGATTTTTCTTTTCAATACCAATTTCCAGTCGCTTCTGAACAGTTAAGGAGGTTGGAGCGTTAGCCACAATCCAAGATAAAATTTGACAAAAAAATATATGTTACTGTCTAGACTATACTGAGCCTTTACGAATTTTTTGAAATTTTTTCACCACCAAGCAGCCGAGATAAAAAATAGCTTATTGTATGAAGTTTACGACGTCGAAGTTTGCTTCGTTGCAACGAAAATCACTTTCGTTTTATTTCCCAAATTTTCTTTGCCCGATTTGTGCTACGAAAGTCGAGCAAACGTTTTTTGTGATTCTTATTCAGCGATCTACAACCTAAATCTGCAAAATATCACTTTGGGTAATGATGAAAATGAGAATCTTCGTTGCATTCCAACGATGCAAACTTTAGCTCCGTTGGAATTTTACGTGCGGTTAGATGGGTGGTTCACGCTACGAGTGACGTAATTTTTGTTGGATATTTAGCACTAATATGAACCATTTCTAGCAATGGAGTAACGCAAACTAAAGCTTTGTAAACATTTTGAAGAAAAAAAATCTCATCTTGCCCATCGTGAACCATATACAGTGTCCGGGAACTGAATGCGTTGACTGAAATGGGGGGTTGGGGATGAAATTCTGAGTCGATTGATATAAGCATATGTGGGTCTCAGATCAACCCCTGAATTGTTATTAATTTTTTAAGGCGAGCCAATCAGGTGCGCCCGACGAGCCGGCGAACGTCGGGCGCACCTGATTGGCCCGCGTTTAAAAATTAATAACAATTCAGGGATTGATCTGAGACCAACACATGCTTATATCAATCGACTCAGAATTTCACCCCCAACACCCCATTTCAGGGAACGCATTCAGTTCTCGGACACCCTGTATATTCAACATTGAACCATCACGGTATGATGGAACATTACGAATCTTGGCTAGCGAATGAAGAGCGTCGCTGCCAACCTCAATGTCCGCGAATTTGCCGATTTCGGCAACACTTGATATTAATGAATGGTAATAATAAATGATCTCGTGACATAAATACAAATAGGCATCGTTATAAATGATTCGAAATTTCATGCCGAGTTGTATAAAAAATTCGCTAACGCAGTTTTTTCATAATAATTATCGATAATGTTATACAATATAACATTATACAATAATATACATTATATATAACAAGAAAGTTTTTCTTATTTACGTGATAAAAAAATTGAAAATGCATAATCAAGTCTTTTAATTGAATATATATTTTATATTAAAAAAAAGAATCTACACCTCGTATACATTTCTTTCCGGTTCATTGAAAAACAATTCATAAACCGTCATTTGCCCAACCGCTCCAACCTCCTCAATTTGCTCGGGAGTGACGATCGTAAAGTTGGTTTTTTTTTCGGACCATCGTCACTGAACAAAATTCCCCTCAAATACTTGGATTGCGATGGGGTTGGTTTGAGTTCCACATTGTGACAATTTGAATTGTAAATTTTTGCACCTGTTTGCAATGTTTGTCACGGTGTACCGCGAGAGTTATAGATCGGCGATAAAAAAAATTTCCATGGCGTTGACCCAGAACATTTTTAGTATGATCTTATGCTCGTTTCTAACATACTGGTATTCTATGTTAGTCTACAGCGCTCGTTCATTTTTCCAACGCTGATTAAAACTGGCTAATTTTTTTTTCCACATGTAGTTGGGAATTTAGGATAACCTAATTTTAACCAGCGTCTAACGTTGGGGACACAAGCGTTTGATAGGAGTCTCAGATTGCTCGAAAAAAGGTCGCACATTGCTACGTCAAAGGGAGGCCCCCGGATATGCAGAGCTCGATAAACTCCAGGGCTCCCCTTATCGTTCTTCCCATTCATCGCTCGTCGCCACGTATATTCGGAACTCGTAAATTCTCGCCCGTACTAAGTACATATGTATATATTGATGGGATTCTGCGACTCACCAAGACGAGGGTCAATCGACACTGTGAACTGTTTCACTCCTTATCCCAATTAGGCTGTTTGCTCCGTTTGCTTACATTATCCATACATCCTATCCTACTTTGTACCGAACTATCTTCTGATGTATGTATTTTTTTTTCTTTTCTTTTCTTTTTTTTTCAAGGTTGCTCTTGGTTTTTCGAATCTTTGTGGCACTTGCTAAATGAATTGCTGCTCTTTTCTACGCGGAGACGGACAGTTTGCAGCAAGTGACGATTATGTTGCAATTGTTTAATTACATGATTGTTGGAGATATTGGGTTATTTTTCTTGGGTCTCGAAGCGACTAGGAATCCACAAAATGTCACCGGATTCGTCCGCTTGTCTGTTTGTTGCATCACAATGATTCGTGAAAGCAATGTTTATTCAGGACTTTCAAGTTTAATTACGGCGGTTCCTGAAAAATCTTTCCTAAAAAAAAAATCATGAAAATCAGCAAACTTTTTCCTCGCCTAAAGGTTTCTCCCTCCTCAATTAAAAAAAGGCGTGTTTTCGAAACACCGATCAACGCCGATTTTAAAAGAAATCTTTTCCTTAAACAAAAAAAATCATGAAAATCTTGAAAACTTTTTGTGAAATCTTGAAAATCATGAAAACTTTTGTCCTCGCCTAAAGGTATCTTCCCCCTTATGATGTCTCCTCACTTTCGACGCAAAAAAGGCTATTTTCATGAATTTTTTTTTGATAGGTTTATATTCTAGATATTCATATAAAAGTTGTTACACTTGAAAAATATACACTTTCGAAATACATGTAAATATTTTTTTAAATGTATTTATGTAACCCAACCAAACTTCGAACGCGTTTTACTCGAAACAACGTTTTAGAGCACCTATAGAGCAGATCAAGAATTTTTTTAAATTTTGATATTTAATTTTTTTGCCAAAAACGCTGACAAATCATGTTTCTTTTTGTTTTTTTTTTCGTAAAATGTCGGCCACTCTGTTATTTTTGCATTTATCGAAAATCGTATGATATGCTATAGCCATTACCATACTGAATCTAAAACCGTTTGATTTTTTTGTTTCGGACGATCCATCTCCAAAATTTAGGCGCATGACAATGCGCTTGCGCAATGTAGGCGCAGACCTTCAATTTTTTTAGGACATTTTTTAACTACCATTTTTGTCCATAAATAGTGACTTAAATAAATGATTTTTTTTCAAATGTATTTCGAAAGTGTATTTATTAAGGGGACAAATTTTTGGGAAGTGATAAATTAGCTGAAAAATCGTCAGATAATTGTTAATAACAAATGAACTATGCAATATAAAAAAAAAATCCTACGTACTTCCATAGACAATGTATTTTTCAAGATATATTCAACATTTCAAGTGAATCGGTTGAAAATTGTCTGAGTTATGTTTCCGGCCAGCTTAAAAAATGCAGTTTTGGAATAAACCCTGCACAGCGGCCATTTTGAAATTAATCGCTTCAAAAAAATCATTGTATACAGTCACTGATATGTATGATGAACACCCTTTTTTGTAATCTCGATTTATTTTGTAGTTTTTCTAAAAAAAATCTCCAAAAAGCCTATTTTTTCGGCCTCTAGAGTGGCCTAACCCCTTAAGGCGTTACCCCCACTTGTAGCGCAAAAAAAGGCCTTTTTCATGATTTTTTTAAAAGAAAACTACAAAACTTTTTTAATCGATCAATATACCATCTTAAAGAACACATCTTGAAGAACTTTCAGTAATTTTTTTATTGAAAAATATTACATTGTTTAGTGGCAAATGGCCGTCAATGAAATAATGTTTTTATATACACGGTCTGCGGTGACCAACATTGCGTCGAAGTGGATCATCTGAAAAAAAAATGCGGATGGATTTAGTCAAATATAAGTATAAACTAGTCTTTAATCGAAGGATTTTAAAAAATATTCATTTTTCACAAAATGGCGGACAGTCAAAGTTAATGGTTCGATTTTAACGAAAAAAAAAACGGCCGTTTTTTGGCTATAAAACGGCCATTTTTTTTTCGAAAAAAAAATCGAACCATTAAAGACTACATTTTTATGTATTAAATAAGCCTGCAAAATTTCAAGAAGATCGGTTCATTAGTGTTCGAGTAATCTTGGTCACCGACTTCAGAAATGCCATTTTGAGAAAAACGCGTTTAAAGTTTCTCTTTCAACGCTCTTTCAACGCGGATTCTACTCTTTCAACGCTCATATCTCAGTCAATTTTGTTCGGATCGACTTGAAATTTTCAGGACATATTCTCAGATACTTATACTTCAAAAAAATGCAATAAAAAAAATCGATTTTTTCAAAATCGCAAGTGGGGGTAACCCCTTAAGTGTAACAACTTTTATATCAATATGTATAATATCTATTCTATCAGACCTATCAAAAAATCCACGAAAAAAGCCTTTTTCAGCGTCTTAAACGAGAAGACCCCTTAAGCAACGAACCAATCTGAGTGTCTGAATTCCACAAGTGACAGGGGACAATAAGAACGATAAAACATTATTACGGGCTTGTACGATCCGCCCGAAACAGGATAAATACGAGGACTGCGCGGCTAATTAGCTTCAGGAAGTTCCACATTTCGAAGTACTGGAAGAAACCTCGTGCAGAGGCCAAGTGCTTCGAGAGCACTTCCGATCGTGCACGGATCTAAGATGTTCTTTATTACATAGTGCATTTTCGAAAAGAACGACGAAAAAAAAAAAAAAAACGAAGAACCCGACCTACCACCGTCCAAGATAATTATCATCGGAAGACCAACTCCTTATGGTGTAGGTAACGAAATCGTGCGATGACAGAATTTCGATCTACGCTCACCGAACCATAATTCCTCACATCGGTCACGAAGCGTACGTGAAATTTTGTCGTACCACCGGCAATCAAACGATAAGACACGAAGAAACCGTTGGCTCCGAAGAGCCCAACAATGAAGGTAGAAAATGACAGGCGGAAGAGGAAAAGAGCGAAATCCATAATCTTCCGGCAGCGATCGGCGGTATCCGGAGCAACAATTTCCTTGGATTCGCCCGGGCTGCTACGAGAGTCGCCAACGCGAAAATCCATCCAGCGTGACGAACGACGGTGTGCGCTTCTCGTAGGCCCGCTTGGGGCTTATTGTTGCGAGACGAGCGGCAAGCAGGAAGGAAGGAAGTCGCATAGGTGGCCGAGAAGAGGGCGAAGAAAGAACGAGGAGACGCTGGGCGAGACTGAGGAAGGGCGAGAAGGAAGAAAATAACGAAAGAGGGGAAAAAGGTTGAGGGTTTACCGAAGGGGAGGAGGGTGGGCACGTAACAACTGACTCCTAATGGTAGTGCGCAATATAACGCACGGTAATAATGCTTTCGGCATACAGTAAGCATAAGGGAGGTCCTGCGGCGGTTCCTCGTATGTTCCGGTAAGAAAAAAAAAAGAAAAAAAATAGACACGGGCCACATTGAACAGGACGAGTTTACCAAGGCGACGTGTGTAGCACATATACACAGATGGAGCGCAGATGGTATAGCGACCTTTCTCGTCTCGACGTCTCCTTCGAAACGGTAGGAGGGTTCCGGAACACCCAAACGAAAAAAAAAAAAAAAGAAAAGTAGCGGGACCGATCGATAGCGACATAGGAAGAAAACGGAAAATCGCACAGTGAAAGTTTCGTCCCGTTGAAGGACGTTCTCTTCTCGTTGCTACGTCTTCACTGACAAGAAACGTCACTTAAGGTAGTACCTCCACAGAAGAGTTGAATTAAGAAATGGTTGAAATTTGACATATACGTTATTTAATACACTATCCAAACATCTGTGCAATTTGAATAAGTTTGACCACCCCAAACCTGAGATATTTACACTTAAAGTTGGCTTGGTTTACACGTAACAAATGCGTTATGATGGGCAAACAGAGCATCATTAATTCTACCGTCAAAACTAAAATTAAGAAATTGATAAAAAACGAGGATAAGCTACAGTAAGATATCACGAATAATGTGAAAAAAAATGAGAATGATTCACCATCTAGTTTCCAAGATATAACCATGAGAAGCGTTCACAATTTTGGTGCAAAGCCTGGCAAAGCCTGGAAAAAAAACAATTTGGGCAAAGCCTGGACAGTCCCGGCAAAAAGTTTACTGGCAATGGTCGATCAAAAACAATACAAAATATATTTTACGGCAATAATCGATATCCATCGTATTATCTACTAGTACCGAGTCAATATTGCGTAGTTTTTAATTTTATTCAATACTTATTAAACCAATTATCAATCTTTTAAACATGAACATGGTATGTAAACTTTTGGTTGTGATTTTCGCAGAGGAACTACCTTAAAGCCTTAGGCCACAGTAACGGGTTTAACGCGTTACCCCCACTTGTAGCGCAAAAAAAGGGCCTTTTGCATGAATTTTTTTAAAGAAAACTACAAAACTTTTTTAATCGATCAATATACCACCTTAAAGAACACATCTTGAAGAACTTTCAGTAATTTTTTTTATTGAAAAATATTACATTGTTTAGTGGCAAATGGCCGTCAATGAAATAATGTTTTTATATACACGGTTTGCGGTGACCAACATTGCGGCGAAGTGGCTCATCTGAAAAAAAGTGCGGATGGATTTAGTCAAATATAAGTATAAACTAGTCTTTAATCGAAGGATTTAAAAAAATATTCATCCCAGTCCCAAACATGCCAAATCTCAAAAACTAAACGCTAATTTACTCTAAGACTCTATACATTTGCATTCGATTTGTGAAGACACAACCACACAATTATTATTGTAGATGAGTATTTGTATTTATTTTTTATTTAATGGCATCAATGTAAAAATTTCTGTTTATAATAAATAACAGGTTGGGTATTTGCTTTCAATATATTTTTTTTCTACTTTACAGTGTTCAATTTATTGTCCGAATATAGGTTTTTTTATTTTAAAATTCAACATTTTCATATATTTGATATTTAAAAAATTATGTTCTTCATTTGACTCCAATCTCACTGGAATATGTGCAAAACCTGTGCGGAATATTGAGGAGTGTATAATTGGGGGTGGCAAAAAGAACCACGTTGAGAGTGAATGACCGAGAATGAAAGAAGAGTGAGAATGAAAATAAAAATACGTGAAGTTTAATGTTGAGCGGGAAGAACGGAACTCTACTTCTGAAGCGGTCCCCCAGAGGGAGGTGAATGTCGAGGCAAAAGCTCAGCTGACCGTCGAGATACTTCATTGTGGGGCTATTGTGTGTGTGTGTGTGTGTTATGCGGGTGTTTGTCGCTTACCTGAGAATGTTCCTCGAATTTAAAGGGCCAGGTGTAATCGAAGGAGCCCCAGGCCCGCGCGCATTTTTTAACGAGAAGCGAAGGAAGCAGTAAAATATATCTCCAGCATCACCGACGAAAATCAGGCTCTCTTATTTGGCATCATCCTCCGTCTAATCCCGACCTAAGTGGAACTGTGAAACTTTTCTTCGAACTTTATCTGCCGCTTCAAATAAAAAGAGATCGTGCCAAACGATAACGAGCATTGGTACAAGGGTAAAAAGAACATCGTTTGGGAATTTCGTTTGACGTGTAGAATAATAAATTGAATGAGATTGAAGTTGATTGTCAACAAAAAAAAAGTCACAAACGAGTTTTGATGACGTTGAAGTTTGCATCGTTGGAACGCAACGATTTTCGTTTTTATTTCTTCATTTTTTATTATTATGCGAAACTTTTTCTTTACTATGAAAGCTCGTGGGTCTGTATTGAAGATGAGCAAAAACGTTCGAATGACTTTCTAGCCTACATCGGCCAAAAATCAATTTTATCCATGGAAAGAAGAAGAATTTCCGTTGCGTTCGGACATATATGGCAACTGACAAGGAACATTACTTTGGTGTCCTTCGATTTTGTTGAAACTTTTTTATGTCGAAGAGTATCAAAAACTAAGAGACATAGAAAACACAATACAAAAACAATTTCATTCGGATGTAATCAGAGCCTTGCGATCGTCATATACCCCTTTCTACAAGCAGATAAAGCAACTCAACGAACTCAAATGCGAAAATTATCTCAGATCTAATATGCCGCTCCCGTGGATAAGACTCATTGCACAATGTCGACTCGCCGGTTTAAATCAAACAATATTTAGATATACAAAGTACAATTATAAACTAGATCACGGTCAAATATGCCCAACCTGTAACAGGCAAGACCCGGATACGTTTGAACACATGCTGCTAGAATGTCCAATATATGAACCGCTTCGAAGCCAATATCTCGAGCCAGAGCAATTTCCTATTATGCTAGAATGTACACACAACGAGAAGGCACAAAAATTAGCATACTATATACTGGCGTCCTGCAAACCAAGAGCCTTCTTGTTAAGTTAGGCAATTAATGTAAGCAATGTCCCTCAGTACAGCTATTATGATAAGCGTTAATATTAAGTCACCGTATACGCATGAAGACGTATTGAACACCATGTCCCTTTTGTAATAGGTGTACACACCTCTGAACAAATAAAATGATAATAATAATAATAACTAAGAGACACGTATTTTTTTATCGGCGGAAAAGGGGTGTTTTAAGGGGTGAAATGGACCCTAAAAATGGGGATGCTTTTCGTTTTTCGTCGATAACGTTTTAACGGTACGAGATATAAAAAAAATGCAAATCGCAATAATTTTTTTTTGTGCGCTGTAAATTGGAGATGAGAACGATAACGTTATCGACGAAAAACGAAAAACACTCCTAGCTTCGAGGGTGCGTTTCACCCCTTAGCACCGTTTCCCGCCGACAAAAAAAAATACGTGTCTCTTAGTTTTTGATACTGTACCATATAAAAATATTTCAATAAAATCGGAGGAGGACACCAAAGTGATGTTCCTTGTGAGGCTTAGTATGGGTTAAAAAAAGAATATTATATGAACGAAAACTTAACTGTAATTGTCTTAATTTTTTCTGTTTTCACCACCCCCCCCGCCCCTTGAGCTGTGATTTTCTGAATCCCGTCCAGCAATTTTTCGACTAGGATCCGTTGGTCCGTGAACCTGCCGCACTTGACCGCACGTCTTCATCAGATCCCATGGGGAAAAAAAAAACAAACAACAATGACTTCTTCCTTCCCCCTGTATCCAAGGATTGAGTTCCTTCTAATCTATCGCGAGAAGTTGGTTCGTTCTATCACCTCGATGGTTCAAGTTTAACGCTCGTGTCCAAGGTTACATCATTGAGGTCTCTTATTCGAGCTATCCTTTCACCGATAGTTACTGGATGGCGCGTTGTTCGTCCGCACAGTTTCAAAGCGAAATGCTCGCACTCTTGTATAGTCTTGTCCAGTATCATCCTAACAACGATGTTAAGCCATCTATTCGACACGGTCAGTTTACGGATAAGACGTTCTTCGGCCCGCGATCTACCCACCGGACGGTAATTCAGTCTAACGCGCACATCAAGGATACACATGTTGAATATCGCTGTTCCTAGGCCCACTTAAGGGGTTTGGCTACTCTAGAGGCCGAAAAAATAGGCTTTTTGGAGGCTTTTTTTTTTCAGAAAAACTACAAAATAAATCGAGATTACAAAAAGGGGTGTTTATCATACATATCAGTGACTGTATACAATAATTTTTTTGAAGCGATTCATTTCAAAATGGCGGCGGTGCAGCGTTTATCTCAAAACCGCATTTTTTAGGTTGGCGTATAAATAATTTTTTAAATTATCCGACGATTTTTTAGGCAAATTTTTGGAAAGTGAAAAATTTGCCTAAAAAATGGTCAGAAAATTGTTAATAATAAATGAATTATGCAATATAAGAAAAAAATCCTACGTACTTCCATAGACAATGTATTTTTCAAGGTATATTCAACATTCCAAGTGAATCGGTTGTAAATTGTCTGAGTTATGTTTCCGGCCAACTTAAAAAATGCAGTTTTGAGATAAACGCTGCACAGCCGCCATTTTGAAATTAATCGCTTCAAAACAATTATTGTATACAGTCACTGATATGTATGATAAACACCCTTTTTTGTGATCTCGATTTATTGTGTAGTTTTTCTGAAAAAAAAAAAAACAATCCCCAAAAAACCTATTTTTTTCGGCCTCTGGAGTGGCCTAAGCCTTGAGTAAAAATGCCGTTCTCCTTTTCCATTGCTATCCCCGTTAAGTTCACAACGTTTCACGAGCATTCACGCTGGATCCCGTCATCGTTTTGCCTTATCCTATCTACCTACATGCGAATGAAGAACCGCGTTAAGATGCCGCAGGGACAGGTGCACCTTGCCCCAAGAAACACTCAACGGGACAGCTGTCGGTCTATGAGCGTGCGCTCGTCGATCGCAACTTCCAGCGAGCTCCTACTTTTTTTTTCTTTCTTTTTTTTTTTTTTTTCTTCAAGACGCACAGGGGACTCTCCTCCGTTTCCACCCTGTAGAGGGAAATAAGGCAATTCACCTTGGTTATACGGGGCAATGTAAAGCACACGAGGGAACAGCAGCGACTCGGTAGCACCCAATGTTGCAGCTGACAAACTCAGGGCACGGGCCCTTTTGCTTTCGGAGCTTTGAAAGATGTCTACATACACGCACATTCATGTGAGTGCCTCTGTGTGTATGTGTGTGTGTGTGTGTGTGTGTGTGTGTATATGAAGAGGGACGTAGGGGATATTCGAAGACGGACAAAGGTGGTGGCGCGAGCCAAACGATCTTGCATTCACGATCGAAGTCAGCCCCATCGTGACGGGATTCATTCATCTTCGACGAACCGAACGAATGAAAGGATGCCGCGATACGGGATGGGACAAGGAAATACGAAGAGCGATATGATTTTTGGTATTGGAATTCTTCGCTTCTCATTAGTCTATATGTGGATAGTGTTGAAGTTTGCATCGTTGGAATGCAACGAAGGTTCTTTTTTACATTTTTGTTTCCTTATGTTTGATTATTATACAAGATCTTTTTCGTCGAATTATATGGTGGATTGATAAATGAATATCTTTAAAAAATCTTGCGAGTTTATTTTGGCATTTTTGACCTACATAAGTAGGTCAAATATGCCAAAATAAATGGAAGGAATCGAGAAATATTAATTTTCAGTGCATTCCAACGATGCAAACTTCAACCTCGTATATGTGGTACAGTTAACTGTAGGACCTTATACAGGAGTACCGCAAACCCCACATTATAAGTGAGAAATGTACAAATCATTTTTCTTGTTTTGTTCAATCGCGCTTTTCACCGTGAAACATTTATATTAGGGTTTTCTCGTATATCCTATTCCATTCTCCAGGCTTTCAGCATTCGAATGGGGAAAAAAACTTTCTACGACAAACAGTTTGGTAGCAGCGTTTATTTGAAGTGCTGGGGTGCGCGTAACCCCTGTGTAGGTTATTTGTTTCGTACTGATAGTGTAGGGCCTTAGGGTTAAAGGGCTACATCTACCTGGAGGCCCGGCAAAATTGGCCAAGTACCGAATTTTTTTTCTGCAAACGGTTAGTGAACAAGCAATGCATTTTTTTGTTAAATACAAAGGTACATATATTGAGATTGAAAAAAGTACATATATAAGGTACATTTACGTATACAAAAATAAAGAAAAACAAAAAAAACATGGCCGCAGACGATGAAGACATTTCTTTTTCGCCACGTTTGACGGTGGACACTCTCCAGCTTAAACGGTCCATCCGAAATCCAAAAACCAAACGGGTTATTCAAGTTAACAATGAGTATGAGTCGTTGACGATCGTTGATTCTTTAAGGCAGTAGTCTGCTTTAGAAGCCGAAAAAAAAGCGTTTTTTCAGCCATTTTTTTGAAAGGGAAGGAAATGATTGCGGTCAACGAAATTTTGAGACGATAGTGTATTATATTCAAGCTTTAAAAAACAATTTTTATTATTTAAAAATATTGAAATTTTTCAAAGTTGTAACGATTTTTCTGGGGCGCCTGGAGTCTGCACTTGTAAATCGGTGCCGGTGATGGAGGTCGTGCGATGCATCTGAAACAGTCGAACCAAATTTTTTTTTAGTTTTTATAAGTTCCTTTTCTATATGAAGTAAAAAAATACCGAAGAAATGATGAAATTCCAAATTTTTTCGAAGTTTGAAAAAAAATTCACTTTTTTGAAAAAATAAAAATTCACTCTAAGTTGCAAAACAAGTAATTTAAATAGTACTTTTGTCCAACTCTTTTAGTTCAAATAGAAGATAATTTAATACTGAAGCTAGATCACTTTGATTTTTTACGATCGGACTTATATATTGTTTTTGCTATCGCCGGCACCGTTTTCTAAAACTTGTGAAAATGAAAACTCGAGAAAACGGGCTTTAAAGTTTTCGGTCCAAAAAAATATAAGTTTTTGGATACTTACACTAATTAGATGTTAATCAGCTATCCCCGGGCCATACAATAATCCTTCCTCTTCTTCAAATCGATTTTTTGAAGCCTGTAAAGCAGACTACTGCCTTAAATCATTGTTTTCAACAGCGTGGCGACGGTTTGAAAGTCGCGCATACAAAATCTATGAAAAAAGGCGTCATTTTGACGTAAGTATTGAAAAATCGAGATCGATTTGAAAAAAAGTGAGATCGTCAACGACCTTTGAATGCTTCTCGTCGTATCTCCTGTAAAGTTGGAAACAATCCATCAAGTGATTCTCTAGATATCATGTCCACCGACTTTGAAAACAGCGTTTCGAGAAAAACGCGTTTAAAGTTCGAAGTATGGTGCGTTTTACGTAGTAAACACTACTTCGTTACAGCTAGTTTTTTCCAAGTGAAAACTAGAATTTAGTGATGAATAACTTTAAATGTCAGTTGAAGCTAGTTTCAACCAGGAAAAACTAGTTCTAACGTAATGAATCAGGCAAAACTGTTTGGGTTTGGTTGGGTTTGATATGGGTTTAAACTTTCTAATTTAATTCTCAGTAAATTCTAGTTTTTACTTGAAAAAACTAATTGTGACGAATGGTCTTGAAGTTTGCATCGTTGGAATGCAACGGAAATTCTTTTTCGTATTTTGATTTT
This sequence comes from Ophion ellenae, assembly GCA_963210295.1. Classification (NCBI taxonomy): domain Eukaryota; kingdom Metazoa; phylum Arthropoda; class Insecta; order Hymenoptera; family Ichneumonidae; genus Ophion; species Ophion ellenae. Next base: position 54,406,959 of record OY723387.1, read on the forward strand.
TCCATTTTTATTATTTTACAAAATCTTTTTTTGCCGATTTAATTTCTAGATCCCTAAATAAGCGATTTAACAATGATTGAGGTTTTCTCGGAAACGAAGATTCGCAGAAAGAAATTCGAGCGATTGAAAATTAATAACTTCTGTTGCATTCAACAATTGATATGGTGTTGTAAAAAAAGAGCACGTTTCTATAGATTCGTGAATAACATTGAGCGTTGCTCGTCGCGCGTGCAGAGTTCGACACTCCTAGTGTACAATGCTCGTGAAATTCATTCAATTCACCCGCGCAAAGGTTAACGATACAGAAATCACAAACACGACGAGTCGGCGAAGTACAGTCGAGGTACAAATCGTTCAATACACTTCCGCAATGTCGCGTCGAACGCCGCGAGCCGCTTATTCACGCAAACGCGTGTGCGCGTGCGCACAAACGGGCGCGCGCGCGCGGGCAATATACGTCGTTCACCAGGGCCTGAGAGCTCGACGAAAGGGTTTTCAAGAGACAAGCAAAAGAAACAAGACAACGAGAGGAGGCTTAAAAATAAAAAATGCAAATAAAAATCGAGAACAGGTCTTACAGCCACCGGGCAGACAACTTTGTCCCGTCGCGCCTCCGCGACATGAATGAGACTTGTCCTCTCTCTTTTTCTCCTCGTCGCTTCCTCAATCTTTGCTTCACTCGTTTTTTTTCCCTCGGTCATTCATTCCGCAGCTTCCTCCCATAGGTTCGACATTTTTTTCACCAAGCCTCTTTTGACCTTGCCGCACAATGGAATACGCGAAAGCCTTTTTGCATTATTGTTCAACGTTCTTGGTGTACAATTGCAGAATGAAATTGTATTCTGGCACCCAACTCGAAAATATACCAAAAAAATGGATTAGTTTTTTTTTAAATTCGGTTCGCATTCCAATAAAAATGGCCGCAACGATCGCAACGAATGAATTATTCGGTCGAATTAAAGGAGTGATTCGAGGCGGTTGGACCGTTAGCCACAATTCAAGGTTAAGTTTGAAAAAAATATATGTTATTGTCTAGACTATACTGAGGCTGTACGAATTTTTTGCAATTTTTTCACCACGAAACATCTGAGATAAAAAATAGTTTAACGTATGGTATTTTACGCGCGGTTAGATGGGCAAGACCTTCACGCTACGGGTAATGTAATTTTTTTTTGGCTATTAAGCACCGAGATAAACCATTTCTAATAACGGATTAATGCAAACTAAACCTTTGTAAACATTTTGAAAAAAAAACCATAGTAAACCGTATACAGGGTGTCCTGTTATGAATGGATAATCCTGTAAATGTCGATAGGTCAGTCCTAGTACAGTCGAACCTCGATATAACGAATCTCTAGAGAAGTTCCTTATATCGAGTTTTCGTTATATCGAGATCGTGTTCCTTTAAATGGTTTTCAATATATATATATATATATATATATATATATATATATATATATATATATATATATATATATATATATATATATATATATATATATATATATATATATATATTAGTACTATAAATTTCCATAGTTCCATAGATTTTTTTCCATAAAGTTTCCTTAACATTTAAGGTTAAAAGGAAGACTTTTGTAGATGGAACAAATAACCAAGAGTATTTAAAAAGAAACCGGGTCAAAAAAAGTTATCATTTGTAGGAATGGCATGCGAAAAACGAAAAGCAGATGATTATCCATTCATAACAGGACACCCTGGTATATTCAATATTGAACCATCAAGGTTTTCATGAAAGATTGCGAATCTTGGCTGGTGAATGAAGAGCATTGATGCCAACCTCAATGTCCGCGAAGTTGCCGTAGTTCGGCAACAATAATAATGAATGGTGATGATAAATAATCTCGTGACAAATATAAATAAGCATAATTATAAATTACTCAAAATATATACTTCTTCAAGTTGGTAGTAACACAAAAGTTTTTCTTATTTACGTAATAGAAATATTAAAATGCTTAATTTTGCCCTTTAAATGTATATTTTATGAAAAATTAGCATCTACAGAATAAATCTATACCTCGTATGTATTTTCTTAAAGATAATTGAAAAAAAAATTCGTAGACCATCATTTGACTCAACTGGACGGCTCTAACCTCCTGACAATGAGCAATATACAATGGTTATTTATAATTTTTTTGTTTACCATAGAATTAAACACACAACAATAAAAAGTAGTCGTAACTACAAAACACCAAAAAAGATAATCTAATAATCGAAAAAAAATATTTTCTTTTTGTAGAAAGCAATTTGGTGAGACGCGTCACAAGACGACAAACCAAACAACCAAATACTAGTGAGTAAGTTGGATAAGGATATTTATTGCTTACAGATGTATAACGATAAAACAGCGAAATAAAGTATCTTAAAGCAAAACAAAAAAACAATGAGAAATAGATGAGAATGTGGCGAGCAGAGAATAAAAAAACTCCCCCGATGGAAGTGTGTGTTTATCGAAGATCGTTCTCCCGTAGCAGTGAAATACTCCAGTAAAAGACACGAAAACCCAGCACTTTTGAGCGTAGAATATGAATTTTTGACTAAAGGTAAATGGTTGCATACTGAAACTTACCCCAATAAAATCTTGCCCCTCAACTCGCCCCAACCCTAAGAAATAGGGGTTTAAAACTTTAAAATCGCCGTATCTCGATAATTAATAGCCCGATGGAAAAATGTTTCAAACAGAAGTTGTTTGGAATAATAAAATACGTACAAAGTTACCTAACGTCCAAGCCCCTATCTTTGAAAATAGCGGCACAAAAACAATTCGAAAATTCGGGGTTGATGCGTGTGCCGCTATTTTCAAAGATAGGGAGTTGGACGTCAGATAACTTTATGCGAATTTTATTATTCCAAACAACTTTTGTTCGAAACCTTTTTTGATCGGGCTATTAATTATCGAGATACGGCGATTTTTAACTTTTCAACCCCTATTTGTCAGGGTTGGGGCGAGTTGAGGGGCAACATTTTATTCGGGTTACTTTCAGTATGCAATCATTTACCTTCAGTCAAAAATTCATATTCTACGCTAAAAAGTGCTGGGTTTTCGGTCTCTTTGGTGGACTAAAAAGCGAAGGTACGAAGAGATAGACGAAGTCGCCACGGGTTGAGGATCTATCGCCACGTGCCTCAGGATTTAAATCCAAGGATGCTCGGCGACCGTTGCGGATCTTTAAAGACGGGCATGCCCCTCGGCTCCTCGACTCTCACTGAGAACCCGCGAAGGATTTACGTAACGAGAGACACGAAGACGGCGAGGAGAGGGAGAGAGAGAGAGAAAAAAAACGTGCACGCGCTGAATTATTCCCGCCTCATTCGCGTATTCGTTACAGCACTTTTTTGTTTTTTTTTTTTCGTTTGTTCGTCACGCCAATCGAAATCGCTTGTTCGAATTATTCAAAGTATCTCGATTCGATTGTTTATTCCGATCGTGTTGATGCTTTTTCTTCTTATACGCGAAATTCACGATTCGAAAGAATAATAATCATCATGCGCTACGAATGGAGTAATCCAAATTGATAAATTGTTTGGCGCGCATTCACGAGCAGGCACATCGATACGTACGCATCCAATAAAAATTAACGAGCCCGCTTGCTCGTTACGAAGGAAGAAGAAGAAGAAGAAGAAAAAAGAAAACTCGAATCACATCGGTGAAAAATTTGCGCGTCCGAATATTTTTGGTATCCGATCGATTATATCAACTCGAGAATGCCCAACGTGCCCAGTGACTCTCATGTCGAGTTTTCAACGTTTGGAATAACCTAACGGAGAGATCCCGAATCATAAGCATCCTAATCACGACCTGAACACTTTGGCAAAGATGACGGGGAACAGGTATGGGCGCGAGAGAGATGGCTATAGTGGCGCTCTGCGCCCGCGGGTCGAGGTACAGACGGCGAACGACTCTCGCATCATTTCGAGATGATACACCCTCGTCCGGTAACGAATACCGCAATTCGGAACTTTTTACGCAGCTTTTTTTTTTTGGAGAGAAGTAAGATTTTAGGACCCGCGCCCATCTTTTCTTGGGATAAAACTTTTTTTACTGTACGTAAAATCAATGCCCCGTTTGGTGTTGAAGTTTGCATCGTTGGAATGCAACGAGGGTTTCTTTTAATTTTTTTTTTTATTTCTTCGTTTTTATTGCAGTCCATAATTGTTTTTATTGGTGAAGATCGTGGATCTCTTGTGAGGATAAGAAAAACCGTTCGAGTGATTTTCGTGCCCTAAATCGGCGAAAAAAACCGTGAGCAATAGAGGGAAAATATGGACAAAGTTCCGAAAAGGACATATCTCCAATTGATTTGGAATGTTGTGCAACCGTGTATTTTTAATCGCTGATCGCGAATGCGATAGTTAAAGTACCCGCAAATTGGATTTTCCAGGTCATAACTCATAAAAAGTGAATTTTTTGAAGTTTTTTAAATTTTATTGTAATAAATGTTGATTTTAGAGAAAAATGTTTTTCACAAAAGTTGTAGCCTATGGAAAGATTGATCTTTTATGTTCTCTACAAGTTTTGTCGAAAACCAATCGGTTTCGAGTAAAATGGGATAATGGTACAAAAAGTACATTTTCCGAAAGTCCATTAATTTCGGTATTATCCACTTACGCACTTTACCGCGGGAAGGTTGTAGTTTGATCTTTAACACTATACACATACCTAAGCAACAAACAAACCGAAACAGTACAATACAGCGAACAAACCAAAACAAACGTCAACAACACACAACACAATAAACGAACCCAAACAAACGCGAATCTTCTCGCGGTAAAGTGGGTAAGTAGACAATATCGAAACTAATG
>OY723387.1:54416782-54724282 GCA_963210295.1 Ophion ellenae
GTTAGCCCCCTACACTTAGAATTCGTCCCGTGCGCACTCTTAGCACACGGGTAAAAAAATAGCTGATTTTTGGCGATTATATTTTCGATGGTTAAAATACGCTAATAGATCTGATTTTTTATGTAATATCAAAGCACTTATCAAAAACGGAAAATAAATTTTTGAACGTTTATTTTCATTTTTTAAATATTTTTTTAACGATTGCAAATGTATTCGAAAAAAAGGAGTTGTCACGGTGTAGACGGTTGCGGCCGTAAATATTATCTGAAACAAAATTTGTAAAAAGATTATTAATCAGTATGAAACCCGCTATTTTGCTATGGAGGTTTTTTAAAAATAAAAATAGACAAAATGGCGGCGGTTTGAAACAAAAGTATCAAATTTAGTCTATTTTTTTCGAGTGTTTCGTTAGAAAAAAAATATGAAGTTTAAAAAAAAGCTTCCGTAGCAAGATAAAGAATAGCGTGAAGAATGTTGACCGAGAGAGAGTGTACACCGTTTTGAAAAACATTTCGTGAAAAACGCGTTTAAAGTTTCGAGTGCGGAATTTTCATATAAATTGTCTACCTGCGATCAATCGGCAACGCCCGGTCAATGTTGATAACCGTCTATACGAATAAGGAAAAAAAATCGATTTTTTGAAAATTTTACACTGTGCCATAATGCCTCAATGATAAAACTAAGAAAAATGTGACTAGCAGAAGAATTTTCGTAGCTGCGACTTTTCAGAGAAAATGCAAAAATGTCTAGATCTGTTAAATTGTCGCGATTTTTTTTACTCCAGTTTATCGTTGGGTATTACAATTGATTGTGACTCATTTTTATCGAGCACCACTGTAATTTAACCAATTATTCAGAAGGGTCTCATACCCCCGCAAAATATGGCCCTGCGCGAAAGGAATACCTTCAATTACTGCGGTCTTCATTCCGCTGAAAACAGCAGACTCGATCGCGAAACGCTATATATTTATGAGATTAGTACAAATCCAACGAGGGATCGTCCGGTAGCGTTTAAAATGTATTGATGTACGTATCTGCGTTCCTCGCAGGGCGACTAATGTATTAGAGTTTTTTGTCTGGAGATACGATGGGTGCGGAAGTCATAACGCCCGCGGGATCAGCAGTGAAAGCGAGAGAAACAGAAAGAGAAGGAGGGAGAGAGAGAGAGAGAGAGAGAGAGAGAGAGAGAGAGAGAGAGAGAGAGAGAGAGAGAGAGAGAATAAATCGAGCGTGAACATAATTGATTCGCGAGATAGCAGTTCCCGCTTCACTCAATTTCTTTCCAGCATGGATTCGGCAATCTCGCTTTGCTGATCGATCGTTACAATTGCCAAAATCTGACAAACAACTCGTCGTCCAATGATCACATCGTGGGGCAACGTACGAATTAAGAATACTCGCCTATATATTTCCAATAAAAACGTAAATTCCAATAAAAAAAAAACGACAAGGATCATCATAAAGTAAACATTCGAAGTAATCATGAAGTTTTCTCAAGAATAATTGTGCTGGCAAATTATCAGCAAATTTGATCAGTCAATCATCATGTATATTCATTTGAGGAGCCGGCGAACAAAACCGGAACACAATTTTATTTATTTTTCGTGTTTTTCGAGTACACCCTCATTAGCTCTCGAAATATTTTGCATCAAATCCGGCTCTAAACACCTCGACATTTTTTACAAACTGCTTTTTAGAGCGAAATGGCAGTTTTTAGGCACAAAACTAAATCAAATTTGAATAAAAATTAAAATTGACGTAGTACGGACAGGTTCGGTTTGCTTCGCCAGCTCCACGTTTATTCCATCGTATAGCGATTACATGGACTGCTTTTTACATGTCCATCCTCAATAGGAGTACTTATTTATATTATCTTGCGTATTATCACCTATTAGTATATAGGTGAATATATATATATATATATATATATATATATATATATATATATATATATTTCGGATGCTATAAAAAATTAAAGAGAAGTTTCATTGCATTCCAACGATGGACTCTTCAACACGATTTGTATACCTGGTTTGAAAAAGTCATTTTACACGAGTTCATGACCTCTCATAGCCGATCGCATTCTCACATATTTGAGTGGAGATTCGAACGAGCTTATGGGAAATTCATGCAATCCGAAGGAATCAACGACCCTCCTGGCGTCACTCGATGGAACGCTGTCAGCGTGTGATTCTGTTACGCGAGATGACGAGTAACCGGATAGCGGCGCGTTATTTCTCTCACTTGCGTCATACTCGTTATGAATCGCGAGAGCCACTAAGAAGGAATGTGGAGCAGTTAGCATTGACAGACTCGCCGCGTACTGGCGTTCGGAGAGTACATCTACGATGTATGCCCGAGCCGCTCACTCTTGATATCGGTGCTGTATTAACAGAAAAGAAAAAACGCATCAAGATGATACTGAAGTTTGCATCGTTGGAATGCAACTAAGATATATTTCTTTCGTACGCCCCTATTTTTTTTAACACATTAAGGATACGAAAATCGCTGAAACATTTTTCAGAATCCTTAAAAATGATAACCAAGAGTTACAAAGAAAAGATTTTAGAAAATAGTAAAAATAGAGAAATAAAAAAAATGAGGAAAATTTTTCGTTGCGTTCGAACGATGCAAAGTTCAACACCGTGGCAAGCAACGAGGGTCGAGCTTTTCGTCGATGAATGATGGAGGCTACTGACTTCTCTTTAGAGGTCGATATGCCTAATAAAATTCGAACTTCAAAGTCTCCATAAATTTTACTGCGCCCTTTTTGAGGGGGGAGATACCTTTAGCCGAGGGAAAAATCCCGATTTTCATGATTTTGTTTTCAAGGAAAGATTTCTCCGTAATTTTTGAGACTTGCGATATGTTTTATTACTACTTTTGGCGGATGTTGTCAGACGGCGTGACACGTAGCGTCAGCAGGATTAATCTGAAGAAAAACCAACGAGGATTTTTCTTTCATTGACACTCGTACGCAGAATATGTACCAAGAAAAAGTGGGAAAAATGTTGAAAATTGATGAAATAGTACGCATCGAAACAAAAAGATTGAATTTTCTGAAAAAAAAGTAGATACACGTCCCAAAAAAATACGTTTTTTTTTTTATTTTCAAAAACATTTAGGCTCGTGTTTTAGATAATAAGGTTAGAAAGATTTATACTACATTTGATCAGAATCGGTCGATTAGTTTTTTAGCTATACGTCACGCCAGTTTTGAAAATGCAATTTACAAGACCGTGCCATACCATCGCCATTTTTAAAGATCGATGTATTAAAAAAAAAATACCATGTAACAGCCAAAAGTAGTAATGAAACATACTCCAAGTCTCAAAAAGGATGAAAGAATTTTTTCTTTAAAAAAAATCATGAAAAGCAGCAAATTTTTTCCTCGCCTAAAGGTATATTTTCCCTTAATTAATATTTAGGTAACTCTTCATAGCCTTTTGGGAAAAAGAACGGCGAATTTAGCCGCAGTTGAGACGTTTAGCTGAGCCGAATTGACTACGTATCAACATTTTTCTCTCTCAGAATGAATATATCAAACCTCATGAAAGCTTCGAGATAAAACTTCTATTGGACATATTGGTGTCTAAAAAAAATTAGTTTCCGCTATCAATCGGGTGAAATTTTCAGTCCTCAATTTCTTGTTTTTTTTTTTCAACTTTGATTATTCCCAACCAATGCGTTGTAATAACCGGTTTATGGCGTCAATTCTTGATGCACTATCCATTATAAAGGTCGTGAGAAAGAGGAAAGCGAAAAATTTGACGGAAGTCGGTGTCAAGAGCGAGGTTCTCCGCGTCAAATTTTTCTCATCGAAAAAGGGAATAAAACCTTTCGATCCGTCACGAGAAGACCGGTTAATAGATCGGGAAAAAAAAAGAACTTGTACACCGGGATTCAAATTGTAAAGTGGAGAACATTAAAATCCAGCGTCGTAACTGTCAACGGTGGAGTGCAGGAAATTAATTAAATTCGAGCCGAAACACTTGCGGTTCGGTTCGAAACGGATCGGAGTAACCATAAGAAGACGGTGGTGAAAAATGATCAGCGGGGTCGAGGCGCCCCCTGTAAGGGGAGAAGGGGGTGAGTTACCGCAACAGGATGTGGTCGGCGTGTATCCGGGGTTATGGATAGCCGAGAAGCCAATCGACGTCGCGCAAGCCGAGCAAAAAGACAAATAACGAACAATGCGACGCATGACAAGTCGGAAAGGACAATAGGGAGGATGCAATGTTGTACGAATAATCGAAAAGAACAAGGCGGAAAATAGGGGAACCACATGCGTGTATGGTGGCTTAATCATCGCCCAATCACCATTAATCGAGATATGAATATCGGTTATGAAAAAACGAACACTCGGTAAATCCACAATGAATTGAAGAAAACAATCCAGTTTTTATGGGGTTGAAGTTTGCATCTGTAATGCAAACGAAAGTTTTGATTTATTTCTCTTTTTTTTTGTAATTAGGGTAAAGTGACCTTATTTTGGCGCCCCACCAATTATGATACTTCTCTTCTACCTACACGGTAGTCCTTGAAGGGCCAATCATTGGGTCCTTCAAGTGCCAATAATTAGTCCCTTGAAGTGCCAATAATAAGGCCCTTGAAGTGCCAATCATTGGACCCTTAAAGAGCCAATCATTGGACCCTTAAAGTGCCAATAATTGAGCCCTTAAAGTGCCAATAATTGAGCCCTTGAAGTGCCAATAATTAGGCCCTTGAAGTGCCAATAATAAGGCCCTTAAAGTGCCAATAATTGAGCCCTTGAAGTGCCAATAATTAGGCCCTTAAAGTGCCAATAATTGAGCCTTTGAAGTGCCAATAATTAGGCCCTTGAAGTGCCAATAACTGGGCCCTTGAAGTGCCAATAATTGAGCCCTTCAAGTGCCAATAATTGGCCCCTTGAAGTGCCAATAACTGAGCCCTTGAAACGTCAATAGTTAGGCCCTTGAAGTGCCAATAATCGGGCCCTTGAAATGCCAATAGTTAGGCCCTTGAAGTGCCGATAATTGGGCCCTTAAAGTGCCAATAATTTGGGACCTTAGTCTATGATCCAAGACCGAAGATCCAAGAAGATGATTATCTTCTGTAGATTTAGGTTTTAGATCGCTAAATTAGGACCCTAGAAAAAGTTTGGAAAATTCGGAAGTGGAAAAAAAAATTTCCTTGCCTTCCAACGTATTTGTTATTTTTTTGTTAATCTTCACAAATGGCGGCGGTATAGCACGGTCTTCTGAACGGGTTGGGACGGATGTTGTCGAACGGCGTGACACGTAGCGGCGGCGGGGTTAGTCTGAAAAAAAAGCAACGAAGATTATCCTTTCATTAACACTCATACGCAGAATATGAACCAGGAAAAAGTAAGAAATGTTGAAAATCGATTAAATGGTACACTTTGGAACAAAGATATTGAATTTTCCGAAAAAATGGCTACATCTTGCAATAAAAATACTTTTAAAAAAATTTACATTTAGGTTCATGTTTTAGACAATAAGGTTAGAAATATTTCTACCAAATTTCATCACAATCGGTCGAATAGTTTTTTGGCTATACGTCACGCCAGTTTTGAAAAGGCAGTTTAGAAGACCGTGCCATACCTCCGCCATTTTAAAGATTAATAAAGAAAAACAAATACCCCGTAACAGGCGAAAGTAGTAATAAAACATACCCTAAGTCTCAGCAATGATGAAGAAATCTTGCAAAAAAATATAATGAAAATCAGCCGATTTTTTCGTTGCTCAAAGGTATCTCCCCCTTTGACTCAAAGTGCCGCCAGAGCCGGAACTCGACCGCGAATCCATCAGTGTCGGTAACAAGTGATAGTGTAAATAGTTTCATTTCAATAAACTGGAAACCCTTAGTCATGATAATGACGGCACTCTGAACTTGAATACTCAAGCACAAAAGTCTACTTACGCGTACGAGAAGGCACTCAAAGACGAGTATATCTTCCATTTCGTATATTTGCACATAGACTCTCGCTCACGTGCACACAAATCCGATAATCGTCAATCTACGATTCCAGACATCGAAACGTGCTCGAAGAAAGTCGAATCGGCTCGATGACGATCGAAGGCACTCGAATCCTCTTACCGAGGCACACGGAGCCTAGCAAACACTCGTTGGTATTGACAATTAGATTGCGGCACTCCACACGGTCAATTTTATTTACGAGTATACTCGACGGGCTCGCAAATACTCGAAGAACATACGAATTTGCCGCAATATCGGCAAACCCGCCGAATCAGTGGATGACGAATAAATTAATAACGGCTAGTTCATTCAAAAGATAGCCTCGTCGAGTCCCCCGGCTTATGCGAGTCGAGCTCGCTTCGTGCCATTGAAATTCTCGAATTTCATCAATGGGATCGCTTGCCGTTGCGCAAATTCAGTGACCGGCGTATACCTCGGGGAAATGTGCCACGAAGCACGTGCTTCGAGCTAGTCGAACTCGGTTTGTTTATCCTCATGCGCAATTTGAGAACTCTTCTACCACACTCGTGCATTACGTATGATCGCCATGCTTTGTGACTCGAGATACATACCTTTGTTTACCGACCTGCTTGCTCAGCGATATTACTTGTGATTTGGCTCTTGTTTGTTTGTTTTTTTTTTTTTATCGACAACGTTTAGTCTGGGATGCTGTGCTCGTTGAGGTAGTCGTGGAATCATTTTGCAAATGACATTTCTCATCGGCGTTTCAGTTTACTATGAAACAGGCCAATTGGTACGGTGATTGATAGCAATGATAATAATTTATCGTATTATAATAAATACGTGTGCGTTTATTTCAGCGGTAGTCATTTTTGTGCTGATTTTTTTTTTATATCTTCTTGTACTCTTTCATTTTAATTAAGGCCTCAGGCCACAGTAACGGATATAAAATCATGTAAGAATTTAACAATTTTTTTTTCGTATGAAAAAGTGATTCACTCATAAAATTAATTACACATCTGTTTAGTATGAATATCAAGCTGCTAGAATTTTTTTTTTTCGATGTACAAAATGCCCGACTACTAATATTTTCATTTGTTATCTTTTTTTAGGCGCTCTAAAAAAAGGCGCTTTAGGTGAATTAAAAAATATTGTTTTATTAAAAAATTGTAGGTATTTGAACTTAAGAAATGAATTTTCAGTGAAAAATTTCGTTATAACTGCTCATAAACTGCTCATAAAATGAAAAGTTTTCGATTGATCGGAAATTCCGCACGTACTTCTCTGCGAAATGCAATTAGGAACATAACTTTGTAATTTGAAGTAAATCGAGTGAAAATTGTTGAAGTTATTTGTCACGCCAATTGGAAAAAAGTTGTTTCGAGAAGTTTCGAGTAGTCGGCCATTTTGTACATCGAAAAAAAAATATATATATTTTTTCAACAGCTCGCTATTCATACCGAATAGATGTGTAATTAATTTTACGAGTGAATCCAACGCCAAAAGAAATCAAAGAAATTCACAAATATTAATTTTCGTTGCGCATCCAACGATGCAAACTTCAACCTCATCCCGAAACTCCTTACATTGTATATGTGAATTGAAAGAAAAAAAAAACATGTTTTTGCTGCAGTGAAAAGAGCATGCAAGCGTTTATCCGCTCATGGACCCGTCGTATTTGTTCACAGATCGAGATCGGCATACGATTCAAGCAGTGCCGAAGATTCCGAGGGCGAATATTCGAATTCGGCGAATTTTCATAGTCGTCATATTTCGTCGCAGAGCCCAGTCTCGATCGTGGTGCCTAACAATAATCCGGCCTCGATCACGACGGTCGGCAACAATCCCCCTCAGGGGAAACACATAAATAAAGGTCGCTGGACGAAGGAAGAGGTAATAAAAAACGAATTTATCACTATTCGTGTGAAATACAAGTACACGTTTGACACATACTCTTCCAAAGTATCAAAGAAACGTTTACGCGAATAAATGAGTCTCACAAAAATATAATACGCATAATGTAGTTGGAAATAATATCACGTACACGTTCCTTAAACATAAAAATGTAAGCATTTCATTTAAACGCCGGATCAAGTGGTGACGTTGAAGTTTTCATCGTTGGAATGCAATGATTTTTTTCTTTATTCTTCATTTATTCATTTTCATCAGTATTCGTATCTTTTTTTTTGCGAATTGAGGTGAATCTCTAATATGGCTGTTATCCATATGGAAAACTCGGGGAATTTCTTCCCCCCCTTGAATAATCAGAGAAAAGTCAGGGCATTTTGCAAATTTTCTGGAATTTCTCCAGCATTGACTTTATTCAAGAACTACGAAAAATGAAACCGACTTGAAGGACAATCGAAGGGTATAGAACATTTTTTTGTATATTTTAAATATTTATATTATTCTTTATTATATAAAAAAGTTATGTCAGTGCCAAATTGAAAATGTCAAAACTAAAAAATCAATTTACTGTAAGGCTCTATACATTTGTACTCGATTTGTCGATACACAACCACACGATTAATATTGTAGTTAAGGGAGACTTTGTCCTTGGAGTGCCATATTTCAGGTGTTTACATTTTATTTTTTTTAAAGGAAACGAGTAAAGCTTTTTGAGTGCGGTTTTTTTCTTGCTTTTATTCATGATATATAGAACGTTAAAAGAATTTTTTTTTGAAAAAAAAAAATAAAACCAAAATGGCGGCCGTTGCAGTTCCGCGAAAACAGGTCCTTAAATCGCGGGAGTAAACGGCTGACATCACTGCCCCCTCTTTGTTGATCTGAAACACAAATTCAAAGCATATTATCAATCTGTGACCCTTTGGTCATGGAATGACGAATGGGTTTTTCGTTTAGTACAAATTTCGGAAAATGGCGGCAATTAAAAAAAAAATCGAATTTTCGCGTTTTTTTTCGCATAAAAAGATAAATAATAAATGCAAAAATGTATGTATCGAAAAAACGATCCGTCATTCCGTGAAGACATATTTTCTGAGTATGCTCTCCAAATTTCGGGTCGATATGTTAATTACAGCGGTCAGGAGAATGTCAGCCATTTAAAAAAACGTGTTTTCGAGAAAAACGCGTTTAAAGTTTTGTAATGTGTTTACACAAATGTGTTTATAATTACCGCTAATCGGCAATGCCTGGTCCATTGAGGCATCCCTCCTCTTCTTCTAGCTGCTCATGTTGAGCCGCTAACAAAACTTTAAAACCTTCAAGGACAAAGTCCCCCTTGAGGCCTTAGGCCACTCGAGAGGCCGAAAAAATATGCTTTCTGGGGATTTTTGTTTCAGAAAAACTACAAAATAAATCGAGATTACAAAAAGGGTGTTTATCATACATATCACAACTATCTGACGATTTTTAAGACAAGTTTTTCACTTTCCAAAAATTTGCCTAAAAAATCGTCAGATAATTGTTGATAACAAATTAACTATGCAATATAAAAAAAAATCCTACTTACTTCCATAGACAATGTATTTTTCAAGATATATATTCAACATTTCAAGTGAATCGGTTGAAAATTGTCTGAGTTATGTCTCCGGCCAACTCAAAAAATGCAGTTTTGAGATAAACGCTGCACAGCCGCCATTTTGAAATTAATCGTTTCAAAAAAATTATTGTATACAGTCACTGATATGCATAATAAGCACCCTTTTTTGTAATCTCGATTTATTTTGGAGTTTTGCCGAAAAAGAAATCCCCAGAAACCCCTTTTTTCGGCCTTTGGAGTGGCCTAAGGCCTAAGCTCTTTATATTTATTTTTTGTTCATTGGCGCCGATATACAAAATTCTGCTGACAAAGAACAGGTACTATATTTGTTTTTAGTGTCTTTTTGTTACTTTACAGTGTTTGAATTATTTTTCTCTCAGTTTTTTTTTAATTTCTATTTCAATATTTAACATTTTCATATTTTTGAACCTTAAATAAGGTTATGTTCTCTACTTGACCTCAATCTCCCTGGAGTATTTTCCAAAACTGTGTGGAAAACTTGGAAAAGTTGGGGAATATCTGAGTCAAGAATGCGTAATAACCATGCCTAATAAGAAAATACGTGAAAACGTTTGGGCGATTTTCACAGCTTTAATTAGCAAAAAAAAATGGAGCAATCAAGGAGCAATGGAGCAATTTTCGTTGCATTCCAATGTTGCAAAATTCAACGTCATATCAAGTAAACCTCATGACTTTTTTATATCGCTGTTTTTTTTATGCAAAACAATTTGGAACAATTCGAAATATCACATATGCAATTAACAGAAAAATACTATATTGAGGTTCAACGTACTCCTCGATGAAAAAATTGTCTTTATTAAGGGGAGACATACACCTAGGAGCCGGAAAAATCGACCACTTTTGCGAATTTTTTCAAGGAAAACTATTTGAAATTTCGGATTGGGGTTTTAATTATCTAAAAGTATATACATTCAAGAATACGTTTAATTTTCTTTATTTAAAAATATCAAAATTATACGCGGATATTGTATGATCCTTGGAGCGTCGTAAAAAAATCTTCGTATACGGTACCCACTGGCGTGTCTTCAAAAATCATCTGAACAAAAAAAAACCAATAAGATTATTAAATTAGATACTATAATCTAGTACTTTTCATAGCCGATTTTGAAAATATCGATTTATGACAAAATGGCGGACGTTTGAACATAAATAGTGATATCTTTGGGCCAAAAATTAGTTATTATTTTGCCTATAAATCAAAAACTAAGTAACGAAAAAAAATCCTCTGACAAGTACTGGATAATGGTGTATAGAATAACCACAAAAAACCTCAAGGCAATTGGTTAATTGGTTTTCGAGAAATTTCGGGTACCGATTTGAAAAACGTGGTTTTGAGAAAAACGCGATTGAAAATTTGGGAATGAATAAATCATGAAATTTGTCAACTTACATGGAATCGTATCTCCCCTTAAGGCCTTAGGCCACTCTAAAGGCCGAAAAAATAGGCTTTTTGGGGATTTTTTTTTTCAGAAAAACTGCAAAATAAATCGAGATTACAAAAAAGGGTGTTTATCATACATATCAGTGACTGTATACAACAATTTTTTTGACGCGATTAATTTCAAAATAGCGACTGTGCCGGGTTTTTGCGATGACGTCTCCGTTTTTCCAGGTTCCACGGCCGGACAAACAGCTCCTGTAATTTTTTAATTATAATGAGCCAATTAATTTTTTTCGATTATATATAATACTTGCTATAGAAGTACGTAGGATTTTTTCGATATATGGATTTTTCGCCAAATGGCGCACTTCTAAAGTGGAAAGTGAAAAATTCGCCTAAAAAATCGTCAGATAATTGTTAATAACAAATTAACTATGCAATATAAAAAAAAAATCCTACGTACTTCCGTAGACAATGTATTTTCCCAGATATATTCAATATTTCAAGTGAATCGGTTGAAAATTGTCCGAGTTATGTTTCCGGCCAACTAAAAAAATGCAGTTTTGAGATAAACGCGATTGAAGTTTCGAGTCCGCTCGCTGCGGACCGGCGGCCTTGTACTAAAATCCGAAAACCAAATATTTGTAGATTTTTGCCGACCGTAATGTTTTCGGACATCATTTTTGAGGTCCCAAGGGACCATTGAAAAAAAAACGATTTTTCGAAAATTCCAGAGTGGCCTAACCCCTTAATTCCAAAATATAATCATTCTCATACTTATCGTGAGCCCTTACGAAGGTGAGCCCTTATGAAGGGCTCACTTGTGCTTATCACGAGCCCTTCTTACGAAGGTGTTTTTTTATTATCGGCCTAGCTATCAAAAGTTTTTTTTTTTATACTTGCGACCAGAAAATGTGAAACAGTCCGAGGGGTCGTTCGAGGCACCCTTATAAATTCGCTCCAGTACGAGGGGGATACGTATGTATAACCGAGGGGTACATTACCGCGTGAAGACACACCATCAGTTCAGCGGCCAGGGGCTGGGGAGGGGGGGCAAAGGGTTTGTTTCGTGAAGGCGAAATCCCCGACAGATGGGGATGAGCATCGGCACCGATTGTTGTATCTACACGTATATACCGTTACACACACGTACACACACACACACACACAAGGGCGCATGCGTCTGGACATATGCGTCTACACACACATGCAATGCGCGCTATAGGATTTCCCATGGGAAAGTTTTTCGTCCTCGATCCCACCACCATGCGTGTGCGCCCCGTTATTGCTCGCGGTCGTCTCTCCTGTCCGTGTTACGAATATCGTACAACCTATGTAGCCTACGCAAAAGACAGCTCCGATCTCAAGGGGGATTATAAAATGTTACCCTTGTCTCCGACAATTTGCTCGATCGAAGGGTCAGACGAATTTACGAAAGCAAATGATTTTTTTTTTTTTTTTTGGTTCAATCCATGAGAAATAGCACGAAAAATCCATGAGAATTTACCAAGACACATTGCCCGGGCTAGAATTTAGGTCTACGTGAACGTAGACCTAAATTTATGGTGTTGAAGTTTGCATCGTTGGAACGCAACGAAAGTTCGTTTTTACATTTTACTTTCCATATGTTTTGTTATTATACGAGATATTTTTTGGAGAATTATACGGTGGATTGCTAAATGAATATCTTCAAAAAATTATCGCGGGTTTTGTGTAGGTCGAATATGCCAAAATGTAGCGAAGGAATTGAGGAACATTAATTTTCATTGCATTCCGACGATGCAAACTTCAACCTCGTGTAAATTTGACGAATCGAAGTTGATTGCTCCTTGGCTTCAATTCAAGCGATGTTCTCTGTTGTCGATTGATACATTGAATCTGATGTAATTGGAGGATGTTGATTTTTTATACTTGACTCGCTCATTCCGCTCGACGAGTCTGCGTAGGCTCGGGGCTCCAATACAGGTAGATTTTCAATCATTTTTTCCGATAAGAGTATTGGCATGGGGTGGTCGGGATTTTCCACATCAATTAATCCATAGTCTTGCCGAGTTTGAGTTTTTTTTTCATTGAAAGATATTCATAAACAATGAAGTTGTTATTATCTAAGGGGGCTTCTCACTTTAGACGCTAAAAAAGGCTATTTTCGATTTTTTTTTCGATAGGTTTATATTATAGATATTGATATAAAAGTTGTTACAGGTAAAAGTTGTTTTTCGAAAGTACATTTATTGATGTACTTTCGAGAAACATTTTTTTTTTAAATTTATTCAAGTGACTATTTATAGAAGAAAATGGTAGTTATAAAAATGTCCTAAAAAAATTGTGGGTCCGTTGATGAAATCTCGGAGTTGGATCATCCGGAACAAAAAAATCAAACGGTTTTACATTCAGTATGTTAATGGCTGTAGTTAATATCTTGCGATTTTTTATATATGCAAAAATATCGAAATGGCGGACATTTTTCGAAAAAAAAACTTTTTCATCCTTTTTGGCGAAAAAATTAGTAAATATCAAAATGTAAAAAAATCCTTGATACGCGATACAGCTATAGTTGTAAAGAATATGTGGTTAAATTTTCATAAGGATAAGGAGAAGGTTGTTTCGAGAAAAACGCGTTTAAAGTTTATTTGTTTGGGTTACATGAATACATAAAAATTTAATTTTTTTTCATTTCGAGAGTGTATTTATTAAGTGCAACAACTTTTATATCAATATATATCAATAAACCTATCCAAAAAAATCATGAAAATAGCCTTCTTTAGCGTCTAAAGTGAGAAGCCCCCTTAAGCAAAGTGCCGCTGATGCTGCCTGGCCAATTGGTGTACGTGGCTTTGGCAACTAGGGTACTCTGGAATTAAAAAACAAAAAAATGTATTTCCGTATAATAATAAATCGTTTGTATGACCTGATGCTTTTTTGAACATTTAAAAATCCCGAGAATCGCAAGCTGCAGAAAAAAATGATGTTGAAGTTTGCATCGTTGGAACTCGAATATAAATTTGTCAATTGTTAGATTCTTTTTTTGCTGTAAAAATCAGTCGAACGCTTTTACGTGCTGTTATTAGAGATTCACGATTTTAATTTGCACAAAAAGAAGGCTTTAGATGAGCATAAAAAAAGGAATGGTAAATGACAGAAAAATCGTTGCGTTTAAAGGATGCGATCTTTAACGTAATAGAAAAAGTCGATTCTCGACTTGGAAACAACTTTAATAATTGGTTATTAACACATGGATGAACGTATAAAAAAATATAATGACGAAAAATGTTATGCACTATGCTCCGTCTGAATTTTGAGTGAATTCGACGACTAGATTTTCATAAGACATAGTTTCGCGAAAAACGCAAAAGAAAAACGAGTAAATCGCAGTGGGTCGGCTCGCCGTAGCGCAGTGGACGATCCGAGCCTTTACGAAAATCGTCATACCTCCGTTAAGGTAGTTCCTCTGCGAAAATCTCAACCAAAAGTTTACATACCATGTTCATGTTTAAAAGATTGATAATTGGTGTAATTAGTAATGAATAAAATTAAAAACTACGCAATATTGACTCGGTACTAGTAGATAATAAGATGGATATCACTTATTGCCGTAAAATATATTTTGTATTGTGTTTTTGATCGACCATTGCCAGTAAACTTTTTGCCGGGACTGTCCAGGCTTTGTCCCAATTGTTTTTTTCCCAGGCTTTGCCAGGCTTTGCACCAAAATTGTGAAGGCTTCTCATGGTTATATCTTGGAAACTAGATGGTGAATCATTCTCATTTTTTTTCACATTATTCGTGATATCTTACTGTAGCTTATCCTCGTTTTTGATCAATTTCTTAATTTTAGTTTTGACGGTAGAATTAATGATGCTCTGTTTGCCCATCATAACGCATTTGTTACGTGTGAACCAAGCCAACTTTAAGTGTAAATATCTCAGGTTTGGGGTGGTCAAACTTATTCAAATTGCACAGATGTTTGGATAATGTATTAAATAACGTATATGTCAAATTTCAACCATTTCTTAATTCAACTCTTCTGTGGAGGTACTACCTTAAATGTTGGAATTTTTACAAAAATGTTGTTACAAATAAAAAAGTCCACACTCTATAAAATCAAGGCTACAAAACTATACAATATATCGTATTTTTGCAATTTTAAGCTTGTGCAGACCTCTCAATGAAAATGAGTTATCTGGTCAGTTCGTCATTTTTATACTTTACCCACAATTACCGAATTTTTCCTTGATTCCGTAGGAATTTTTTTAACTGTATTTTTTTTACTTTTAAATGATGGTATTTTTTTTAACGCTCTATTCTCATCGCTGCGAAAATCATTTACTCATGAATGTCAAGAGGTTTTTTTTTTTTGAATCTTATTTGTTTTTTTATTCTACGTAGGATGCTCTGCTCAAGCAGCTCGTGAGTAACGCCGAAAAATTGGGCACCGGACTCAAATGGGACGCGGTTGCGGCTCACTTTCCCGATCGGAGCGACGTTCAGTGTCAGCAACGATGGGCCAAGGTCGTAAATCCGGAATTGGTCAAAGGACCATGGACCAAAGAGGTGAGAGCTTCGCATATATCAACGCATGGCCTTTTTTTTACATCCCCTTACCTTCGTTTGCGGAAAATTCTTCGAAAACAATTGTCCGAATGACAATTTCTCCCATACGATTTCCCGAATGAACAATTTCCCGAACACAGTTTATCATCGAACGGACAAATTCTCGTGCACAGTTGTCTGAATGACCAATTGCTCGAATGCAATATCCCGAATGGACAACTTGCCGAACTCGTTTGGGCTGTTCATTCGAGAAATTGTCCATTCGGGAAATTGCATTCGCGAAATTGTTCATTCGGTAAAGTGTTTTCGGGGTGCTGTTCTTTCGGGAAATTGTATTTGAGAAGTTGTTTATTCGGGCAGTTGTTAGCGAGACATGGCTGCGGTAAATTGTTTTCGGGGAGTTGTTCTTTTGGGAAGTTGTATTTGAGAAATTGTAGTCGAGTGATTGTTCATTTTGGGAATTGTTTTCGGGGCGCTGTTCTTTCGGAAAATTGTATTTGAGAAATTGTCTATTCGGGCAATTGTTGAGAAAATGTATTTGGGAAATTGACATTTGGGCAATTGTTTTTGAAGAAACTTTCCGCAAAGCTCACGTACCTCGCACCTCACGTACACAATGTTAATTGACTTTCCTTGGGAGGATCGAGGATCAAGAACGCATTTTGCAGAAGTACCTTGCTACTTTTCCATTTGGAAGTTACGGAGACAGGAAGGATGTAATTTTTTTCTTCCGTTTTTCCAAATCGTTTCTGACCTACACATTTTTTTAATACACATTTTTGACAACTGCATTATAATAGTCTCTCCCCATATATATATACAATATATATATATATATATATATATATATATATTGTATATATATATATATATATATATATATATATATATATATATATATATATATATATATATATTGTATTTGAGAAATTGTAGTCGAGAAATTTGAAGTCGTTTAAAAATTGTTTTCGGGGAGTTGTTCTTTCGGAAAATTATATATATATATATATATATATATATATATATATATATATATATATATATATATATATAAGAACAACTCCCCGAAAACAATTTTTATAATTTATAATTTTTATAATATAATTTCCGAAAGAACAACTCCCCGAAAACAATTTTTAAACGACTTCAAATTTCTCGACTACAATTTCTCAAATACAATATATATATATATATATATATATATATATATATATATATATATATATATATATATATATATATACTACTGTGTCCAAAAAATAAGGTGACATTTGAATTTAAACTGCGCGCGTCGAAGGATTTGGAGAATTTTTTTTTTTTTTAGGTTGGTAGTACCGTCAGTGACATCTATGTCAAATTTACATGTCAAAATATTCATTGGTGTTTGAGATACGCGTCGTTTTGTGAGCTGCCAAAAGTGAGTTTTTCGTTGCCACGATAATGCACCATCCCATACTGCACTCGTGATTCGTGATCATTTCGCCAAAAACTCAACCCATATCGTTCCGCAACCATCGTATTCACCTGATCTGGCGCCGTGCGACTTCTGGCTGTTCAGCAAGCTCAATAGATCGCTCCGGGGACACACCGTTTTGATACGATAGAGGAGATTCAAGCCGCAGCGAATACGGAACTGACGGCCATCCCGGAAAGTGACTACAATCAGTGTTTCGAAGATTGGAAAATCCGTTGGCATAAGTGCATTGCGTCGGGAGGGGATTACTTTGAAGGGGATGAAATTGATTTGGAAAAATAAGTAGAGAATTCTCCAAATAAATACAATGTCACCTTATTTTTTGGACACGGTAGTATTTTGCATTTGAAAAATTGTAGTCGAGAAATTGTTCATTTTTAAAATTGAAAATTGAAGAGAACAACTCTCCGAAAAATTGAACAGTTTCTCGACTACAATTTCTCAAATACAATATATATATATATATATATATATATATATATATATATATATATATATAGATAAATATTTTGTTTTTGAGAAATTGTAGTCGAGAAATTGTTCATTTTGAAAATTGTTTTCGGGGAGTTGTTCTTTCGGGAAATTGTATTCGGGAAATGGTCACTTCGGCGATTGTTTTTCAAGAAAATTTCCACAAAACTTCACCTCACGTACACAATATTAATTGACTTTTCTTGGGAGGATCAAGGATCAAGGATCAAGGACGAATTTTGCAGAAGTACTTTGCTACTTTTTCATTCGGAAGTTACGGAGGAAGGAAGGATGTAACTTTTTTTTCCGTTTTTCCAAATGGTTTCTGACCTACACATTTTTTTTAATACACATTTTTGACAACTGCGTTATAATAGTCTCTCCCCATATATATATATATATATATATATATATATATATATATATATATATATATATATATATATATATATATATATATATATATATATATATATATATATATATATATATATATATATATATATATATGGGGAGAGACTATTATAACGCAATTGTCAAAAATGTGTATTAAAAAAAATGTATGTATATGTATGTATATATATATATATATATATATGACTTCGGATTCGCGTCCCATATTCGATGGGCCTTTGTTTTCGTATCTCGAAATGCCGACCGACCACGAGGGGTCTCTTCTCTCTCTCTCTCTCTCTCTCTCTCTCTCTTTTTCTCCCTCTCGCACATACAACCGCGAATCCGAGTCGGAGTCGCAGGTAACGGGGGCGCCAATGCCCCGTGGAATGCCGCGTGGGAAAAAGGACCTCTCGGCATCCTCTTCTCCTCCGTTGAGGCCGATGGTGGGACGATTGCACACGGGTCGAGAATGAGCTCGTGTCAGGACCAACGAAGACTCCCCGACTTGCAAACTGTTGCTTTTATGCACTACCAAATGGAATACAGTTTTTTTTTTTTCTTCAAATCACTCTTATCCGTGACTTTTGATTTGGCTAGATAAGGCGGGATATACATTTACAACGATAAAAAAAAACGATTTTCTTTTCTTTCTTTAAACGATAGAACTATGTGTATAGAATATTTTCCTGAAGTTTCAAAGCGAAATTCGAAAAACTTCAAACGTCACAGCCCGTCAACGCTGTGACCCGATAGTGCACTTTGTCTGGTTCGGAAGAAAAACTTTGTGTTAGCCTCGATAGAACGGTTGAATTGAAATGCGTTGAAAGTTAGCGTAACTATATATTTTCCCGTTAGGGGGGGAGATGCCTTTAGGCGAGAAAAAAATTGCCGATAGTCGTGATTTTTTTTTCAGAGGAAAGATTTCTTCGCCATTTTTGAGACTTTGGGTATGTTTTGTTGCCACTTTTGGCTGGTACATGGTATTTTTTTTACTTATTAATCTTCAACATTGGTGGCGGTATGGCGCGCTCTTCTAAACGGGTTGCGGCGGATGTTAGACGGCGTGACACGTAGCGTCGGCGGGATTAATCTGAAAAAAAAGACCAGCGAAGTTTTTTCCTTCATTAACGGGGGGGTTATCCCTCTCTGGAAGCCCAATTTGAAGGGTCAGAATGATGATTTTTTTTTTCCGCGAAACACATTGGTTGGAACAAATTAATTTTTTCCCAGCACGTTGTACACGTGTTTGTGGTTACAATGTAATTTTTTCGGAAGAAAATCTTTCAAAGTGCTGGTGGTGCTGCAGTTGGCGTTGCAGTCCTTCAGCGGCGAGGCCCGAAACGGCCGGATCTCTACCAGGCTCAAATGTAATCTGAAACGAAAATGAACGAAAATATTTCTTCGAATATATCCAACTGGCTATGGGTTCGCGATCCACTTTTCGAAATTTCGAAAAATACGAAAAATGACAGCTTCTCCAAAGAAAACCTCATTTTTCTCTGGGAACAACAGCATGCTGAAGTCATTGTTATTAATGAATGGTTGATCCAATTAAAAAATGCGATCGTGAATTCCCACTGTTCCACTTAAATAGGTGTAACTTCGTCAATTTTTAGAATTTCATGATCCGGTTGGCCTTAAAATATTCTTGACAGTTCACACTATAAGAATATGCAAAAAACGATTTTTTTGAGTTTCCAGAGAGGGGTGCCCTCTTAACACTCATACGCAGAATATGAACCAAGAATAAGTGAGAAATGTTGAAAATCGACGAAACGGTACGCTTTGAAACAACAATATTGAATTTTCCGGAATTGGTTATATTTTGCAATAAAAATCCTTTTTTTCATTTTCCAAAACATTTAGGGTCATGTTTTAAACAATAAGGTTGAAAAGATTGATATGAAATTTCATCAGAGTCGGTCGATTAGTTTTTCAGGTAAACGTCACGCCAGTTTTGAAAATGCAGTTTGGAAAACCGTGCCATACCTCCGCCATTTTTAAAGACTATAAAAAAATAAAAATAAAAATACTATGAAAATTCAAAAAGTTCTATAGTATCTTATAGTAAATTTCTAATAATTTTTTCTTACTTCTAGTAAATATATAAATATTTCTCCAAATATTTAAATATTTTTTTTAATTTTTTTTATATTTTTTAATTTTATTTATTTTATTTTTATTTTTCATATTTCATATTATATAAATATTTAAATATATAAATATTCTTCTTTCTTATTTTTATAGTATTTTATAGTAAAATACTATAAAATTTTTGAAGACTATAAAAAGAGATAAAAAAATATGAAAATATAAAAAAAATATGAAGTAACAGCCAAACGTAGTAATAAAACATACCCTAAGTCTGAAAAATGGCGAATAAAACTCTCCTTTTGAAAAAAAAACGAAAAACAGCAAATTTTTTCCCTCGCCCAAAGGCACCCCTCCCCTTAAATTCCTAGTAACAAAGCTAACTTCGTCCGGGCCAATTATTGTTGACACAAGTGGAAGTTGACAAAACAGAATGCATGTGTCACACGAGAGTTTGTCAACACGCCAGGCTGATTGTACGGCGAATCGAAAAATATTAAGAACGAGGAGCGAGCTCTTCCTGGCAATTACAGAAATTCTTTGAATTTTACATCCGTTAATGAGCGGAGTTGAAAAAAAAGAGTGTAGGGTGGTACTACAGGAGCTCTTTAAAACCATCTCATTTCCAGGGCTTTAAAAGTTGCCCCGTAATAATGTTACAGAGGCGCGAGTGTGTTGAATTTCGTTAGAATGCGACGCATGCGTGGTGCAGACATGGAGGACCGAAGCCGAGGAATGAGCAGAGTTTGCTTGCCGAGTATGCAATAAGAAAGGTCCGTGCCTCGCCTGGATCTCTGTAACGAGTGGAACGAAGAGAGAGAGAGAGAGACAGAGAGAGAGAGAGAGAGAGAGGGGGGAGGGAGGGCGGTGGACAGACTGAGAGAAACGGAGCATGGATGCTGCACTCACGTTTGTGCAGTGCCAATGCACTCAGCAACAGCCAAGGGCAAGCAGAGCCATCGAGGGGCTGAACCGCAAGGCCCCCTGCTTCTAACCGCAGAAATTGAAAGAGTGAGAGAGGAAGAAAATACGTGACCGATCTTTTCACCTCGTCTATCTCCCGACTTTTTTTTTTTACCTATCCTCTTCCCCTCTCGTACGGCTAGCTTTGCATAGGAGGAAATGAAAACACGGGGGTGCTCATGTGCCAAAGTATTTTGGCATGTGGGTCTAATAGCGCTTGGTGCTTTTTAAACGAGTGTTTTTTGTTTTGGCAAACGTTTTACTTAAGCAGGGTGTCTACTGACCTGAAAAGTCATGAAAAATCTTAAATGTCATGAAATTACCCTCGACCCTGAAAAAGTCATGAAATGTCATGAAAAGTCATGAAATGTCATGAAAAGTCATGAAATGTCATGACCAGTCCACCTGAATTATTAAACCCTCCCAAATTATCGTTGAGTCTATATTCAATATGAACTAACTTTGCGGTACTTGTCGATGGAGAAGCGAATATCGAATCGACGGAAAATAAAATAGAAGAAAGTAAAAGAAAATGATGCGTTATCTCAACATATATTAGTTTTTCGTTGTTATTCGTGCAAAGCGACTAGATGATATTACTCAAAGTTCCTAAATGTATGCAATATTTTTCGATATGTTCCCAAAATATATTTCCTCACAGCAATCTCGAAATTACATTTGTCTCACATTTTTTACTACATATGGAATTGTAGAGTTTGGTGACTTTTCGTTTATTTCGTATACTTTTCATTGGCATACAACACACATCTGTTTGAAAGAGCAAAATAAAAATATAAAAACTTAGAAAATCGGTCACACTGTAGAATCATTAAGTATAATTCTATGCAAGAAAGTCATACTAAGAGTCATGAAAAAATCCCCATTCCTTGCCTTAAAAATCCTTGAATGTCATGCAATTTCAGTTCTGGTAAAAAATAGACACCCTGTCAAGGGAGGAAATCCCTTTGGACGCCCGGAAATGAGTAATTTTTCATGATTTTTATCAAGGTAAAATAATCGCGTCGTTTGAAACTTTGACATCTTATTACAGTTTTCAAGTTGATTTATTTTTTATTTTTTAAAGGAAACAAAATCGCGGCGTTATGGGGTATACCTTTAGGCGTCTTTCGAAAAACTGCTGACGTTATAGCTCAAAAAGTTATTGATCGATGTGGCTGAAATTTTGGGAAGTTTCTCACTGTAACATTATTGAAAGGATATACCTATAAAAATATAAAAAAGTATTTTATATTTATTCTTCAAATATCATCTAAATATTCTCGTTTGTTATAGTTATTTGCAAATTTTCACATAGTTATCTGTACTTCAAAAAAGAACAACAACAACAAAAAATTACGTATTCACAATTGGCGCAGCGTCGATGTTCACTGTGCAAGTGACGTCGCGAACCGAATCTGCATGTCGTCTAGCGTTTTCGCGCCGAAATTTGAAATGCAAAATTCAAATGCATTTTAATGGCACTTGTCGATTTTATAAAATAGAAATAAAAATTCCAGTAGTTTAATGCCACCAAAGGATCAAATTGAGAGACGTTTAAAAAAAAGGGTGTTTTATTGTTGCGAAACTCGTTGAGGGAAGGTACCTGAGGAAACGACGAGGAAAGCAGGTAAACTTCGGGAATTTTTTTCTCAAAAACTAACGTTTCGCTTGGATCCGGGTTTTTTTATTGGAAAATATGTACACTGAGGTATGTCTAGGAATTTTTTAAAATAAATTCGTCGACTGGAAGCGATTCAAACGCGATTATCTCGAAACATAGTTTGCAAAGTCGGTGCCGGATGTATCTCGAAAACGGCTTGTCCGATTTCGTCCAAATTTGGATACAATATTCTTCGATAGTTTTTCCCGTTCGCCACGCGGGGGTTTTTCATTTGATTGAACCATTGCTTTTTTATGCAATGTGTATGCAATCCCAAAATCGTCGAAAATTGCGAACGAAAAACGAATGTTAAATTAAAACGGTCGCAATTCCGTCAAAAATGAAAATTTCCGAAAAAAATCGTACGTGGCGAACGAGAAAAACTATCGAAGAATATTGTATCCAAATTTGGACAAAATCGGACAAGCCGTTTTCGAGATACATCTGGCACCGACTTTGAAAACTATGTTTCGACATAATCGCGTTTAAGGGGGGATTGCCTTTTTTTTCGCAAAATTTACCGCTTTTTGGGAATTTTTTTGTGAAGAAAGTATACAACGGAAAACTTGTGAAACTTGGCATATAGTTTTATTGATCTGTTTACTACATACAAAAAAATGTTTAAACAATTTCATCAAAAAATCCGCCTTCCACCCCCCTCGACGCGCGATGGTCCTTTTTTGATGGTGTGCACGATTACAGCCTTCACGTTCATCCTGCAACAAAAACCCAAAAAGCATTTTACTTTAGACACATATAGCTATCGTTCGATGAAGGGGGAAAAAAAAATTGACGATTTGGTGACGTTTTGAACTTGAAGTATCGATTTTTCGAAAAAAATTGATCGATTTTTCGTTATAAATAAAAAACTATTAAACGTATTGCTTTTTTGCTTCATCAAACGATAAAAGGATGTCAGCTGAGCATTCTGTCCAAATTTGAAGGCAATCGGTTGAATAGTTTTTGAGAAATCGTGCACACCATCAAAAAAGGACCATCGCGCGTCGAGGGGGGTGGGAGGCGGATTTTTTGATGAAATTGTTTAAACATTTTTTTGTATGTAGTAAACAGATCAATAAAACTATATGCCAAGTTTCACAAGTTTTCCGTTGTATACTTTCTTCACAAAAAAATTCCCAAAAAGCGGTAAATTTTGCGAAAAAAAAGACAATCCCCCCTTAAATCGCTTCCAGTCAACGAATTTATTTTAAAAAATTCCTAATCATACCTCAATGTACAAATTTAAAAAAAAAACTCTGGATCCAATCGAAACATTAGTTTTTGAGATAAAAATTCCCGAAGTTTACCTGTTTTTCTCGCCGTTTACTCAGGTACCCCCCCTTGAAAGCTGCTAAACGCTTCTAGAATTTAGTGCCCACCGAGACCACCCAACTGCAGCTAATCTTCGATTTCCTCGATTTATTTAACTTTTGTACTAGGTGCGCAACTAAGTTTCCGGTTTTTTTTTTTTACCAATAAAAGATCGAAAATTTCAAGACAAATACAAAAAATGGTTCATTCGAAGTATTGCCCCTCGGTATTTACACACTTTTTGCCATCTCTCTGGCAATACATAAATACCGCGACGATAAAAAGACGCGTCTTTGGACTGAAACCATTCAGTCCAACCAATTTTGTACTGCATCGTAATTGGCCAAGTGTAGCCCACCCAAGCCATGCGCCATCGACCGGAACAAGTGATAGT
The DNA here is from genome assembly GCA_963210295.1 of Ophion ellenae. Classification (NCBI taxonomy): domain Eukaryota; kingdom Metazoa; phylum Arthropoda; class Insecta; order Hymenoptera; family Ichneumonidae; genus Ophion; species Ophion ellenae. Next base: position 54,440,938 of record OY723387.1, read on the forward strand.
CTGAAGGGGCCAGGTCTGGCGAATACGGCGGTTGCGGTAGCAGATCCCATTTCAGTGTTTTCATGGTGTCCTGGACGATGGAACTGCGATGGCACGGAGCCTTGTCGTGCTGCAATATCACACGTTCGTGTCTCGTGTCCCATTCTGGCCGTTTTTCGAGCAATGCGCGGTTCAAATGGATTAGTTGTTGTCGGTAGCGATGCCCATTGACAGTTTCGCCCGGTTTCAGCGGCTCATAGTACACGATTCCTTTCCGGTCCCACCAAACGCAGAGCATTGTCTTATCCGAAGCGATTTGGCCGTGCCGTCGATGTTGACGCTTCGCCAAGTGAAAGCCACGATTTTCTGCGTTTGGGATTCTCGAAATATATCCATTTTTCATCGCCAGTAACAATTCGATGCAGGAAACTCTTTCTGTTTTGCCGCAAAAGCAAAATTTCGGAAGTGGCTCTTCGATTTTCCATTTGTCTCTCAGTCAACTAATGCGGCACCCACTTTCATTTCTTATGAATTTTTCCCATGGCGTGCAAACGTTTCGAAATACATTGCCGAGTCACATTTAATGCCTCGGCAAGTTGATCTTCCGTTTGAGTGTCATCTTCATCCAATAACGCTTGCATATCGGCGTCCGCAAATGTTTGCGGTCTTCCCGAGCGCTCCTCGTCCCCAGTCTCAAAATCGCCACTTCTGAACCGCTTGAACCAATCTTCACACGTTGTTTTTCATGGCATATGTTCGCCGTAGGCCTCCTCAAGTGACCGACGTGCTTCAGCTGCTGTTTTTTTTAGGGTTGAAGCAGAAAAGCAACGCTTCCCGCAAATGCTGTTTATTTGGCACAAACTTTGACATTTTCGAGGTTAGAAAAAAAGTCGCGTTGCGATATTTGTTTATATTACGACTGGGTATTCTTAACAGAAGTCCAAGCTATAGACACCCAATTTCAGACCTGTATGCCGACTACGTGTGTCGCTAGCGCCATCCATGTGCGAAACCCGGAAACTTAGTTGCGCATCTAGTACTTATCTCCCGTAGCAACAACCGGGCCGTTTCACTTGTCACGCACACCATGGAACACATACCTGCGGAGTTGTCACTGAAGCAGCGCGAAAAGTCGACCAAAATGCCGTGCCCTTCGGAGTTTTCCTGCCTCCTTGATAATTAACCCACTGTCGGGTACCCAGCGATGCAAAAGCACGATCGACACTCCGTCGACATTGAAGCCCCTGGTTCGGAATTCCGAGTACAGTTGCTTCGCAAGCCCCATGTAGAGGTTGCCATGAGTTGCCCAATGTTACGATCAGGCCAATATTGGGACCATCGTATAAGCCAACAAAAGAGAAATAATATTGGCCCATTACTGTTCCGCTCCAAACTGAAAACTGGCACAATATCGGCCCATCCCAAAAGCCTGTCCTGGCCCATCTTAAAAAACTAATAAATAGCCGTGATAGTTAAACTAAATTTGCCAATTTAAAAACTAGGGATACTAAAATACTGATAATTCCATTGGCCCAATATTGTTCCGTTATAAATTGAAAACCGGCACAATATCGGCCCATCGTTTAAAACCAATAAATAGCCGTGATGGTTGAACTATATTTGCCAATTTAAAAACTGGCAATGCTAAAATACAAGCAATTACATTGGCCCATTATTGTCCCGTCATAAATTGAGAACCGGCACAATATCGGCCCATTACTAAAGATTATCCTGGCCCATCTTTCAAAACCAATAAACAGCCGTGATAGTTCATCGAAATTTGCCAATTTTAAAACTGGCAATGCTAAAATACTGGAAATTACATTTAATTGATCTAAGCCCTTTATTGGCTAAGTGGGTCAGACCATACCTGCGTTTATTTTATTTAAGCCTTGGGTTATTCACTATCTGTATATTGTGCCAGAATAGGCAAATAACTGGCATGTCATATATTAATCGTCTATATTTTGTAGTTCAGTTTTTGTAATCAAGTCTTGGCCTACTATTGGCATTCGTGAATAGCCAACATAAGTAAGTAAAACATGCCAATTTTGAAACCTGTCATATACGCAAATCACAATTTATTTTAAGGTTATTCCATGAAATATGTATCCATAAGGACCAATTTCGGGCCAATCTTGGCCCGATATAGGTTGAATATTTATCACGCACCTGAACAAACCCAAACAAACTCATGGCCCAATATTCTAGATAGACTAACTTCTAGATAGACCAACTGTGAAGGCCCATCATAGAGCAAGTGGTCAATTTCTACATAGGCCCTTTAAGAGGGCCCACATAGGGCCAAGTGCAATCACCAACATTGCCGCTACAATGAATTAAATCATTGGCCCAATAATTGTTGGCTCTGTTGGCCGATATCGGGCCGTTCTTATCATTTCTACAAAGGCACCTCATTGGTAAATACTCACGGCCCAATATTCTAGAAAGGCTAACTGCGAAGGCCCGTCCCAGGGCCAACGGTCAATCTTTACATGGGGCGTAGATGATTGGAAAAATTCTTCGATCGTTACAGCGCGGACGATTTTTAGCAAAATCGTGAAAAGTTGGACGATACAGTGCACAAAAAGCCACAGTAGAGATTGAGATTGTAGCGAGGCTCGATTTCGAACTGCATTGCTCGGATAAGCTCCTTTCCTTCGGGTGAAATTTTAGGCCGGCAAGGAGAAGAAGGTTCCAAGAAATTTATCCCATACTCCGTCGAGTCTTTTCCTCTCAAGCTTCCTTCCTTCTCTCTCATCTTTGGCCCGCCGAAGCTCGTCGTGGTGGTCTCGCCGCCTCGTTCTTAAGCAGCCCACGGGAGAGACGAAGCAGTGTGCCCGCGAAAGCACACTATATCTTTGTGTTTTTCTCACGCTCGAGAGTTCGAGCGACAGATCCACGACACAAGAGAGAGAGAGAGAGAGAGAGAGAGAGAGAGAGAGAGAGAGAGGGAGAGAGAGAGAGAGAATCTTACCTGGATCATGCGGGAATTCATTAGCGAAACGTGCAAGTCCCGATCGACTGGACATTGCCCTCCAGGAAGTTGTACTCGCTCGTCGTTACTTATCTTTAATTTACTTCTTTAATTTGATGCTGTTTGAACCGGGACATCTTTTTGTTCACTTCGGCTCCCGGCTTGACATTTGTCGGCTGGGTCTGTGAGGAATTTCTTCCCTTTTCTTTTTTCGCCCCGTTAATACCTATAACCCGATCGTTAAACGTCGCGGACGGTAACTTTTCATGTTTGAGCCAAGATGCGGGTAAATGAACGTACACGTGTGTTCATCGACAAACGGATTTTGGTCGAATACCTCGAGCCACTTCCAATCTAGTGGCTCTCAGGTTGCCAATCTTCATTCAACAACCGTGATTGGTATCGTTACATACGATGGGCTTGACGTTTGCATCGTCGCAATGCAACGCAAATTCCTTTCACTTTCTCATTTTACATTGCTATCGAAAGTCATACTTTGCACATTTGTTGTATTTTACTAAATAAGAATCCTCGATAAACTTTGCGTGACTTTCGTAGCTCGAATCGGCCAAGGAAAATTTCGGAGGCCAGGAAAAAATCATTTTCGTTGGATTCCAACGATGCAAACTTCAACGTCATTACATACGCTCAATATCGAAACGTATTTGTTTACGCATTGACGGCGAGTTATTGTTCGTGGGGATGAAAAATTCGATTTTTCCACATCATTTGCATCCTTAAAGTGTTTGGAACACGTGGAGTTGTTTGGGTTGTCAAAAACGAACGTTAAGTACGATTTTTTGTGAGGAGCTTCAAGGGATAATACGATTCACGTGAATCTATGCGCAATTGAAGGGAAATTCAATTTGCCGGCCCGTTAGGAAGCGATTTTCGTCAAAAATGGACTCTGTCATTTTTTTTTTCGTCCGTTGAAGCAACAAACAAGCGGGCGGAAACATTGGGGATTTTTTTTCTCAAACGAATGCCATTTTGTTATCCAGGGGTTTTATCGGAAAACAAAAAAAGATAAGGCCCCCAATTTTTGGTCTAGTTTAGTAAATTTTAACTCGTTTTTTTAACCCAATGAAATTGGAATTTACTCTATTGATGGAGAACAAAATACGTTGAAACCCATTTCCAAAAATATTTCTTGTATATAAAAAAAAATCCCAAAGTTCATGCATTTTTCATGTCCTTATTAAAGTAACTTCCCTTATCGGGGTCGTCTGGTGTGAAGGCCGTTTTTTTATGCTTTTTGGGGGATTTTTTTTGACAAACCATTAAAATAAAATAATTTATAAATTGTATACCATTTTTATTAACATTTAAACAAACTTTGTGCATTTTTCGAAGTCATATAGAATATAGTCGGAGATACACCGCCCAACAGGAACACATATATACAAAGAGGTGCTTCACTGTGAGCACTGTAATCGTGAGGATTGAGGCTCTACATGGACCTAAAATAAAGTTAGAATTCCAAAAAAAAATATTTTTTACGCTTTAGAAAAAAAATTCAATTTTTCGTATTTTTTTGGGGTCTTTATAGCCGATAAAAAGAAAACTAACGAAGCAATCTTAATTATTTTAGTTCAACTTGTAGTTATATATGTACGAAAAATGGTTTATTAATTTGAGCAGAATCAATCAAATAGTTTTTGAGATATCATGGCAGCAGTTTGAAAAAAATCGCGTATTGAGAAAAACGCGTTTGAAAGTTGTTGTATATAATTCATAATAAAAAAAATCCTCTCACCATCAACCTGCTATGCCTGGACCACAGAGTACACCTTCCTCTTCTTCGAAGAAGTCACGCAAGGCCGTTTTCTCTCCTTTTGATCTGACACACTAGACGACCCCCTTAAATGTTTTTTTAAGTGCCTCGCTACGTACGCGTGGCTTTATTTGACGGTAACTGCAGTCGCCATTTTGGTTTTTTTAATAAATAAAATTGAAATTTACTCTCTATTGATAGACGAATAAAATATGTTGAAACTCGTTTCCAAAAGTATTTATTGTATATAAAAAAAAATATTTTTAACCCGTATTTTTCACCCAATAAAATTGGAATTTACTCTCCATTGATAGAAGAATCAAATGTCAAAACTCATTTTTAGAAGTAATAATAATAATAATAATAATAATAGAGTTTTATTTGCACAACTTGCTTTACAAGTTTTTTACAAACATCATTTTCTAAAGTATTCATTGTTCATTGAAAAAAAATTCCCAAAGTTCATGCATTTTTTATGCCCTTATTGAAGTATTTTCCCTTAAATGTTTTTAAATGCGTCGTCATATTGGTTTTTTAAATAAATAAAATTGGAAATTATTCTCTATTGATAGAAGAATACGTTGAGACCCATTTCCAAACGTATTTGTTGTATATAAAAAAAAATCACGAAGTTCGTGCATTTTTCATGCCCTTATTAAAGTAACCTTGCCTTAAATGTTTTTTTAACGCGCCGCTACATTGATTTTGATTCGATAAAAATATTCCCCCATTTGCCTAGAAAATCATTTTCAACGCAGACACACGGTTGCGAGAATGCGCAAATTTCAGCAAAAGAAATTCGAGAGACAAGGATAACGATACATTTCAGAATGATGTTTTTTTTTTCGTTAAGCTGGCGATCGATAAATTCACGTTCCGTTGTCCGATGCTCATTGCTCCTCAATATTCGACGAACGTACTTGAACCGCCGATGTTTTTGCTCGCAACAGGAAGACGAGAAAGTCGTCGAATTGGTGGAACGTTATGGTCCGAAAAAGTGGACCCTCATAGCGAGGCACCTCAAGGGACGTATCGGCAAACAGTGCAGAGAACGATGGCACAATCATCTGAATCCAGGAATCAAGAAAACCGCGTGGACCGAGGCCGAGGATCGCGTGATCGTCGAGGCTCACAGGCGCGTCGGCAACCAGTGGGCAAAGATCGCTAAGCTTCTGCCAGGGAGAACGGACAATGCCATCAAGAACCATTGGAACAGCACGATGAGACGGAAATACGAGGCCGAAGAAGGCAGGACCATGGGCTCGAGAGGTTCGTACATTTCAAACGTAATAGTAATAACAATAGCAATTTTCGCAATTATTTTTACTCGTTTGCGAGTAACGCTTTATTTTCGTTATTCAATGTTCCACCAAGCGATAACGAGTTGAGCCAATAAGAACGATTGAATGATAACGAACGTTGATATTGCACAGGTCGAGGAAGAAGAAAAGTTTCGGAAACGGCGATGACGGTGAAGAAGGATCTTCATATAATTCAAGACGATAGCTCGAGTCAGGGTAACCTTGGATCTTCAGGGTCGAAGGTCACGATAAAGTGCGAAGACAGCGGAGTTGGCATAAGCTCGCACAGTCTTGAAATCGATCAGATGGACTGGTCGAGCGCCTGGGAGACACCGCAAAATCAACACTATCATCATCACCATCATCCCCAACAGCAGCAGCAACAGCAGCATTCCAGTCATCATTCTCACACCAGCAGCTACCAGAACATGCTTCAAATGAGCGGCGAACGTTCCCTCACCGGAAGCAGTCAGTTGGATTCGCCCCCGAGGAGAGCCAACGTCGACAGGGTCAAGACCGACGTTTCACCCTTGTCCAAGTACGTGCCACAGACCTCCGCTTCGCATATGGCCATCTGAACTTAGAATTCAATGGAAACAAGAAATACAGCCTCCCAATAGTATCTCAAGGCGGGATATACATTTACAACGATAAAAAAATCGACTTTTTTTTTCTTTTTTAAGACCTTAGGCCAATTTGCGAATTTAACAATTTTTTTTCGCATGAAAAAGTGATTCACTCATAAAATTAATTACACCTATTTAGTATGAATATCAAGCTGTTAGAAAGTATATATATATATACATATATATATATATATATATATATATATATATATATATATATATATATATATATATATATATATATATATATATATATATATATATATATACATACATATATATATATATATATATATATATATATATATATATATATATATATATATATATATATATATATATATATATATATATATATTCGATGCACAAAATGGCCGACTACTAATATTTTCTTTTATCTTTTTTTAGGCGCTCCGCGACGTGACATTTAGCATCCACAAATTTTGACCTAGAACAAAAAACAAAAATTCTCGTCAATCTACATTAGAATACCTAGAGAAGTGCGTACGGAATTTAAAAAATATTGTTTTATTCAAAAGTTGTAGGTATTTGAACTTAAGAAATGAATTTTCAGTGAAAAATTTCGTTATAACTGCTCATAAAATGAAAAGTTTTCGATTAATCAGAAATTCCGTACGTACTTCTCTGCGAAATGCAATTAGGAACATAACTTTTAAATTTGAAGTAAATCGAGTGAAAATTGTTGAAGTTATTTGTCACGCCAATTGGAAAAAAGCTGTTTCGAGAAGTTTCGAGTAGTCGGCCATTTTATACATCGAAAAAAAATATACATCTTTTCTAACAGCTTGATATTCATACTTAATAGATGTGTAATTAATTTTGTGAGTGGATCACTTTTTCATACGAAAAAAATTGTTAAATTCGCACATGATTTTATACCTAAGGCCTCAAACGGTAGAACTATATATGTAGAATATTTTACCTAAAGTTACAAAGCGAAATTCGAAAAACTTCAAACGTTACAGCCCGTCAACCCTGTGCCTCACCGCTCGGATTGGGAGCGGGCGTGAACTTCAAACGCGTTTTTCTCAAAACTGGATTATCGAAATTGGCGTGCAGGATTACTCAAGAACTATTAAGCCGATTCGGTTGAAACTTGGTAGAAATATTGATAATATTGGTACCTTCTACTTGCCGAAAATTGTTTTTGAAAAATTGAAAAAAAGCGACTTTTTTAATCCACATTTTACAGAAATGTTGCGTGAAATGTTATTTTTTTTTTTGGTAAATGCGTGCCATTTTTTCTAATTTGCATTTTCGTCATTTTAATTACCGTCGCATACAAACTATACATGTTCTAACTGAAAAATGTTTGAACTTTCTTGCAAATCAAAGTCTATGGGAAGCTAGACTGCACGCCGATTCGCAACTCCCGCGGCTACCTTGCTGTAACACTCTGCCACAGCTCCGCCATTTTGTTGATGAATTAATTTGAAAAAAATTGTTCCGTATACTTAAATATACTATTAAAGTATACCTAAAGTTTGATAGTTGTAGAATAATTATTTCTCAGTTTAAAAAATCGCTCAATATTGCTTGTTCTTTTCCTGCCTAAATGTATATCCCGCCTTAATCACGATAGTTTTATCAAGTTTATTCTGGCACGTCGAAAAGTGCATCGGTTGTTGCCGGAATCAAAACTTACATCGAGCATCCCTTTTTACAATGTAATTCATAATTGGCTCCGTGCAGATAGCGTGGGGGTAATGAAATTGTACGCAGCGCCCGCAGTGGACAAAAATGGCAATAAACTCGGCTATTTATCCGTCAAATCTGTACGACCGTAGTACGAGATTTTTGCAAGAAAAGTTCGAATATTGTTTTATTGAAAAGGGCCGCGACAGTTACTGTGTAATTAATTGCAAAAATACCGGAAGGAATCGTAAATGAAAATTTTATGGATTTTCTGCGGCAAATTGGAAGTTCAAAAAACGCAAGAAATGCATAGCTGCAGTTTTACCTTTAAAGAAGTTTTGTAAGGCGTCAAAGAAACAGAGGTTTGCCTTATGACACGAGCTTGAATTATTAATAATTCACAAATTCTCTAATTAATTGATTTTTCACGATAACTCTCATTAACCATTCACAAAAAATGACCGAAGTTTGAACACAAGTTTAAATTTGGGTCATGTTTTGTCCTTAACTCTTTTACGTCACTGACCTATTCAGCAGATGACAACAGTTTTCCCTAAGATTGTGTTTGAAGTTGGAAATTAATATTGTGAGTTATACCCTCGAAGCCGGTGTAAAAAATATCCTCATTTCGGTTCAATAAGAATTTAAAAAAAATTACATTACAAAGTGACGCAGCAACAATATATGTTTGTTAAATTTTATTAAAAGCAATCATATAGCTCCATTTTCCTCGACGTATAAAAAAATTACAAGTAAACAAAAATATACATTTTGAGAAGATTTTCCTCACTTTTTTCGCTTGACTTAAGGGGCTATACCAGTGTGAACGCTGAAAATTTGGGTGATTTTCGGGTTTTTTTTTGGAAGAAAGGTACTCAATTAAATGTTTCGGAAAATTAAGAATATATTTGGCTATATTTGACCTATATTACATAATTTTTTCATAGACAAATATTGAGATCCAAGCGACTTATGCGCTGCCTTCGGAGGCGCCAAAAAAAAGTTCCTCCACTGCTCACATGATTCCGGCCGATTGAGTTAGCTGAAACCGAAAAAGGAAAAAATGTTAAACTGGAAGGTATTTCCTGTACAATGACGTAGGATTTTCGAAAAATATCAAAATCTAACAAAATGGCGTAGTTATGAAAACAAGTCTGCTTTCTTGCCTATAAAATGGTCGTTTTTTTCAATGCCAAATCGTCAATTTTCATCCAATCAAAAATATCCTACGTCATTGTAGAGTAATTATATTCAAGAGTACTCAGTTTATATTTCAAGTCAATCGGATAATTGCTCTTTGAGTTTCAATGTTAGCAAATTTGAAAAAACTTCATTTCGAGAAAAACGCGTTTAAAGATTTAACTATCGATTTTTGCAAGATAAAATGATAATGATATTCTTGAAAGTATAAACTGTCGAAAAAAAGCAAAAAAAATCGATTTTTTTAAATTGTCACACTGGTATAGCCCCTTAAAAGAAACGCTCGTCATTTCTACGAAACTCTCAATCGATCAATTTATTCATACATATATGATAATGTTTTTTTTTTTCGTCCACAGATACTTCAATCTCGAGCTTGCCAATGAGGCGAGTGGCTCGGATATTCGTTTATTGCCGATGCCCGACCTCGAGGAGGCCGACGATGACGAGGACGACGAGGACGACGAGCGGGAAAAGTCTAGTCCACCGCCGATACTGCGTCGTCGTCGTGTCGCCTTTCACCACGCGACAGCTCCCGCGACGCGTGTCGTCGCATTGGACAACAATACGGACTATCTGTTGGGCCACAGCAGTGGCAACGGCGCGAGTCATCATCAGCACGAGGAGCAACAGCAGCCGGAAAGTTCGACCGCGCCGTCCACACCGATCAAACAATTGCCGTTTAGTCCGTCACAATTTTTGAATAGTCTCAGTCCGGAAACGTCGTGGCCACGTGCGAGCACACCCAAGGGCAGTCCCGGACCTCTGACGACGCCCCAACCAACGGGTATGCGGAGAAGTCAGAACGACGGGAACACACCGAGAACGCCGACCCCGTTCAAAAATGCACTCGCCGAGCTCGAACGTCGTAGCGGGGCTACGACCCAATTGCCGGCGACACCGAGTCGACTCGATGCCCTCACGGAAATTATCAAACAGGAGACCGACAGAGAGAGCCTCGCCGGCAATAGCAGTATTCTGCAGGATTCGGGTTACGGCACGGGACGAAGACGCGGCAAGGAGAACAGCGCACCCGGCGGCAAAAGGGCGAGAAAAGCTTTGTGCCAGGCATGGGCGAATTCTCACGATAGCTCGGACATGAGCTTCGCCGTTGAGACGCCCGTAAGTTGAGATTCGTTGCACATATCTATTGGAATGTTGAATAAGTTCTCTCTGTTTTTTCGTGGAAACTTAATGCTTTATTTCTAAAAATCATTCCTAATGCTTTATTTCTAAAAATCATTCCTAATGCTTTATTTCTAAAAATCATTCCTAATGCTTTATTTCTAAAAATCATTCCTAATGCTTTATTTCTAAAAATCATTCCTAATGCTTTGTAAAAAAAATCATTATTTTCGAAGCGTCTAAATCAGGGTTCGTGAAAATCCGATATTTATTATAAATATCGAAAATATCCTGTATGTTCATATACATCCGATTTCTTTATATTTTCAATATTTTTTATATTTATAAAAATAACATCTATTTTTTTGCTGTTTTTTAGTGTGTTGCGAATTTAAAAAATATGGATGCGAAATTAAGATAGTCCTATCGCCAGGATCCATAGGATTTTCATAATTTTTTTTTGAGCTTCACTAAATATATTAATCATCGTCTCTGTAAAATTTCAGGGTCGTTTTTATCGACCTAATTACAGAGAAGAGAAATATTAAAATTGCGTATTTTTGTGAAGGAATTCCGAGACGACGTACAAAAACCCAATTTCCGGTCGCGACAAAAGTGTATATAATAGTGGGAATCCGTCAGATTCTTGAAAATAATCAGATTCACATAGTTGACACTTGTAGTAATCCAGTGCTCTCAGAAAAAATTACGCTTATCGACCTAATTTTTATGTAATATCAAGTTTAATTTGAACTTCCGGTATTGGATTTATTACCACTTGCTACGATAAAGAGACGTGACAGCAAGGCAACAGCTGACTGTAGTGCTAACCTCATCTCACTCATTCGAATATCCACACATATTTCATTTTTAACCGACATATTTCGCCGACACAAATTTTCCACGCTTTTTACCAGTCGTGGCCCGAATACGACGCGTTATATTTCCCGCACCTGACATTGTTTCGACGGATCGACGTTGAAATGCATGGAGGTTAAACTCGCCTGGTTGAGTCGAAAGAGACGGAGATAGAACCGATATTGCTAAATATCAAATCTAGAAATACTGCGCGAATCGTTGGAATAACTATTTTTTCATTTTTCTGATTAAATGTGAACATTCATTAAACAGTTTACACATGGAAAATTTAGTTATTACAAATTTCTTTTTTTGTATAATAAAAATATAAATTGTACAAGTCTCAAGTATGATCAGTGGTATGACTAGTGTGAAGCGATAGGACTACCTTAAGCCCCAGTTTTGATTATTTTAATATTTATTTACTTATTTTTTTACGATAATCAGTCTTACACATTTTTAAAATCGAGTCTTTTCAATTAAAAGATAATTAGGTACGTTTATCATTTTACCTAAAAAATCAACGGCTAATATAAAAGTTCTTATTAAACTTCTCACATTCAACATTTACAACATTGTTGTAAACAATGTAACAACTTTATAATCGTCACGCGCACGCACACGTCAGAGCCTAGTCAACCAAGTCTCAATTTAACATCGTATTATTATCATAATTCATAGCGCAACCAACATCTTTGCTTGTCTAAATCCGTCGTCAGACCGCAAATGAGAACGTTGAGAACAATGAAAGAAACGCAGCTGGTCGGAAGACAATGGTATTCTTTGAAATTTTGGCACAGACAAAAAAATTTTCAAGCCTTTTTAAACCGACTGATAACAAATATCAAGGACAAATGCATAGACAAGTCCTTATAGTTTGGTATTTTAAAGTCGAGTCAGCGCAGCGCCGTGTACAGTTGCATGAAGATAAACTTATTTTTATGAAAAAATGCGCATTAGCTGTATTTTAGGATAAATATCAATGATGTATATCTAACATAGATATCAATGAATATACATCGTGCGAATCCTGGTCTAAACCAATCTCTGCATGTTGCTTCCGACAGAGCATCGTCGTCGTAATTCTCAACAAGAATTCCGTGTGCGTTAGCTGCAGATTTTTTTATAATCAAGTAGCGCAGTAGCATTCCCCGCAAATACTCTTTTTTGGCACGAAATTTGACACGTTTAACGATATAAAAAAAAAGTTGTTTACACTTCAGCGAAATGAAATACTCTGAATTTAAAACTTGCGTGTAGCAGAGTTGGGCGTAATTCTATTTATAAATACGAATTTATTCACATTGTGATTTTCATGTGAATACAAATACAAATTTATTTATACTTCACTTATTGTAAATATGAATACAAGTACAATTGTATTCACAAATATTCTGAACATACAAATAAATTCACAGAAAAAATTGTGAATATTCACAAAAAATGTGAATATTTACAAAAAATCCTGCGAATTGAAAAAAATTCACATCAAAAGCTGTGAATACGAATGTATTCACGAAAAATTGTAAATACAATAAAATTCACAAAATAGGTTGCGAATTTTTTCTTATTTAAGAGAAATTAAAATCAAATTCACAATGATTAGATGAAAATTTACACCAAAAGTGAGTTCTTGCGTATTTTGAGAGAAAACATTGCGTCGAGGCGTAGAAATTTTTGCAAAAAAAGTTGTGCGTTTTCAATATTGCATTATAAATATGACATATTTATAATGTGATATTTGAAACTCACAACTTTTTTTGCAAAAATTTCTTTGCCTCGACGCAATGTTTTCTCTCAGAATACGTAAGAACTCACTTTTGGTGTAAATATTCATCTAATCATTGTGAATTTGACTTTAAAATGTCTTAAATACGAAAAAAAAACTTATTTTGTGAATTCATTTGCATTCACAGATTTTGTCGTGAATATTTTTTAATTCACAGAATTTTTTGTAAATATTCACCTTTTTTGTGAATATTTACAATTTTTTCTGTGAATTTATTTGTATGTTCACAATATTTGTGAATACAATTGCATTTGTATTCGTATTTGCAATAAGCGAAGTATGAATAAATTTGTATTGATATTCACATGAAAGTCACGACGTGAATGAATTCGTATTCGTATTTATAAATGTAATTACGCCCAACTCTGGCGTGTAGTACTTCTTTATAGAGAACGCCATCTGTTGGAAAACAGCGAGAACTTATTCAACGTCGTACAAGCCACGACGACTATTCTATCAACCGTGATTTAATTTGACACATAATCTGATTTGTTGTTTGCGTTTGTTTCAGAGCAAAAGTTTGGACACCTCGGTGCTATTTTCACCCGCCTCGATGGCTCTGGAGGATAGTTTCCTCACGACGAGTGGACCAAGCCCCTTAAAGGTAGAGTCCCAGGCCCAAAGTCACAATCAAACCATCCAAAGCCAAACACAGCCTGCCCTATCCTGGTTTTATTCACGCACCAATCGCCTGTAGACACGCTAGCCGGCCATCTTGTCTCGATACTTTCTGTTCTCTCGACTGTGTCTTCTAACCGCTATCTCTCTTTCTCTCTTCGTTACGTCCCTTCGTAATCATCGTACTCGAATTTCTTTCGCGCTCCCGAGGATCGCGTACTTGTTCAGCCTGGCGCATCCTCGGTTAGGGTTTTTTTTCTTTCGACTAATCCAAATCGCACAATTTTCGTCGCCGCGGTATAATCGTGAAGATATAGAAAGAAAGAAAAAAAAACGTTATAAAGTCGACGATAATTCGCTCGGAAATTTATCTGTACATACATACTATATTAACTCATTCTAACGAACCTTATTTAATATTATTATTATTACTACTATTAATATTATTTCATCCTCATCCACCCCTGTCGTCCCCCTGTTAATTATTTATAAAACGATTTTTAAAATCATAAAAAATATTTGCGATAAAGTAATTTATTAAATTATTGATTGAAAAAAAAAAATCGTTAGAGGTCTCTCGATCGTATTTCTACCGTGTATGTCATAGAAACTTAACCATGTCCAAGACGCCGTAAATCTCTGTTTTGTTCTTTTTCACGTAAATAATTCGTACTTAATATTTATTAACGTCGCTTGGTTTCTTTTTAATTCCATCACTAGGCGTTGAACGTTGTAGAGTAAGATTTTTTTTTTTTTTTTTTAAAGAAACGTTATCATGTTTATATTATTTATGTGTTTTTTTTTTGTTTTGTTTCGTTACGTTGGGTTATCACGTATGGTTTGCGCGCGAGAATTAACACCAAACGAATGTATGCCACCGTGTTCTTTTATTTTTCATACATTCGATTATTATAAAAGGCCTGGCCTAGCGTACCAAAGTACCTCGAATCCCCTCGTTGCCCGACATCCCGAACACCAAAGCTTCCACCCCCCCACCTCCACCCCCTTTCTAAGCTTAATTAAGCTACAAAGAGATAGAGAAAAAAAAACGAAAAATCCAAAGATATTTGCCGCGTACTACTGAAGGAATATTGAGAAAAAAAAAGAAAGGATACGAACGACTCTGCCGTCGGTAATAAAACTTTACACCAAATACAAAATACAGAGGCTCAGCCCGAATGCCGCCCCCTCCTAGTCATCGTAGATGAAAAAAAAAAAACGCCCCTCCGTCTGGGTCGATGAAAAAGTCCCATTATTTCTTTTCCCCTTATTCTCTCGCCTTTTTCACTATTCGAACAACGGAGACGTAAATGTTTGTACATGAAAAAAGAAAGAACAATCTTTGTTTCTTCAATAACTTTCGACGCTTTTACTTTTTCACTCGAACGAGAGAGAGCGAAAACAAAATGGAAATGAAAACATTACAATTTTTATCTGCCGGCTGTAGCTAGTGTGTCTCTATCTCCTTTCCAGACATCCCACGACTTATCGTCCGTTCACCGGAAGCCCAATGCCAAAAGGGCGATCACTTTCGAAGCTTTCGACAGCCCCTGTAGTCTGACCAGTCCTCTGCTAATCAAGCTGCAGAAGCGCCCCAAGGTGAGTCCCACAAATTACGTCCCCAATAATATTGCGACGTCCGTGTACGCTTTGGAAAGTGTTCCCGAGTCTTTTTCATCCTCGTAGCTCTCTTGACAACTTCAGAAAACCAAACGAGAGGGAATCATTCAACGACGATTCTCTCTCGTTCAGCTTTTCTTCGTCTCATTTTATTTTACAATTATTGGGTGTAGTAAAAAGAGATTCATTATTATTACAATAGATGGCTTTAGTAATCTGTATATCGCGTTGTATAAGTGCGATCGGATTACGCTAGATGGCGTTAGCAAGATTTCGTACTAAAATAAACATCTCGGACAGTTTTGTGGTTGCCTGACTCAATATTGTTTGAGCGCGCGTCAAAGATGGCCACCAGCAAAGTGACAATACGCCATATTTTACAGTTTTTCTTCGATAAAGGCGAAAACGCAAGCCAGGCGGCTGAAAATGTGAATAGTGTTTATGGTCCTGATACTGTAACAGCCAATCACGCGCAATTTTGGTTTCGTCGATTCCGTTCCGGTAATTTTGATGCCAAAGATGCACCACGCTCTGGAAGGACAATTGTCGAAAATGTCGATATAATAATGGAAATCGTCGAGTCTAACCGTCATGTAAGCACTGTTTCGATTGCCCAGGAGCTAAACATTGCACAAAAAACCGTTTGGAACCACTTGAATAAGGCTGGATAGAAAAAGAAGCTCGATGTATGGGTGCGACACGAGTTAACGCAAAAAAACCTCATGGACCGAATTTCCATCTGCGAATTGCTGCTGAATCGCAACGAAATCGACACATTTCTGAAGCGGATGGTGACTGGTGATGAAAAGTGGGTCACTTGCGACAACGTCAAGCGAAAACGGTCGTGGTCGAATCGCGGTGAGCCGGCGCAAACGGCGGCCAAGCCAGGATTGACGGTCAGGAAGATTTTGCTGTGTGTTTGGTGGGATTGGCAGGGAATCATCTACTATGAGCTGATCCCCTACGGCCAAACTCTTCATTCGGACCTGTACTGTCAACAATTGGACCGTCTGAAGGAAGCAATCGCCCAGAAGCGGCCAGCTTTGGCCAATAGGAGAGGAATTGTGTTCCGTCAGGACAACGCCAGGCCACACACATCGATAGTGACTCGCCACAAGCTCCGGGAGCTTGGTTGGGAGGTTCTTATGCAACCACCTTATAGTCCGGATCTGACACCAAGTTATTACCACTTGTTCCTGTCTATGGCGAATGATTTTGCTGGTGAAAAATTCGCCTCAAGAGAAGCTTGTGAAAATCGACTGACCCAGTTTTTTGCAAATAGAGACGAGGGTTTCTATGAGAAAGACATAATGAAATTACCTTCAAAATGGCAACGAGTTATCGATCAAAACAGTGCATGTTTGACCTAAATCGGATCGTTCTAACTATGCTAGATAAAGCGTGCAATTTCATGCAAAAATAATGGATTTTTTGTTTACTACACCTTATATTATTCTTCAGTCCACGTTTGCGGTGGTGTTATAATAGTTGTTAATGGAACTACGACGATGAGACGACGGGAATAACATTTTCCAAAGCATTCACAAACGTTACCAATTTTTTGTCCGAAATAATGCAATACGTGTGGAAATTTTCAATATTTGTTTCTTTTTCTCGTTAGCCTCAGTTGCAACTGGAAGCGCAATGGACGATGGTCGCATGTGGCCTCACCCAGGATCAGCTTGAGATGACAAACGCAGCGCGTCGTTTCCTCAGCGTGAACGGATTCGTACCGCTGCGACCGCGTTCTCTCAACTTCTAAAGACAGAAAAAAAAATTCCCTCAAATAATTCCATCACGGGAAACGCAAAGAAAGAACGGAATGACCACAATCTGATATAATACTAGTCGGAAAGCTCGCGGTGAGCGAGATACCGCGGTGTCTGTGTGTGTACGTATGAGTGCGCGTGGGTGAGTGTGGATGTCGAGCTTTGCCGTCGTTGCTTCAGAGTAAAAAATATGATTATCAACGAGAAAAGAGGTAAAAGTGTCGAAGGAAGAAAAAAGAAAATGAACAACGTTCGCTCGAGCACGATGCAACGGCAGCGAGAGGTCTGAAGAGAAAACAAAAGAGAAAATTAGTCAAGGCTTGTAGAATGGGATACACTTTTCAAGTCATCCTCGTAGACTGAGCGAGTGCCAGATATGTTTTTTTTTTTACTTTTTTTTTCTTTTATATATACTTTTTTTTTCGCAGACCAAGTTGTCGTTTTTTTTTTAACCTTGTATCGCACCTTCGACGGAGGCGGGGCGAAGCAAAGACAGATTAAAGGCGATTGGATCAAGAGGAAGAAAACTATAGCCCATTTATTTGATAGAATATCATATATATTATAATATAAAACACTATTTGCGGCCGTTACGTACAAAGAGCCTTTGTAATTGGTATTTAACCTACATTTTTTTTTTCAGTAATAAAGATAGCACAAAAAACAAGATTTCAACGGATAACATAATTTGACGGTAATATATCGAAATGTCGGGTGGCTGGTGAGGAATGTTTACGGTTAAAAATCATCGTTGGTGGAGGAACGTGTATCTGGTTGTTTGTGTACGCGCGAGTGTGCTCTCGGAGCTCGTACACAATGGGTGTGCGGTTATCTCTACATTGCTCGATCATTTCGTTGATCGTAAACATCACAAGAGGATACTTTTTCGAACAATCGTTAAACCATGATATAAAGACTCGAGTATCGGTTTCCTTTCTCTTGAGAGATGACGCTACGCCATGCGCTTCGTTTTTGAATGTTTAGTTCCTTAATTATCGTAATATATTCAACACTTATAACGCTTACATGAAAATTTTTCGTGAGCTTCCTTACCCGACGTACATCATTAAAATGGAATGCGATGGGTCATTTTCACGGGAATGTAAAGAGACGCGCTAGATCGCGTTGGTGTACCTGAGTCACTCGAATTCACGTGTTGGAAAAAAAAATCTATCTTTCTACCTATTTGACTATTATGCTATTTATTTTTGTTCATCACATCGTGAAATGTCTCTTAATTTATGTGTGAGTGTATATATATATGTATATATAGCATCCACTTTTTTTATGAACAGAAATACGCAAAGATAACACACGGAAATAGTTGCCCAATGCGACATATTTCCCTTTATTTTACAAAACATATCACGAATGGTAAAACTCTCGAGGGCTTGCCATTTCGCGATAAAAAAGGAAGTCGAAAAAAACAAACAAATCGAAAGTCTACAACAAAATTTGGAGTAGAGAAGGAGGTAACATTGATAAAAAGTTCCAAGACTTTCCGATTCGGGATGAAAAATTTATCTCGGACCGAGAGTTGACTTTATATACATTGGCAAAACGTAAGTCGAGGATTTTTCTACTCGCACATTTGCTATTAATCGTTATAATTTATTACAAACTGCACACGAAAATTTGCGGTACAAAGTCGTATGCCAATTCGATACGTTTAAAAAGGAGAGAAAAAAAAACGGATCAACTTTCGAAAAGCTGTTACACCCGATTTGGCTGAAATTTTTCACGGAAGTTCCATTCAATGTATAAAGACATCGCCCAAAGGGATTTTTGTCGCATTCCAATAGTTCACGAGAAAATCGAATTTTAATGTTTATTTTTTTAGCCCGCACGAGTATATCTTTATCGTTCGCTACAGCCGATCGATATCCCCACTCCTCCGACTTCACTGGTGGCTAGCGTAACCCAAACAAACCCAAATTCGGTATCTCCTAAACTATTGGAATGCGCCAAAAATCCCTTTGGGGGATGACTTTACATATGAAATGGAACATCTGTGTAAAATTTCACCCAAATCGGGTGTGCAACAGCTTTTCGGAAGTTCACCCAATAAACATTCGAAAATGAGATTAAAGGTGATGTATTACGCGATTGGTAAACATCCGAGGTTACATTTCCAGCAAACGACAAGATGCACTATTCGTCTTTTAACCGAGCGGAGGGTGCTTGTCTTTTTGCGCTTGTCGCGAAAATAACTTTGAATCTGCAAAACAATTATATCCGCCTCACTTGCGGCGGCTCGGTCGGTGTGCGCCTTCCTTTTTAATACTTGTTCTACTCCTGTTTATCGAGATTGCTCGTTGCTCGAGCGGAAGAGTTTGCACAAATTTAAACGAAATTTCGAATCCTAACTGGATCAATCATTTTGTTCCGGTGCGAAGAAAAAAAATTGATCAGCGGCGCGCTTGTCTATTAAATATTTACATAACGGCGCACAGTTGCTCTTGAGTTGCAGTAATTTTATTCGATCATTTGTGTTTCTCGGATATGCACACGCACGAACACACACACACACACACACACAGGAACCATTCAGACAGATTTTCACGAAAATTATTTTCTAACTACTCGAAACCATGTCTAGACTTTCGACAGCGAAATGTCGAAATTTATTTTCAAAAAATGAAAACATCGCTTCCTTTATGAGAAAGCAATCCAGTCTTGCGAAAATTCAACGATCACTTCTACGAAAAACAAAGTGATATGGAGGACGAGAAAAGGTCAATTTTTTCAAAGTTGAGTTAACATTAGATAAGATCTCGCACGTGTCTAAGTTCGTTTTTTGTAAGTTGATCTTAATGCCCGAATTATCGATTCTCTTTAACAGTATAATACCAGTGAACGGTAAACTAACGGAGAGGATAAATTTAGCATTATTTGCCTTTTGTTTGAACCTTTTGCTCATTCTGTACACGCTTGATAAAGACTCGACGTTTTGTGAAACACGCAGCCTCGACGTTTGTAATAATCGAATCGATAATTATTATAAGTCGGGCGGCGTTTGTTCGCTGCCAAAGTGAAAGTTTTTCGTATCTCGCGGATAATTTGACCTAATGCGTATTTTGCGGGAAGGCGAGTGACAGGCCGCACGTCTAAAAGGATCCACTCGTAAAATGAAAATAAAAATGGGTTTCTTGCAAGGCAAAAATTGCAACTTGTGACAAAATGTACAAATTTTCTAGTATTCCGGCGTTACGGAAGAGGCGTGGCACGGCCTCGCTCCCTTTTTTTCTTTTCCACATTTCTTCAGGGAAATCATGGATTCTTCTATCGAAATACTTTTCGACGATGGCACTGTCTCCTGACAGCTTTCGAGTTTGAGACTTTTCGATTCTTTCGTCCTCGCTCTTTTCATTCTTCTTTCGTCTCTACTCGGAACTGTGACCCGGAGATTGCTGCTGGTCACTCGTGCTACTTCCCCCAGCTGCAACGTCCAAAGAGTCTGGGTCTGCCGGACAAAGAAATATTCGTAGGTACATGTACAACAGGATCGGTAAAATCTATTGCACCACTGTAATTTTTCACGAAACAGTCTTTTTTCCAAACGTATTTTCGAAAAAATCCTCTGTACAATCATCGCGATGGCTTTGTTGTCTGAATTTTCTAATATTCGCGATATCCTCGAAGGATTGTTACTGCCTTCGAATTGCAAGACATTGAACCAAGTTATATCGGAACAAATTTTGCTTTACGGTTGAATTGGAACCTCGGATAAAATATTCAATCGTAGGTTCAATTCGCGATCTTCACGTTCTTAGAGGTGGCGCAGCGATATTTCAACATGGCCAGTCTAGCTTCAAACGTAAACAATTACTTCGTGCTTGATTTCCTGCGAGTCTCAGCTCTGGATTTAGATTTTTAAAGGTTATGAGAGTGACTCGCACGTTTCGAGGAGTGATTCTCTATTTTTCAGGGCATACTTTTTACAAGGGACGTCTGAAATTATGTTTATACATTGTATATAACAGAAATAACTTATCCACGCGGTCACCCGGGGTCAAAATGACCCCAAGCGCAACTTTAAGCCAAAACTACTATTATATTCCTTTAAACTATTTCCCACTATCGAACTATTTTTTTCTCTTAAACTATCATATTTCAAGAGTATCACCCTAAAATGTTATGAAAAGAAATTGAAAATTGCAAGTTATGATTTTTTTAAGTAAAAAAGGTCTTTTTTACGCATTGACACGTTGCTGATTTTTTTTTCGCCATTTGAAAATTCGAGTAAAATTTAATACCGACAACACCACATTTTAGAATGTTCAAAGTAAGATCCTGAATTTTTATGAGTCATTCGGAACAATACGGTGAATGCTGCAATCGTTTGAAACATGGCTGGGGTCATTGTGACCCCCTGTGACCACGTTTTATAGCCAGAACGTGTGACCGCGAAGGGTTAATATTGCTGGATTTATTATTTATAAAGATACAAGCGTGGACCGAAAAATCTTGTGAAGTTACTACAAAATCGCCTTGACGGCCTAAAGAGTCTCATTTTCGAAGCCAACAACCACTTTCTAAAAAAGACTTTATCTTCAGGTGGCTTACGGAGTGACAATTCCCTTTTATTATTCATTTTGCACACTGGAAGCCACCAGAATCTAGTCATTTTTCGTTTTTCAAATTTTGTCCGGTCATCAATGTATTTTGACAGTTAACAGTAGATACCAGTAGAGCTTCCCCCTAAGGCCGCAAGAGGCGCCAACACTTTTCGGGATCGCGAATTGAATTGATTCCCGGATTGAAAGTTTAGAGGCATTGAAAGCCGCCCAATCTGTGTGAAGAATTTCACGTGCGTCGCGTGCTCGTCTATCGTACGAACTCTCACCTGGACAAGGAGATCCCTTGATTCTGCATGTATTGTAGCTACCGCAGTTCAAGCATTTCAGTCCGACAACGTGAAACTTAACGGTGGACTCCTTGTGGCAATCCTTGCAGAGGATGTCCGCTTTGTAATCCTTGTACTCGGGGGGCATCGGCGTGAGGGCCACCTCTTTGTCGAGAAATCTCCAGAGTTCGGTCATGTCGAGTAACGACACCTGGCAAGTGGGACAGGCGTAGTGGCCCGAGTGTAGGAGCTCCTCGAAGCAGGTACGATGTAGCAAATGCCCGCAATCAGGAATGTGGCAAGGTATGCGACTCGTGTGAATGTCCTCTAGGCATACGGGGCAATTCGCGTGCGAAACGTTTTCCACGCACTGCACAGATGTGAACACAAAATGAGCGTGCGACATTCGGCTAGCGAACGAAATTTTTTGTCGTGTTAAACTCAAATGATCAATTAGCTTCCGTAAAAAAAAACTCAGCTCAAATGCGCTCTCATGTTAGTTATGACGAACGAGCCGCCGAACGATCGTTACATGGATGATGATGTTCCTTTTATAGTTTCTCTCACCTTGTGTCCGTTCTGCAACAAAACTGGCAAACACATATTACACTTTGCGCAATGGAAGAACCTGTCCCGTCCTCCGATTCTGCATATACCGCAGCCGTCGCAGTGGTACTGATTTTTGTCGTCGTCGTCGAAGAGATTGCACTCTAGGCAGGTGTACTTGCCGAAGCGACAGTGGCACTTTTGACACGTCGCTTGAACCGGCTGGCGAGTGTCGCATAAAACGCATATCAGCTCGGTCACCTCCTTTCGATTTACCGTGTGAGTCTCTTGCTCGTCGTGGCAGAAGCGACATGTGTACACCTTGCTGCAACAGGGCGTCTGTCGTTGGAAAACAAAAGAAAAGCCGGAACGAACATTAGCAAGCGTGTGTGTTCCTCATTATATTCATTTTTTCATCGTTTGTTTTTACGAGGCGGCAAAAAAGGATCGCATTCGAGGGAACGTTGATCAAGAGCAATCCGGAAGTCAAACATTATTGTTTGTCTTTCTCTCTGATAAAATACGCGAATTTCTATTGATTTTAGCGCGAGTCAGTGCGCATGCACCAGCGCCGGGATAGCTGGTCTCGCTCACGTGCACTCACACGCGCCCTACCGCGCAATATACATATATGTTTGCGTATAGACTGTCCCTCCGTCAGTCTCGCGTTGCATGCCCCGACTCGCTTCTACATCCCGCGCCCTTCCTTTCTCTATCGCGCACGCTCTCTCTCTCTCTCCCGCTCGAGACAAGAGGTACATGCATTTCGACCGGAATAAAAAGTGTTATGAATTATCGACGAAAGTACGAACGCGTGCACGGGGAAAGTTTGAACCGTAGCGCCGTCTCAGCTGATCCCGCGAACTGAACGACCTTCGATCGAGCGAGTACGTTCGCGTATACGATCAATCAATTAATCAACGAATACTTCGTCTTGCATTACGCGCGCAGTTCGCAATGAATTGTGATGCTTTTTTGTTGTTGTTGTTTCGAGCGTCTTTAGCTTGTTGACAGAGATGTTCAGTGCACTGATATGAAAGTATCGTTAATAATTATACACGCGCAATCTTGGATAATCAATAATGGGCACAACAACCCCCAATGCCGTCTTAGGATCTTTGCACGGAACATATTCGGAGGGTTTCGTTATGAGCATGGTTGTTTAGTTTTTCACACAGGTTTTGAAAATATTCCAGGGCGACTTAGGTCACATAACGAACATAATTTTTTTTAAGACCAAATAGATGAAAATATTAAATAATAAAGGAAAATTTTGAAAAACTGAAATTCGAAAAATAATTTGAATGCTAAAGTAAAAAAAAATACATTGAAAGCGAATACAGAATCTTTTTTGTTATATACAGAAATTTTTGCCGGTTTGAAAAATAAAAAAGTTAATATACAGACTTATGTACAATAATAATTGTGTGGTTGTGTATCGACAAATTGAATGCAAATGTATAGAGCTTTAGAGTAAATTGGTTTATAGTTTTTGAAATGTTCAATGTTTGGCACTGACACATCGTTTTTTTGTATATAATGAAGAATAATATAAATATTTATATTTATATTATTTATTTATATTTATTATTATTTATTTGTATTTGTCATTATTAATTGATATTTATTATTATTTATATTTAAATAACATAAATTTTGTATATAATGAACAATAAATAAATATTTATATTAATACTTTTTCAGCTTTTTTTCCAAGTCGGTTTCTTGCGTAATTCTTTCAAAAAGTGAATTCTGGAAAAATTGCAGGAAGTTTTCAAAATTCCCTGACTTTTGCCGTTTTTCCTACGCGTAACAGCGATAAGCCTTAGTTATGAAGAAGATTGACCATGACGAGAAGAAAGATTCCAATCGTTGATTGAAAATCAAACGTTTTTAATATCGATACTATGTGAAAAAGGTTGGAACTATTCATTAGCCCGAGAAACGATTTTTCCTGCCGAAATTCTTGACATTTAAAATTCGGTGCGAATTCTCACAAATGAAAAAAAACTCGTTTGCATGGATTTTTATTCTCCGGAACGCCGAATGGCTCGCGATTGGTCGGTGTCTGATACACGCTGCGCGTTCGATGAAAATCTGACGCATCGATGCACAGATTTGGAATATCCATAACCGCGAATCAATGTTTTATAAATCGAAAAGCGGCGCGAATAATTGTATGTTTATATTTTTGTGCTCACCACAAATTTCGATTTTCGCTTGTAGTGCGCACATCCGTAATGTTTATCCGTAGGGTCGCACTCGTCGTTAGATTTGCCTCGCGTAAGACCGTTCTCGTCGAGATCCACCGACGGCCGTGCCGTCCCGTCTCCCTTCTCCATCCTCTTTTATCACGTACTTTTTCTCGCTGTCTCTCTCTGTCTCTCTCTCTTGCTTTCGAGGCGTCCTCTCGCACGTCTTTTCTCTGTCGCAATTCTCTCCAACTCTTTGCTCGTTCGTTCTCAATTA
Organism: Ophion ellenae; assembly: GCA_963210295.1. Lineage (NCBI taxonomy): Eukaryota > Metazoa > Arthropoda > Insecta > Hymenoptera > Ichneumonidae > Ophion > Ophion ellenae. Next base: position 54,466,091 of record OY723387.1, read on the forward strand.
ACGTCCCGTAAATTTCGTAGTTTGTACCAATTATTAGCACCCTGGTGTAAGCACGAAGACTCCCCGGTTTCAAGCTCGATAATCCGAAGAATATACCGAAATACACGGGCTGGACAATAGCCCGATGTGAAGGGCACGTTGTTTCTTAGTTATCGAAAAATCGCGACGATTTTTTTTTTCATTTATTTAACGACAAATTATGGAATGTTGAATTTTGCGTTGCACGAGAGCGGAATCACATAGCGCGAAAAATCAATGGCTCCGTTCAAACTCGAGAGAGACTTGACAATTTTATTGTATTTCGTTTCTTGTATTTTCGCATGTGACGAGATGTTTTTTTTTTAGTCAGCAACTGCCTCGATTGCGCGAAACCGACTTTCGGCGACCGACTGGCGGACCCATTTTTTTTCCTCTCTTTTCCTCACTCGCGGAGCAATCGATATTTTCTCATGTCACTAATTCCAACGGTGACGATGACGAGTCTCGGAAATTTCGAGTCAGCTGGGATTGCGGGGCGGCATACGACGCGTTACCCACCTGCCGTCCACGAGGACATTTTTCTTTGCACTGCGGAACAAACACGTTTGAATGCCTGCCTGACGGGACAAACACGCGCGCGAACTTGACTCGCGTTTTGTAACGTTAATCGCTTCGGCTTCACTTCGGTTTCCACTGCGAAACGGTGGAAAACAGACGGGTTTTTACTCGCGTGTAACTTCTGGATAGACTTCCGTAAGTGTGCGTGGTACACAAACGAATTGTCCCCTCGCCCCTCCGACGCGAGACTATAAACTTGGGAGATAGGCTACGAGAGCCCGATTTCGTACAGTGGCGCCCTCAACCGTCGCACTAGGCCAAGTTGCGGTGCAGTGGCACGACCGGTGCTGGCGCCACATGTTGTGCGCGTTACCCGGGAATATTCGAATTTGAGAAGCAACGTACTTGCTTTTTTCTTACCATTTGTGCGTTTGGTGCATAAAAATACGTTTAATAGTTTTGCTTTCGCGCGGAGAACGGCTCGTTTTCGAACGGAAAAATTTAACCTCAGCAGGCGTTTGCAAAATGATATGAAATTCTATTTACATGAATAAAGCGTTATGAAGAAAAGTCTTGCACGCCATTCTTATCTCGTTCACCGCTTCATTGTTCGGAGAAAAGAAAAGAAACACCGACGCTCTGTTAAGGGGTTAGGCCACAGTAACGGGTATAAAATCATGTGCGAATTTAACAATTTTTTTTTTCGTATGAAAACTGATTCACTCGTAAAATTAATTACACATCTATTTAGTATGAATAATAAGCTGTTAAAAAAAAATATATATATATTTTTTTTCGATGTACAAAATGGCCGACTGCTCGAAACTTCTCGAAACAGCTTTTTTCCAATTGGCGTGACAAATAACTTCAACAATTTTCACTCGATTTACTTCAAATTTAAAAGTCATGTTCCTAATTGCATTTCGCAGAGAAGTACGTACGGAATTTCTGATTAATCAAAAACTTCTCTTTTTATGAGCAGTTTATGAGCAGTTATAACGAAATTTTTCACTGAAAATTCATTTCTTAAGTTCAAATACCTACAACTTTTGAATAAAACAATATTTTTTAAATTCCTTGGGTACTTCTCTAGGTATTCTAATGTAGATTGACGAGAATTTTGTTTTTGGTTCTAGGTAAAAAATTGTGGATGATAAATCTCACGCCGCGGAGCGCCTAAAAAAAGATAACAGAAGGAAATATTAGTAGTCGGTCATTTCGTACATCGAAAAAAAAATAAATATTTTCTCACAGCTTGATATTCGTACTAAATAGATGTGTAATTAATTTTACGAGTGAATCACTTTTTCAGACGAAAAAATGGTTAAATTTGCTCGTTTGTGATTTTTTTTTCAATTAAACTCCGAAGAATGTCTACGAGGTATAGATTTATTCTGTAGATGCTAATTTTTCGTAAAATATATAATTGAAAGGCAAAATTATGCATTTTCATATTTTTATCACGTAAATAATAAAAACTTTTGTGTTACTACCAACTTGAAAAGTATAACCTTATCGATGATTATTATGAAAAAAACTGCGTCAGCGAATGTTTTATACAACTCAGAATCAAATTTTGAGTAATGTATAATGATGCCTATTTATATTTATGTCACGAGATTATTTATTATTGACCACTATTAATTAATATTTAATTAATATTAATTAATATTAAGTGTTGTCGAAGTACGGCAACTTCGCGGACATTGAGGTTGGCAGCAATGCTCTTCATTCACCAGACAAGATTCGTAATCGTTCGTCATACCTTGATGGTTCAATGTTGTATATGGTTTACGATACGCAAGATGGGGTTTTGTTTTTCTAAATGTTTATAAAGGTTTAGTTTGCGTTAATCCGTTGTTAGAAATTGTTTATCATGGTGCTAAATGACCAAAAACATTGTATCACCCGCAGCGTGAACTTCCTGCCCATCTAACCGCACGTAAAATTACACACATTAAACTATTTTTTATCTCGGGTGTTTTGTGGTGAAGAAATTTCAAAAAAATCGTAACTACTCAGTATACTCCTGATAATAACATATATTTTTGGTCAAATTTAATTTGGAATTGTGGCTAACGCTTCAACCTTCTTAAAAAGCAAATAACGTCGATTTCTTCGCTAGCCCGGAATGTGATTGGTCTCGAAGAAAACTTGACCGCAGACTTCTTACCGACCGGGCGTGTCATACATGTCCTCAATCATTCCACGGGGTTGACATCTACCGACGCTAATAATCGCCAGCTCTTTAACGCCACCGAACATTCAACAGCTCCACATCCTAAGAATGAGGACGATATTGCCGGAATTTCCTGAATACGGCTTATTATATCTACTATTCAGGGACATGTGTCACACGCTCGGTCGGTAAAAATACTCGGGTAAAGTTTTCTCTGAGAACAGGTCACATTTCAAAGAAACGCCGGGGGGGGGGGGGGGGGGGGATGGCAAACGGTGGTTTTGTTCACAGTCATCTTATGCTAAAATAAAATTGACATAGTGGTCGATAATTAAGTAACTGACATAAAATATGAAGCTTTAATTACAGGTTCATGTTGATATTAATATCAAACTCTTCCAATACCTTCAAAAATGGTCAACTAATTTTCCACCATTCTTTAATGCAGTTACCGTTCTTTAAACTTTACCTTCAGTAGGTACACAATTGAATAAGTGTTAGTTTTCTATTTTTTTCTGCAAATCGGCCCCACTCTTTTGTACTTGGATTTTTTTAACTGTCATTCTCTATGTTCAGTAGTGACATATGGGAGATTCGTTCCTGAAGCATTGTGCTTCTAAGCCACGTTTTCATTCGCCTCATGGCAGAAAAGCTCCCCTCACAGGCAGCGAACAGGGAGTACTATTGCTGCTAGGAAATGGAAATATAAGTTTATATAAGTTAGGGCAGTACTGCTTTTTTATATGCTTCCTTAAATTTACAGCTTTTGTTTTATCATTGTTGAATGAAAATTTGTTTTTCATGATCATCGCTTCAGCTCTTAAGGGGCCAGTCCATTTTGAAAATGTCAAAAAATCGAAAGCAAGCAAGTCTTGAAGGAATCGACGATGATGAGCAATCAGAAGGGATTTTGTACGGTGCAGGAATTGCCGATTGAGTTTAGGTAAGAGTTTTTCATAGTATAAACTTGAAAACGCGTTTTTCTCAAAACAACGTTTTCAAAATCTAGCTCCATCGTATCTCTAAAACTGATAAACCGATTCTCTTGAAATTTGAATCACATATTGTAAACATGATTCGCAACAAGATGACCCTCGATGGTTTTGAAATTTTGATTTTTACTCTTTTTTTTTGCGAAAAACTGCGAAAAACGCGTTTTTTTTACTTTTTTCGTTTTTCGTCTGCCATTTTTTTATTTCTTGATAAAACTTTATATCCGAGGGTCATTTTGTAGCTGGTGTCGTACTGAATCTAATGAACTTTGATTTTTTTTGTTCCGGACAAGCCGTTGCCGAGTTGTGATGGAGCCACCTAGCCCACCTATTTTTGAGGCGTTATGTTTATCTATAGTTATTGTACTTAAAAAATCAATAAAAATGAATAAAATTTTTTTTAAATGTATTTCAAGACTATTTATTAAGCCCAACAACTTTTATAATCATATCTTTTATGAAATCTTCAAAAAAAAATTGCGCATATAGCCTTTTTTCGTGGCTCCAAAGTGGACTGTCCCCTTAACGCTGACGTATCGGTTATGAAGACTTTTTATAACTGATGATGAAATCCTCTTCCGTTCTTCACATTCAATTTAAAAAATGCGACAACTGCATAAGCTAACGGTAGATTCTCAAATTAGCGTTTCATATTTATAATTATATTATTTATTACTTGGTAGTGAATGTGGATTTTCCAGTATTCTTTTGATTGTGTACCGGCCGGAAAATGTATTGTTTTTTCCCACACTTAACTTAATTGTGAAATTCGAGTATCTATTTAATTCACGTAGCGAAATAGCTTCTTTTTATACAAGTTACGAAATTACGACGAAGGAAGTAGTTCAAGTTTTGTTACATTTCTTCTTTACGCTTGCTTGGGTGAAACATATAAAATAAATCGACTATTTGTATTGAATTATTTTGGATCGATTTTTCCTGCTGGCGTGCACGCCCCTCCGCCCTCCTGGCTGCGCCAATGGTTGCACATCTTTCAAGATATTCCTTTTGCGGAGGGCCGTATTTTGTGGGCGCATAGGCAGGGCCCTTTTTAATCATTGGTCAATTACAGGGGTGCTTAATGAAAATATGTTACAATCAATTATTGTACCAAATGATAAACTGGAATAAAAATTTCACATCCATTTTGTAGATTTAGACATTTTTGCATTTTCTCTGAATAGTCGCGATTACGACAATTTTTCTGCTGGTTACATTCTTATAAGTTTTATCATTAATATTTTCTTCAAACGTTGCCGTTTACATTCGATATCTAGAGTTTTCAGTATTGGGAGGTTGAATAACTTTTCGCTGTTTTTTCGTGAAAATGAATGCTTTATTTAAAAAAATAATTTCTAAGGCTTTCAAACGTTTCGAAACTGTTGTGCGATCAACTCCTTATAGTTCTGCAAGTTCAGCTAGCGTCTGACATGAGTCTTCATGAAGTAATGCCTCCAATTCGATACATCAAAATCATTATTTTTGAAGCGTCCGAACTAATCTCTGCATGTTGTTTCCGATAGAGCATGGTCGCCGTAAGTCTCAATAAGAATTTTGTGTGCTTCAGCTGCAGATTAAAAAAACAATAATGTAGTGCAGTAAAATTCCCCGCAAATACTCTTTTCGGCACGAAATTTGACATGTTCAACACTATGAAAAAAAAGTTATTTGCACTTCGGTGAAAAGATACTTCTTTATAGATGCGTTACCATCTTAACCCCTTCGTTGGCAGCGAGAATTGGACACAAAGTGCCCAAAATGGCAGGAAAATTTTTTAATCCTGAAAACTTGTACTCTGGGGTTTTTGAGGGTGCTGATTGCGAATATAAATTTAAAATTCAGGAATTCACAATGACGACAACGGCGAATGAAAATACAAATAATACGGATTGATTCAAGTAAAATTTTTAATTTCGGTCCGCCATTCTAGCGCCGCCAATTTGAATTTTCAAATTTAATGTTCAGATTCGTAATAAGCGACCTCAAAAATCCCGGAGTACTAATTTTCATCTAAATCGAGTAAAGTTTTTGTCCGCCATATTGAATTTCCATGATAGGATGATTTCCATGATAGGATATTTCCATGATTTCCATTTCCCAAATAGGGAAATGAAGTTTGACGCACTATTGCGTCAATGCCACACAGCGCACGGAATTATTTGACGCACTATTGCGCCAATGCCAACGAAGGGGTTAAACTACATACACGCAGTTGTGGTAACGCCATCTGTTGGAAAACAGCGAGAACTTATTCCACGTCCTAATATATAAATCATCAGATGGCACTACATACACGCATTTCTGGTAACGCCATCTGTTGGAAAACAGCGAGAACTTATTCCACGTCCTAATATATAAATCATCAGATGGAAATGTAGCCAGAATGTCATCTCCATAAAGTGCCTTATAAATTGGACGTTTTTTTTTAAGTTCGGTAACTCGGCTTGAACCCGTATGCTGGGATGTATTTTTGCTTCATTATAAGAAAATGAGTTCATTGATTGAATTTTCGGATTCGTGCAAGAAATACCTTTACAGCGGGAGGTGTTTATTTTATTTTTTCCAAAATATCGGCAGCCTCGAAGAAGACTGGAAATCTGCAAATTAGCTATCAGAAGAGCGCACACCTATTGAGCTTCGATCAGTGTGAGAGAGATAGCGATTTGGCAGATTCCAATTTTTTAGACATCACTGATAATTTAAAAAACAAAAAGAAAAACCTTTCGTTTTGTTAATCCGTTTAATAAAACAAATTTTTACCAACGTGACCTCCGGAGGGATTTGTACCGGAGGCATTTTTACCGACCGGAATTCGCAAGCGCGATATTTATTTTCGATCGGGTCTGTAAGCACAGTAGTATACTCACGAAATGGAACGAGCATCGGGGGTTTTTAATTTTTGTTCATTGTTATCGTTACAAGTAGCTGTTATTTAACTGCAAGTGGGCGTTATTTCACAAAGAATGGAAGAATATGATTCCCACAAATAAAACAGACAGTCTGGCGTTAAATTATTGACAGTTGTCAAGATGATCTGTGTCCAAATAAATGGTCGGTAAATTACCAAGTAATGGTAAGTTACCGACGATTTAAATGTGATTATAATGTTCAACATTTTTCAATTGCCGGTAGATTACTAAGTGATGGTAAGTTACCGACGATTAAAATTTTATTGGAATGTTGAACATTTTTCAATTGTCGCCACATTATCGATTGCTGGTAAGTTATCGAAAACTGACAATATTTCGAAAATTTCAGCTCCCATCTTTCAAATAATTATCGGCGGATGACATTTTTTTTATTTTTCTGTAATTTTTCGATACGATAGTGGATGTCGAAATCATTGAATGTTGAAAAAAAATTGAATGACAGTAACTTACCATGAATCTAGCTTACTGACGTTTAGGCGACACAGACACTCCGAAAATTGGAATAAGCTTCCGGCAACTGTGTCATCAGTCAGTAGCTCACCGATAATGTACTTATCAACCGAAATAATCACCCGTTAGTCGGATCTTATTAACGGTTCTGTATCTAATTGGATGCTCAAAAAATATGTGGAAATTTCCAAAATCCTCGCTATCATACAGCACTTAGTATTTGACAAAAACTGAATACTGTCAAATATTTTATTTTTCAAATTGCCGGTAACTTACCATCAGTCAATAACGTAACGAGAGCTTAACAAAATTATGGCACTGAAAATTTTATAGTGTCACGGATATTTTGAAATTATTTTGATATCATCGTTGAATTGTAACTATATTTCAAAATTCGTCGCTATTTTTTAAATGTTTCTATGAATTTTGGGCTTCTTTCCGTTTGCCGTCTATAACAAAATATTTGCTTTGCGTTTGTTTGGGCGCATTTGCTTTTGTTAGGGTTTTCAAGGCTTTTTCGTAGAAGACCGTGCCATACCTCCCCCGTTTTTAAAGATTGATAAATAATTTTTAAAAAACATGTGATAGCCAAAAGTAGTAATAAAACAATACCCTAAGTCTCAAAACTGACGAAAAAATCATTCATATAAAAAAAATCATGACAATCAGCAATTTTTTTCTCGCATAAAGGTATCTTCCCCCTTAATGTGATCGGCACACGCGTAATCGTAAATGAGGCTATCTGTGCAAACTAGGCGGAATCGAGTAATATAAGTCAATTATACCTTGGAAATTACGCCCTTTTCGGGCATAACCTCGGTCTTCTGGTTTTGAAGCATACTTAGCCTAATCCATAAAACTATGCTGAAAAGACAAAAATTCGACGGGATATTTATTTTGAAAAAAACCCTAAACAGTTTGATAGGGTCGAGCTTTTTATCGATGGATGTATTGATATTTTTAAAAAAATTTGCCGTAGTCCGATAGTAGTACCTCTGCGAAGTAAAAAAATTAATTCGCCGTATCGATTCCGAGACAAAAATGTTAAATTCTTAGCAACTTGGCATACTTTCTCATTCTTAAAAATCGTGAATTTAGCTGTACTTAATATTTTTTGTCGAAATATTTACTTGCCTTATTTGACTGTTGTTATTACGCAAATTCTAATATTACATTTTTCTTCAAAATTATGTAGCAGAACTTACGGAAAAGGAATTTATAATGCACATATTTTCTTTTTAAAAAACCAGTATCCTCAATATCAGAGAAACGCTCGACCCATCTTAAGGTATTCCTTTCGCGGAGGGCCGTATTTTGTGGGGGCATAAGCAGGGCCCTTCCGAATCATTGATCAATTACAGTGGCGCTTAATAAAAATAAGCCACAATCAATTATCATACCGAACGATAAACTGGAATAAAATATTTCGCGCACATTTAGTCGATTTGTACATTTTTACATTTTCTCTGACAAGTCGCGGCTACGATAATTTTTCTGCTAGTCACATTTTTTTATGTTTTATCATTAATATTTTTCTTAAAAAAATTGTGACTCCCTGCTACTGTCGTAACGGGATCTTTGGAATTTTTTACACGCGTGAGCCGTTTACCACAGGCGTCTAGAGTTACTTAGTGTATAAATTCTTTGATAGAAATGTGGCCAGCGTGTCATCTTCATAAAGCACCGTATAAATGAGACGATTTTCAGAGTCGTAATTTTTCGTTAAAAGTTCGGTAACTTGGCTTGAAGATTTACCAGTATACTGCGATGTATTTTTACTTGATTATAGACAAAAATCAGTTAATTGTTAAATATTCGGGTCTGTGAGACGAATATCTTGAGGTTGTATGGGGTTTAGCCGTCGGGGGTGAAGTTCGAAAGGAGCATCCTATGCTTGTGCACGGAGCCGATTGACTGTTACCAAATGTTAGCTTTCAAATAATCGTCATATTAAACGTACGTTTTCGAACTATTTTTCTACGTCTATTTGTAAAAATATGCATTTTTGAACAATCGGTGATTACATTAAGTGTTTTCATTACTTTGTATAATTATTTTCTATAACTCGATCTCGCTCAATTAACGCGAAACGAATTGGCAACGTCGTAAATCTTGGTATATCGTAATGCCCAGGTTGGCAGAAGTGTCGCGAAGTTAGAGACATGTGCGCCCCGTTCGTAACCTCAATATCGGCCCAAGGAGCTGTGAAAAATGAATATCGGTCCGAGTAAAAAAAACTCCGCTGGAAAGAAAACGTGTGTACTAAAGCTGTCTATAGTCTCGAAGAAATTAAAAACTGTAACAATTTTCCGATATTCTAAAAAAAAAATTATGTATGGAAAAAAAAATCCGCGTTATTTTGTCTTTGCCTAGAAATGTCTAGAAATGTATAATTTCTGAACACAGTTATCAAATTAATATTAAGTAATTATTACTAATTAAGAGAATAAGTACCAATAATGTTCGTTGTTAATTATCCGGACCGAGTAGTTTGAGGTTCCCGGGCATAATTACCGAATGCCGATAAGATAGGTAGCATTTGTGCCGTCTACGACATTGCCATGATTGCACAGTCGAATACTTGGTGTGCTTGATTTTCGCACAAATTCGCTATCAAAAACATTAATCATTTTATAACGGAATTGTGAATCCTTATTTTCACGGTACCAAGGGTTAGTCCGATAATTAGTCGAACAGTACCTATTTTTTCAGCTCCGTGGTAAAATGCACTTAGCACAAATAAAGAATGTACTGAAAAATGATCGGGAGTTTTCCATAAGCGTAATGTAATTAGCCCACGAAATGCATCGAGTGGGCGATTTTTTTTCCTAAAAAACGGTACTGTGTATTGTATTCAAACTGCACAGGATGATCAGCAATGTGGTTATTAAGGTCCAGAAAAAAATGTTACCTCAACGGTAACATGTTGACTTAACCTCATAACACCCTTAAGGGAGACTTTGTCCTTGAAAGAGCAGCGGGAGATGTTAGCGGCTCAACATGAGCATCTAGAAGAAGAGGAGGGATGCCTCTACGGACCAGGCATTGCCGATTAGCGGTAATTATAAACACATTTGTGTAAACACATTACAAAACTTTAAACGCGCTTTTCTCGAAAACACGTTTTTAAAAATGGCTGACATTCTCCTGACCGTTGTAATTAACATATCGACCTGAAATTTGGAGAGCATACTCAGAAAATATGTCTTCACGGAATGACGGATCGTTTTTTCGATAGATACATTTTTGCATTTATTATTCATCTTTTTATGCGAAAAAAACGCGAAAATTCGATTTTTTTAAATTGCCGCCATTTTCCGAAATTTGTACTAAACGAAAAACCCATCCGTCATTCCATGACCAAAGGGTCACAGATTGATAATATGCTTTGAATTTGTGTTTCAGATCAACAAAGAGGGGGCAGTGATGTCAGCCGTTTACCTCCCGCGATTTGAGGACCTGTTTTCGCGGAGCTGCAACGGCCGCCATTTTGGTTTTTAAAAATTTTTTTTAACGTTCTGTATATTATGAATAAAAGCAAGAAAAAAACCGAACTCAAAAAGCTTTACTCGTTTCCTTAAAAAAAAAAATAAAATGTAAACACCTGAAATATGGCACTCCAAGGACAAAGTCTCCGTTAAGGAGCTATACCAGTGTGAACGCTGAAAATTTTGGTGATTTTCGGGAATTTTTTGCGAGAAAAGCACTCAATTAAATGTTTCGGAAAATCAAGAATATATTTGGCTATATCTGACCTATATTACCTAATTTTTTCATAGAAAAATATTGAGATCCAAGCGACTCATGTGCTGGCTTCGGAGGCGCCAAAAAAAAAAGTTCCTCCACTGCTGACATGAGTCCGGCCGATTGAGTAGCTCAAACCGAAAAAGGAAAAAATGTCGTTAAACTGGGAGGTATGTCCTGTACAATGACGTAGAATTTTCGAAAAATATCAAAATCTAACAAAATGGCGTAGTTATGAAAAAAAGTCTGTTTTCTTGCCTATAAAATGGTCGTTTTTTTCAATGCCAAATCGTCAATTTTCATCCAATCGAAAATATCCTACGTCATTGTAGAGTAAATACATTCAAGAGTACTCAGTTCAAATTTCAAGTCAATCGGATAATTGCTCTTTGAGTTACAATGTCAGCCAATTTTAAAAATCTCATTTCATATTCATGAAAACATAAAAATCGTGAAAGTATAAATCTTGAAAGTATAAAACTCTCATCTCATATTCTTGAAAGTATAAACTGTTGAAAAAGGCAACAAAAAAAAGTCGATTTTTTTAAAGTGCCACCCTGGTGCCGCCCGTTAAATCCTGTAGTGAAACTTGTAACGTTGCGTTACGAATATCGAGACTATCCGAGAAAGGTGAAGTAAGCGGACTAGCGTAGCTCAGTGTTCAGGGCAGTCGACCGCCAATCGAAAGGTTCCGTGTTCGAATCCCCGCGCAGAAGCGCACAGCATTTTTCTCGGACAGTTCTCTTGGAGTTTTTTCGGCGGATTACTGTATTGGGCGAAAGGACAGTGATACGAGTCGGCTGAAAAGAATAAACACACAATTTTCCAACAATGTTGCACTGTAGCTTCGAATTTAATCGTTCGTATGTATACGGGCGCGGAATAAATTCAATAACGCAAAATTAGTATTATAAATACGGTTGTAATATTGGACACGAATCGTATGTACAAAAAAAAGGAGCTCGCCTGCATGCTCCGGGAGTATATATTTATAGTATAAACAGTGAAGCGAAAAGAGAAGGCATTTTTGTCATCCGTCGTCATGCAACTGCGAGTACATTCGAACATTGCTCCACTTTTCTCGATGGCATCATAATATACCAAAGGTCTTTTTTACAGTACGATTGTCGACCTTGCGCGGGCTAAACCGCGAAAGAAACGATCAGGATACGACGCATTTTTCCGTATCCTTGTGAGATTGTCCGGACGCAGTGGAGGACGGTGCTGCTCGTCGTCTGGCGCACGCTACCGCGTCGTTTGGCACGTATGATATTCTTACACCGCCGTATGCGCGCCTCGGTGGAAGAGCGTAAGCGGCCGCTTCGTCCGAGCTGCTCGAGGAGCTGCACGTCGAGCAACAGCTCTCCTCGTCTTCGTGTCTCGTTCGCGAACCAACGCTTCCTGAAAACGGAACCGTTTACCAACTTCATAGCATTTCTTTCTCACTTCACCAATTGATGATATTTCCATTGATGATTTTTTCCACTTTTCACTATCCCGAAAATGCTCAAGTTCAAACCGAGGAATAAATATACTTTTTGGAATGACACTGCTTTTTCTTCCGTATCTACAAATCTTCCCCTTTAAGGCGAGAAATCCCTTTGGAATTTTCAAAAGATCGATTTTTTTTTCTACATATTTCGAAAGTATGGTACCCAAAGAATTTACTGACCAAAGGAAAACTCGAAATATCGAATATGCATCTGGAATGGCTGATTAATCGGTAAGTCACTACAATTAATAGTTTTCACATGTTGAAAATTTAAACGCGATTATCTCGAAACTACTTTTTCAAAAACTGCTCGTATTGTAGCTCAAAAAGTTATCGAGCGATTTGGATGAAATTTTGAGAGGTTACTCTCAGTAATATTATCTTATTTTTTTTATTGCTATAAATTATAAATAATAAATTTTTTTTATTGCATTTTTTTGAAGTTTTTTTATTTTATTTTTTTATTATTTTATTATTTTATTTTTTTATTGCATTTTTTGAAGAGAATATGTCCTGAAAATTTCAAGTCGATCCGAAAAAAATTGACTGAGATATGAGCGTTGAAAGAGAAGAATCCGCGTTGAAAGAGCGTCGAAAGAGAAACTTTAAACGCGTTTTTCTCAAAATGGCATTTCTGAAGTCGGCGATCAAGATTACTCGAACACTAATGAACCGATCTTCTTGAAATTTTGCAGGCTTATTTAATACATAAAAATGTAGTCTTTAATGGTTCGATTTTTTTTTTCGAAAAAAAAAAATGGCCGTTTTATAGCCAAAAAACGGCCGTTTTTTTTTCGTTAAAATCGAACCATTAACTTTGACTGTCCGCCATTTTGTGAAAAATAAATATTTTTTAAAATCCTTCGATTAAAGACTAGTTTATACTTATATTTGACTAAATCCAACCGCATTTTTTTCTTCAGATGATCCACTTCGCCGCAATGTTGGTCACCGCAAACCGTGTATATAAAAACATTATTTCATTGACGGCCATTTGCCACTAAACAATGTAATATTTTTCAATAAAAAAATTACTGAAAGTTCTTCAAGATGTGTTCTTTAAGATGGTATATTGATCGATTAAAAAAGTTTTGTAGTTTTCTTTAAAAAAATTCATGAAAAAGGCCTTTTTTGCGCTAACGCCTTAAATACAACGATCTGAAAAACGTCTGGGGTCGGATCGACCCCATACGCAGTCAGCGGTTCGTTGCGGAAGTGTGGAGTCAAAGGGTCAAAGTATGTTCTCGATTTTTTTCATGGTCATCCGACTGCTAGGCTTGTCACACTGGGTCAAATTGACCCAGTGCGACAACGAAGGGTTAAAATGAGTAGCACCTGAAAATGAAACGTACCCCAAGAGGTGCTGGCGACTTCTTCCGGCTGTAGACTTCGGGAACGGGGTACTTGAGGTCTGGAAGACGAAGGGGATGGCGGCGTACCAGCCGGATTGTTCAGTGGCATCGCGGACGACGACACCGCGTGGGAGTCATCGCCCTGAAACCTAACACGCCTGGAGGTCGGAGTGGGTGGGTCAGTGAGGCTAGGATTGCCACACAAATCGGTGGTATCGGCGGATGGACTGGACAGACTCGCGCTCGTACTTTGCTGTCCAATCAAATAAGGCGGTGGTGGTAGTTCCGGCATACTCGATGCATGCGTTGGCGCACAAGCAGGCACGCAGCGAAGAGGCTCTCGATCCCTTGCTTGCATCAATCTGAAGCGGAAACACGCGATATGCTCAGTTTTACGACGCGGAGGCTTTCAATACGCTCTATGAAATCAATTTAGGATTACGTTTTTTTTTTTGGTGATTTTCATAATTTTTTTTTGACAAGGAATAAATTAATAGAATTTATTCAAACTTTGGGAATATTTTATACATATTTTCAAACAAATATTGTATTTTTTTCGTAGCATTTCCGCTGAAAATATGGGACCTACCGCCCATCGAAGATCGCCATCAGACTTTGCTGTTTCTGTACACTCTGGAGGCTACAGTTTTCATCGGAAATCAATAGGGTTTGAAGATTACTTTAAGGCGGGATATACATTTACAACGATCAAAAAATCGATTTCTTTTTCTTTAACCCTTTCAATACGGCGAAAAAATCACTTTAGTGCGCCTCATTACCGGGAACAGTTATTTCTCCGCCGGGAGATTATTACGATCAAGTAACTTTTCTGTCTGAAACTTGATCAATAAGGGTGTGAATTCCTCACCAGTGAAAGGCGCCTATGTTTTTCAGTAACTGGGACATATGGGATCGTCCATAAATCACGTGAGGTTTTTTGGCCACTTTGTGAGTCCTACCACCCCCCCATGGTGATGTGGGGTCGTCCATAATTTACGTGAGGCTCGAATAGGGGGGGTGGAGAGGAATTGGATGACAGAAACCTCACCACATATCACCAAGGGGGACGGGGGGCCTCAAAGAGTGGCCACAAAACCTCACGTGATTAATGGACGATCCCTGTGTTGTCCTAGCCTTAATTTCAAAAATTGTCCAGACCGGGACAGCATATGTCCCGTCAGGTGCGAAAGGGTTAAACGATAGAACTATATATGTAGAATATTTTCACAAAGTCGGCTTTGCGAATCGACGTGCAGTCTAGCTTCCCGAAGACTTTGATTTGCAAAAAAGTTCAAACATTTTTTCAGTTAGAACATGTATAGTTTGTATGTGACGGTAATTTAAATGAAGAAAATGCTAATTTGAGAAAATGGCACGCATTTACAAAAAAAAATCAACATTTCACGCAACATTTCTGTAACATGTGGATAAAAAAAGTAGTTTTTTTTCAATTTTTCAAAAATAATTTTCGTCAAGTAGAAGGTACCAATATTATCAATATTTCTACCGATTTCTTTTGGCCTATTTCGACAGTTAATACTTTCAAGAATATCATTATCATTTATATCAATATCATTTTATCTTGTGAAAGTCGATAGTTAAATCGTCAAACGCGTTTTTCTCGAAATGAGATTTTTGAAATTTGCTGACATTGTAACTCAAAGAGCAATTATCCGATTGACTTTAAATTTGAACTGAGTAATCTTGAATATATATACTCTACAATGACGTAGGATATTTTTGATTGGATGAAAATTGACGATTTGGCATTGAAAAAAACGACCATTTTATAGGCAAGAAAACATACTTTTTTCATAACTACGGCATTTTGTTAGATTTTGATATTTTTGGAAATACCTTCCAGTTTAAGGCGAGAAATCCCGTTAGAATTTAAAAAAAATCGATTTTTTTTACATATTTCGAAAGTATGATACCCAAAGAATATACTGACCAAAGGAAAACTCGAAATATTGAATATTTGCGGAGTCATCGCATATAGTCTAGAGCGCGGGGACAGCATGCGTCTAGGTGGCGAGTCACATGTTGAAACTTTATACGCGATTATCTCGAAACTACTTTTTCAAAAACTGCTCGTGTTGTAGCTCAAAAAGTTATCGACCGATTTGGATGAAATTTTGGGAGGTTACTCTCGGTAATATTATCGGAAGGATATACCTAAAGTTTGAAAGGTAGCGTGTAAATAAATACTTTTTTTGGGGTCAAATATGTCGAAAAAATAGTCGAAAGTTCGAACTTTGGAGTAAAAAGGCTCCCAAATTTTCAATCATGCATTTTTTCATCATTTTTTGGGTATATCCTTCCCCTTGATACGTCAGTAAACGAATGACCCTTATTACATCTTTTTAAGATCAACAGAAAAAGAGTGACATCTGCAGCACTTTTCGATGTCGCGGGAAACAGGCGTCCGAAGACCCTTAATAACGCCGCCATTTTGTTGGTCATCCCAAAAAAAAATGTTTTTTAAAACTTGACAGTTATAATAAACTCATGTCCAAATTTGAAAATGATCAGATTATTTTATCCCCGCTAAAAAAATTCCCAAAAAATGCCTTTTTTCACGCCCCTTTTTTTTGTGCGCCTCCGAAGGCAGCGTATAAGTCGCTTGGATCTCAATATTTTTTTATGAAAAAATTACGTAATATAGGTCAAGTATAGCCAAATGTATTATTAATTTTCCAAATCATTTAATTGAGTACTTTTCTTCCAAAAAATTCCCGAAAATCACCCGAATCATCAGCGTTCACACTGGTATAGCCCCTTAAGGCAGTAGTCTGCTTTACAGGCTTCAAAAAATCGATTTGAAGAAGAGGAAGGATTATTGTATGGCCCGGGGATAGCTGATTAACATCTAATTAGTGTAAGTATCCAAAAACTTATATTTTTTTGGACCGAAAACTTTAAAGCCCGTTTTCTCGAGTTTCCATTTTCACAAGTTTTAGAAAACGGTGCCGGCAATAGCAAAAACAATATATGTCCGATCGAAAAAAATCAAAGTGATCTAGCTTCAGTATTAAATTTCCTTCTATTTGAACTAAAAAAGTTGGACAAAAGTACTATTTAAAATATTTGTTTTGCAACTTAAAGTGAATTTTTTTTTCTTCAAAAAAGTGAATTTTTTTTATCAAACTTCGAAAAAATTTGGAATTTCATCATTTCTTCGGTATTTTTTTTAGTTCATATAGAAAAGGAACTTATAAAAAATAATAAAAAAATTGGTTCGACTGTTTCAGATGCATCGCACGACCTCCATCACCGGCACCGATTTACAAGTGCAGACTCCAGGCGCCCCAGAAAAATCGTTACAACTTTGAAAAATTTCAATATTTTTTAATAATAAAAATTGTTTTTTAAAGCTTGAATATAATACACTATGGTCTAAAAATTTCGTTTACCGCAATCATTTACTTCCCTTTCAAAAAAATTGCTGAAAAAACGCTGCCTTAAAGAAAAAAAAAAGAAATCGATTTTTCGATCGTTGTAAATGTATATCCCGACTTAAGGAGGGATTGTCTTTTTTTTCGCAAAATTTACCGCTTTTTGGGAATTTTTTTGTGAAGAAAGTATACAACGGAAAACTTGTGAAACTTGGCATATAGTTTTATTGATCTGTTTACTACATACAAAAAAATTTTTAAACAATTTCATCAAAAAATCCGCCTCCCACCCCCCTCGACGCGCGATGGTCCTTTTTTGATGGTGTGCACGATTTCTCAAAAACTATTCAACCGATTGCCTTCAAATTTGGACAGAATGCTCAGCTGACTTCCTTTTATCGTTTGATGAAGCAAAAAAGCAATACGTTTAATAGTTTTTTATTTATAACAAAAAATCGATCAATTTTTTTCGAAAAATCGATACTTCAAGTTCAAAACGTCACCGAATCGTCAATTTTTTTTTCCCTTCATCGAACGATAGCTATATGTGTCTAAAGTAAAATGCTTTTTGGGTTTTTGTTGCAGGATGAACGTGAAGGCTGTAATCGTGCACACCATCAAAAAAGGACCATCGCGCGTCGAGGGGGGTGGGAGGCGGATTTTTTGATGAAATTGTTTAAAAATTTTTTTTGTATGTAGTAAACAGATCAATAAGACTATATGCCAAGTTTCACAAGTTTTCCGTTGTATACTTTCTTCACAAAAAAATTCCCAAAAAGCGGTAAATTTTGCGAAAAAAAAGACAATCCCCCCTTAAGGGGAGCAATGAGAGCATATTGTACCTTCCGAGTTCGTTGGGCGTCTCTTCGGGGTGAGTATTGCGTTCCTGGAGCAACCTCTCGAGATTCCTCTCAAGTATGACCCTGTCGAGACCACCGGGCCGCGAACCAGCGCCAGGTATCGTTTCCGGCGGAAATTCCAGTACCGACGCTTGCGTCGGGGTCGTAGCGAGCGAGGCCGAGCCTTGATGATGCTTCCGTGGCAACCTGGGCGAATTTCTCGCCGAACTTATCGTATGCCTCGTCGTGGGAGGTGGCGGCGGAGGACTCGACGATCCTTCGCTCGGTGTCGGTGCTTTCCTACTAGCTCTGAAACAATCCGAGTGCAACGATCGATCTTCACTACCGAGCAATGATGCCAGAAAGTCGGGGAAAAATCTCGAGCGGTGGTCCGGCACGGCCCGAGAATCCTGAGAATCTCGGAATGGCAAACTCGCGGATAAGAACTGAAGGAAAAAAGGGCAATCCATCTCAGACACACCGGGAGATAAATCCGTGCCAGTCATTAAAGCGTGTTCTGGCATTAGGTTTTCTTGCTGCTGCGTGTCATGCCGCGCGCTCATCCGTGGGCAATTTCGCAAATTCAGTTAAAGTAGACCGATAATAGCGTGGTAGTTTCGACGATAAAAACTAATGGAACGTCGGTTAACGTTGACAAAAAGAGCGCGCCTCGTTGGCTCTAGAAAGTTGGCTATAGAAAGAGCAGGGAAAATAATTTCACGGGTCTCACTTTGGACGCTAAAAAAGGCTATTTTCATGAATTTTTTTCATACGTTTATATTATAGATATTGATACAAAAGTTATTACACTTGAGGCGTTACCCCCACTTGTAGCGCAAAAAAGGCCTTTTTCATGAATTTTTTTTAAAGAAAACTACAAAACTTTTTTAATCGATCAATATACCATCTTAAAGAACACATCTTGAAGAACTTTCAGTAATTTTTTTATTGAAAAATATTACATTGTTTAGTGGCAAATGGCCGTCAATGAAATAATGTTTTTATATACACGGTTTGCGGTGACCAACATTGCGGCGAAGTGGATCATCTGAAGAAAAAAATGCGGATGGATTTAGTCAAATATAAGTATAAACTAGTCTTTAATCGAAGGATTTTAAAAAATATTCATTTTTCACAAAATGGCGGACAGTCAAAGTTAATGGTTCGATTTTAACGAAAAAAACGGCCGTTTTTTGGCTATAAAACGGCCATTTTTTTTTCGAAAAAAAAATCGAACGATTAAAGACTACATTTTTATGTATTAAATAAGCCTGCAAAATTTCAAGAAGATCGGTTCATTAGTGTTCGAGTAATCTTGGTCACCGACTTCAGAAATGCCATTTTGAGAAAAACGCGTTTAAAGTTTCTCTTTCAACGCTCTTTCAACGCGGATTCTTCTCTTTCAACGCTCATATCTCAGTCAATTTTGTTCGGATCGACTTGACATTTTCAGGACATATTCTCAGATACTTATACTTCAGAAAAATGCAATTAAAAAAATCGATTTTTTCAAAATCGCAAGTGGGGGTAACCGCTTAATAAATACACTTTCGAAAAACATTTTTTTTTAATTATGTATTTATGTAACCCAAACAAATTTTAAGGGCTAAGGCCACTGTAGAAGATTTAAAAAATCACTTTTTTTCTCTTAAAGGATGCCTAAATATCCTGAAAATGACATACTCAAAGGATTGAAGTGGGAAAAATGTCTGAATATTTCTATTTTGAATTTTGGCGCAGCCCCTCTCAGTCCGATGCAATCCGCACCGAAAACTTTAAACGCGTTTTTCTCGAAACTACATTTTTCATGTCGGCTCAAACAAATCTTGACCGATTGACTTGAAATTTCAACTGTATATTCACAATTACATTCTGCATAGAAGTACATAGGATTTTCTCGATATATTACATAGATTTTTTTTTACAAACAATTATCGGACGATGTTTTTTTGAGAATATTGAACTTTTATTTAAAAAACGCGCTGTTTTTGCAAAAATCGATGTATCAAAAAAATCGTACGTACTTCTTTAGCTATTCACATGTATGATCGATAAGAAAAAATGCATTCACTGTAAATTAAAAATTGCAGGTACCGTTGGTCCGGCCGCGCGCCTATGAAAAAAAGGCTTCGTCGAAGAAAACCTGTGCAGCCGCCATTTTGTTTAGTATTGCTTTGAAAAAAATAGTTTATACAGTTTAAAAAATTCCAAAATATACTTATTTTTTTCCCCACTACAGTGGCCTTACTCCTTAAATGCGTTTTTCTCGAAACAATGTTTTTTGACGGCTTGTTGATAAAATCTTCGAAACTACTGAACCGATCCTTATGAAATTTTAACCACATATTCTTCACAACTATAGCTATAGCGCATATCAAGGATTTTTTAAATTTTGATATTTACTATTTTTTTTTGTCACAAATGGTGAAAAAAAAACCTTTTTTTGTTTTTTCGAAAAATGTGCGCCATTTTGTTATTTTTGCATAAATAAAAAATCGTATGATATGCGCATTAACATACTGAATCCGAAACCGTTTGATTTTGTTGTTTCGGACGATCCATCTCCGAAATTTCATCAACAGCGCAGACCTACAATTTTTTTGGGACATTTTTTCACTACCATTTTCGTCTATAAATAGTGACGTAAATGAATAATTTAAAAAATGTATTTCGAAAGTGTATTTATTAAGTGTAACAATTTTTATATCAATATCTATAATATAAACCTATTCATAAAAATAGCTTTTTTTAGCGGCCAACCAAAAATTCATAAAAATAGCTTTTTTTAGCGTCCAAAGTGAGAAGACCCCTTAAGAAAGACCTCAATGGAGCGAGAAAGAGCAAGCGAGTATACAAAAGAAGAACAGAGGAAACATTTCAAGGGAGGTTTCTACTTGGTTAGGCAAACAATTTTTGTGACTTGATTTTGCTGTATCGGAAAGTAGGTTCGGAAAAGAAAGGTGTATCGTAAAGCGGGGTAAAATTGACATTAATGGTAATTTTGACAGTTTTTGGGGCTACTTTAACAGAGTGTCAAAATACGGTTTAAGGGTGCGCGCTTTTTGACTTTTTTTCTATCGTTGCTCAAATTTGTTGTTGAAGTTTATTACAATGTTGCCAAAGTTCATTGTAATGTTGCTCATGTTGATTTTGATCTCAATGATAATTATTAGACTGATTAAGTGCCTATAATATTAGCCTAGATACTTGATATTTTAATGTGAAATATTTCCTTAATAAAAATGACAATTTGATCGTAAAAATTCTTTTTTTTTTTCATTTAATTCCATGTATAATGCATAAAATACTATTATTTTTTAATCAAAATGATGTCAAAGTGCCCTGCAATCTTTAATCTTAAGTTGCATATCAATGACTTGTCAAAGAAACCCCGCACTCGAGGTTTCTTTGACACTTTAAAAAGTATATATATATATATATAATTGTGGAGGGCGGTAGGGCTCGACTTTCTTATGCATTTGATAGCCAAAGGATTCATTGTTCTATTGGGGCAAAAAAGTTGGAATTTAGGATGTTAAAAAAAAGTGACCTACAAAAAACTTCCAAAACCTGGTAAAAGTAACCCCCTCCTGGCATAGCAGATTAGGTGTAGGCATGAAACTTTTTGTTTTCTACCCACATAAACTTCAGTTTAACTTTAAACGTGTTCCTCTCGAAAAATATTATGTTCGATAAAAACCGCTTAGTAAACATGCCAAATTTCAACATTCTATATTTAATAGCTTTCGTATAAAAAATTGGTAAAAAAAACGAACATTTTTTGGTCCATCAAAGTAGAAACCTCCCTCAATCACAACGGTATCAATGCAGCATTTGTTCGAGACATTTTTTTCTGACAACTGACATAGTTCGATGTCACACTCATTTGAAAGCGTAGGAGGACCACCAAGGTATAAATTTTGCTCCATGTTGAAATATTGCACACAACTCCACATCAGATTTACACAGAGATAGCTGTAATTACCTAGGGAAGGCAGGTGGTGGAGGTGGCGGAGGACCAGCCGACGAATCACTAGGAGTCGTAGGGGGTTCCCCCTTGCTGCAAGCTATGCTGCAGTAGATGGCACCGCGACGTGGCAAAAAGGGACGTCCTAGGAGGGACGTTCGACAAGTAGCACAACAAAAGCAAGCCTCGGTCGCATGCCAGTGCTGACCCTCGTGTGACATTTGACCTTGATCCACCCCGATAGGCTCGCCGCAGCTGTCACAGTACTCGGCGAACGAAGCGTCGAAACAATGGAGGCAGTAGGGCCGACCTTCCCTCATTACGTATCTCTGACCTCCGAGCTGTCCACCGTCATAAATATTTTGAACACATAAACGTCGTTGTTGCCCCCAGACAAAGAGATTGTGCTATTGCGTCTCAAAATTCTTTGGCATTGAGTCATATTCTACTATAATGACAAAAATTAAGAGAACAAAGAAAGTTCCAACATTTTTAGGTTATTTTCAAATTGCTCCACCGCTGCGAATAATCATCGTAGGAGAACACTTAAGAAAGCGTTTTAAAGCTTGAAATCTCGTGTTTTCGACCTTTGACTTTCAACATTTTTTCGACCCTTTCTTACTAATGAATCAAAAGAAAAATCGCGAAGGAAATATTGTCGTTTTCTTTTCAGAAATGTTTACATACAAGGCAATTTTTTCAATGATGCGATCAGCTGCCTTAGCCTTGTTTTTTTTTTTCATTTTTAATGAGTGATTTGAAAGAGGTCTGCATGATCATTTGTCGCCCACTTATGGGCTTTTGAAGCGAAATTACGCTTTTGAGTTTGATTATCAATATTTCATGAGCCAATCGTCCTACAGAAAGTTGCTAGGCAGTTGCGGAAAGCTGAATGTATGCCCTTTAAAGGAATTAAATCAATATTTGATACAAGAATTCTTTTGACATGAGATATTGATGTAAAAAAACGTAAAAACTGGCGTTTGTTCCTCAAGGGGTCTTCTCACTTTAGACGTTAAAAAAGGCTATTGTCATGATTTTTTTTTTGATAGGTTAATATTATAGATATTGATATAAAAGTTGTTACACTTAAGGGGCTATACCAGTGTGACACTTAAAAAAAATCGATTTTTTTTGCCTTTTTCGACAGTGACAGGATATTCTTGAAAGTATAAACTTTCAAGAATATCCTGTAAAAATTTCAAGGCCGTATCTCTATAATTTTATCTTCCAAAAATCGATAGTTGAATCTTTAAACGCGTTTTTCTCGAAATGAGATTTTTCAAATTTGCTGACATCCGATTGACTTGAAATTTGAACTGAGTACTCTTGAATATATTTACTCTACAATGACGTAGGATATTTTTGATTGGATGAAGATTGACGATTTGGCATTGAAAAAAACGACCATTTTATAGGCAAGAAAACATACTTTTTTTCATAGCTACGCCATTTTGTTAAATTTTGATATTTTTCGAAAATCCTACGTCATTGTACAGGAAATACCTTCCAGTTTAACGACATTTTTTCCTTTTTCGGTTTGAGCTACTCAATTGGCCGGAATCATGTCAGCAGTGGAGAAACTTTTTTTTTGGCGCCTCCGAAGGCAGCGCATAAGTTGCTTGGATCTCAACATTTCTCCATGAATAAATTACCTAATATCGGTCAAATATAGTCAAATATATTCTTAATTTTCCGAAATATTTAATCGAGTACTTTTCTTCCAAAAAATTCCCGAAAATCACGCAAATTTTCAGCGTTCACACTGGTATAGCCCCTTAATAAATACACTTTCGAAGTACATTAAAAAAATGTTTTTATTTTAGTCACTATTTATCGACGAAAACGGTAGATAAAAAATGTCCTGAAAAAATTGTAGGTCTGCGCTGTTGATGAAATCTCGGCGATGGATCATCCGAAACAAAAAAATGAAACGGTTTTGGATTCAGTATGTTGATAGCTATAGCGCATATAATGCGGTTTTTGATATATGCAAAAATAACAAGATGGCGGACATTTTTCGAAAAAAACGTATTTTTTCACCGTTTTTGGCAGAAAAAGTAGTAAATATCGAAATTCAAAAAAATCCTCGATCGGTTCAGTAGCTTCGAAGATTTTATCAACAAGCCGTCGAAAAACGTTGTTTCGAGAAAAACGCGTTTGAAGTTTGTTTGGGTTACATAAATACATAAAAATTTTCGAAAGTGTATTTATTAAGTGTTTTGTATCTACACTTATCAAAAAATTCATGAAAATAGCCTTTTTAGGGTGTAAAGTGAGAAGACCCCTTAATTTTGGTCCGGTACATGTATGTCTTGACTAACCTGACGATCGCATTCGAGGCAGGCAAAGTGCCTCATGTGCCAAGCTCGTCCTTCCGCTTCGGTGCACTCGTCAGCGAGTATGATCTCGTCGCAAGCGCAACATCGTGGCTTGAGGGTCTCGGCATGATGTCGTCCACAGTAGAGTCTTCCGTCCCGCCAGAAGTATATGAGATCAACGAGCAATTGTCGACATACGCAACACACGAAGCACGCTGGATGCCATAGGGCCGTTGGCCCGGCCCTGCTGGCCCCTACTGCCATTTCGCTAGCTGCGATGGCACGTCCGCATTCACGGCATCCGGTAGCGTGAGGTCGGTCGAGCTGACTCGCGTGACCTCGTCCGAGGGCCTCGCGCTTCCGCTGACCCGCGAATACTCGCAATTCTCGCTTCTCTTCTTCCGAGAGCCCGCTGCAATAGCGGGCCTCGTTGTCGTGGGGTGGTAATTGTTGCAGCAGCTGCTTGACCCTCTCGCGTTCACCGGCGCTCCCCACATAGGGTATCTTGTCCTCGGGAAGGGCGCTGAAGTACAGGTGAACCTGGCCGAACAAAGGAATCGTCAGGCGGTTTTTCTTCTCGGATCAACGTTCCAAACAAACATTGAGCCCGCATTATTGCACTGAGAGAAATGGATGGTGTTCTCAACCATACTTAACTATATTTTGTATTTCCCTGAGGGGACAATTATATTTTATAGCTATAGTTACTGCCAAAAGTATAGTACTGCTTATCGATCTTTTAGCAGTCGCATGAATTATGCATATATGTTAACCGCAACCATCAATCTTACAGACATACGTTTATTCTTCAATGATGTATAATATGGTAGGTTTTCATAAAATGAATATTGCCTGACACTATCAAAAAATTACTTACCCACGATGCTAATAGTGAACGGAAATATATATGAGGTATTCCAAGTGTTTTCGAACGGCCTGACCTTCTTCAATCTTTTTCAAAGTTGGTGATGTTTTTGTATCATATATTTTGAGTACGTGGCGTTTTTTTTTTCAGATTTTTATCGGTTCGCTTACTCGGCTAACTCGGAGATAGGATTTTACACGTGATAAAATTTCAAATGATCGTATCGTAGTGATCTTCTCGTCGTACGAGAAAATGTCCTCTACAAAAAAGATGCGTTTTTCTATGAACTATTTTGGAAAAAAAATTCAAAATTTTCCAAGTATCTTAACACTAAAAAAAAAGAAAAATCTTTCATTTTTTGATTTTTCAACCCCAACGACTAGGTTGATACTGCTGAAATTTACACTGAATTTTCTTTTATTAGTGTAAAACAACATGTGTAAGTTTCATTGTGGGCTGGGCTTGCGTTCGGTTAATATCGTCGTCTTAAATTTAATGGAAAACTGTTTTTCTCGAATAACTCGGCGATTTACAATTTTTAAGTAAAAATGGTATGGACTAAACTTGTAGGAAAACGAGTGCTTCACAACTTTGGTTTCCACAGTTTCTTCTCTACCATCGATATTTTTCGAATTAAACCTGAAAAAACGACTATAGCATTGTTTCGTTCATTTTTTGTTCGTTCATTTTTTCGGACATAAACGAACATAACTAAACTGCTGTATGTGTATTTGGTTATTCAAGTGTTGGTACAAAGCATCAATGCCCGTCTACTAAATGCATAGAATATTTCATAAATCCAAAATAAAATAAAATACGCAACTGAGAGTTCTATCTCGATGACTTTTAAAAATGATTATTCGCCCTTCCCTGAACTCCTGTAATGATTTATTTCGAAGAAAATATTTCGCCTAATCGGAATCGAATCTAGAACCTCACTGCCTACTGCCTATCCTACGCACGCTGTCACTACGCTACCGAGCACTGTTGGCATCTTGAGCACAGATATGGCGTAAGAGACAAAAGTAATTCCGGCTGTACTTCCGAATAGCTGTTACCTGCGATTTAGGTGAAATTTTGCACAGATCTATTGTTTTATAATATGTCACTGTCTAAATGGATTTTTGGCGGTTCGCAATAGCTTTGTACCATACAATAGTGATTTGAACCATATTATATGACACGACCTGCTAAATGCATAGTAATGTGTGTCCTACAAGAACAGAAGGTGAACTACAAGAAGAAGTGTTGAACTGATATCCTATTTTTGCAATGCAACAAACATACTATGTAACAGTTTGTTAGACATGCGTAGTTTTTGAAACTATGCAGCTGCGGTTGCTCGAACTGCAAATGATTTACGTCTTCGCTATAAGAAAACTTTACTATAATTTTGTTTCGAATAGTCACTTTTCATAAGGTCTTCTAACCAATTATCCGCGAAGAACGTTAATATCAACTGTATGAATTGTACAAACTTGAAAAGAATAGTAGAAGTTTGACTGAACAAAACCTAACTTACAATATACAACATTAGTATTTGCACGCCGACTTTGTTATAGCACTGAATTAACCATATCTATATTGTCAAAACTTTTACAATAGTCAATTGAATTTTTCGAAACAGTGGCTACTTTTAGCAATGAAAAATAGCTTTTTTTTTAATTGTCAAAAATATTCAGGGTCACGTTTTAGACAATAAGATTAGAAAGATTGATACCAAATTTCATCAGAATCGATCGTCTAGTTTTTTAGCTGTACGTCACGCCAGTTTTGAAAATGCAATTTAGAAGACCATGCCATACCTCCGCCATTTTTAAAGATTAATAAAACATATAAAAATACACGTGAAAAAAAATACACATTAATAAAATAATTATACATATTAAAAATACACATTAATAAAATAAAAAAATACACAGGCATGCAGTAATAAAACATATCCTAAGTCTAAAAAATCGCGAAAAAATCTTTCTTTTAAAAAAATCATGAAAATCAGCAAATTCTTTCCTCGCCTAAAGCTATCTTCCCCCTTGAGCACCGTTCGATGTAACGCCTCGCGGGAAAGTGCGGAGATTCTTTCAAACGGTACATAGACTTTCAGGAAACAAGACTGCGGTTATTCGTCGCTTGCGAATCCTCGCAATCGCCACCCCAAGCTCTTTATCGATAGTCGGAAATTCGCAAATTGAAATGAGATAATCGGATTTACCTGATCCGGTCGCAGGCCAGGCGGCACCCAGGTGTATTCCTCCAGAGCGCAGCCACTGTCATCGTCGCTCTGTGAGAGTCTCTGATGGTGCATGAGGGGATCCTGCAGGACGGGCGGCGCTTGTACAGGACTTTTGAACGGCTCTTGATGTTGTACCCCTGGACCGGGAATGGGAACGGCCCCGCTCTGGAAGGCCATCGCCATTGCCATCGAAGAGGACGTACCGCCGAGACCGGCGAGTCCCGACGCACCGCCACCACCCGCCTCGATAGTCGCCCGTTGATGATCCTCCCTGGGACACCTGCAGCTTCTGCACACCTTTCTGTAACGAAGAAACAACAAACAAACAAAAACGGTACACGTTAGTTATTATGAGCTCAAGCGTCTTGAGAAATAATACGCAGATTAAGTAAAAATGTAAAATCGCATACAGCGTGAAGAAACGTGAGACCGACCGAGGGTACGGATGCAAACCGCGGCAAAGTGGCATTACGCCGGCAGGTGATACGTGTCTAATCGATTCGCATCGCGAGGAAGAGAAACTGAGGTAGAAGGAGAAGGAACAAGAAGAGAGAGAGAGAGAGAGAGAGAGAGAGAGAGAGAGAGAGAGAGAGAGAGAGAGAGAGAGAGAGAGAGAAAGAGAGAGAGAGATACGGAACGCATACAAGAAGTCGAAAGGAAGAAGAAGTCAAGAAGAGTCGAGTTTAGCTGGAGGCTCGATCCTTCCAATTTGGCTACCAGCGAGAAACTTAACGTGCATCCCGCTCCAATCCTCCTGATTGTGAGTAATATCAGAGAGTAGTATACAGGGTGTGTCACAATCGTTGGTAGCAAGAAGAGCTTGCACCAAGGCGATATTTGCATCTCGTAATCTGAATGGGCCCGATATACGAATGTAAAATACACATACGAATTATATTAGGTTGGCAAAAAAGTCTTTGCGTTTTATTATCGAAAATAAAACAAACAAGCAGTCTTTCAACGAATGATTACGGGGTTAGGCCACTATAGACGCCGAAAAATAGGCTTTTTGGGGATGTTTTTTTCTCAGAAAAACTGCGAAGTTAATCGAGATTACAAAAAGGGTGTTTACCATACATATCAGTGACTGTATGCAATAATTTATTTGAAGCGATTGACTTCAAAACGGCGGCTGGCAGCGTTTATCTCAAAACTGCATTTTTAAAGTTGGCCGGAAACAACTAAGACAATTTTCGGGTGCAGTTCCGAAACCCCCCCCCACCTCCGGTTGAGCTGAAATGTTGTGAAGACCTTCATTTCAGTGTTATAAAAAAACCCCCAAAGGGACTTTTGGCGCATCGAAGTAGTTTTAAACATATCGATTTTTGAAATTGTGAAAAAAAAAATTCTTTTGCTGAAAACTCGATAAATATGCAGTTTGTGGAAAAAATAGTAAGAGACACTTTTTGTAGGAAATTAAATTTGCTACAAAAAAGGTCGTACGCAAAGTTTTCAAAAAGTGCATATTTTTGCTTGAAAATTTCAAAAATGCATTTAAGTGCCAATGGGCGAGTTTTTGGCTAATTTTAAGGGTGTGCTGGCTACTGGAGAGAGTGGCAACTGGAATGAGTTGCTACTGGACCACAGAAAGGGAGGGGTTCGCCCCCCCGGCGGGGTCAAGGGGCCGCGCCCTTTTCGGGGTAGGGGCGTAGTCCTCCCAATGACACTAAAACTACTTTTTATATGATTAAAAATTGATTGAAAAATAAAAAAATTAATGAACGTTCGGTTCACCGTGCTCAGCTGACTGAAAACTTTCCCATTGTCAATTACACATATGTTTTTAATTTTCAGGCTAAAATATGCAGTTTTTGAAAATTTTGTATGAAACATTTTTTGTAGCAAATTTAATTTCCTACAAAAAGTATTTCTTATCATTTTTTCGAAAACTGCATATTTACCACTACTTTTTGAGATATCAGCGAAAGAAAATATTTTTTTACAATTTTAAAAATCGACATCTCGAAAACTACTTCAATGCGCCAAAAATCGCTTTAGGGGTTCTTTTATAACACTCAAATGAAGGTCTCCACAAAATTTCAGCGCAATCGGAGGTGGGGGTTTTTCGAAACTTTATCCCAATTTGTCAACCTGTCAATTGTTCACTTGAAGTGTTGAATATATCTTGAAAAATATATTGTCTATGGAAGTACGTAGGATTTTTTTTATTGCATAGTTCATTTGTTATTAATAATTATCTGACGAAATTTTTCACTTTCCAAAAATTTGTCTAGAAAATCGTCAGATAATTGTTGATAACAAATGAACTATGCAATATAAAAAAAAAATCCTACGTACTTCCATAGACAATGTATTTTTCAAGATATATTCAACATTTCAAGTGAATGGGTTGAAAATTGAGTTATGTTTCCGGCCAACTTAAAAAATGCAGTTTTGAGATAAACGCTGCACAGCCGCCATTTAGAAATTAATCGCTTGAAAAAAATTATTGTATATAGTCACTGATATGTATGATAAACACCCTTTTTTGTAATTTCGATTTATTTTGTAGTTTTGCTGAAAAAAAATCCTCAAAAAGCCTATTTTTCCAGCCTCTAGAGTGGCCTAAAGCCTTAATTTTATTCTCTGCATCCATCATTTTTCCGTTTTATCACCAAAAATAAAATAAGAAAGCAGTCTTGAAACGAATGATTTCAAGACAATTTTATTATTATATATTATGTAACATTATATTGTATTATTATATGTATCCACCATCGGATTCTAAATAGAATCCGGTTAGGTGCGATCTAGAATCATCGAATAGAGTCCGATGGTGGATTCTATTTAGAATCTGGTTGAATTCGATCACCAAAACTAAAACAAAAAAGCAGTCTTCAAACGAATGATTAATTTTATTATCATATATTACATAATATGATATTGTACTATTACATGTCTCCACCATCGGATTCTAAATAGAATCCGATGCTGGACACATAGATTGTAATTAATAATTCGTTTCAGACTGCTTTTTTATTTTATTTTTGGTGATAAAACGCAAAGATTTTCTTGTCAACCTAAAATTCTATAAATATAGGGGAGTTGTGCCCAGGATGACATAGTCAGATGAGACAACATACCCACAATGAGTATTCAAATATTCGCGCTATACGAGTAACGATAACGTTCTATGGTCGGCCGATAAGTGTTGCTAGTAGGGAAATTAAGTATGGCCGTCAGTGAACGCGAGCGTTTACGTAGTAAGTATTCGCATGATTATGAAATGCAAAAAAAAAACTGATCACGTTGTTATCTGGTGTTAAAAATACCCAATTCAATTTCTAATTGAACTGATTTATTCATAATCTAGGGTAATTGTACTTAATAAATACTGCACAACGGATATTCTAACTCCAAAGTTTTAGTCAGAACAAATTAACAAAATCGGGATTCATTTATGGGTAAGTTGACACACCAGACGTGACACACTGTGTCATTTTACCCTGCTGCATATAAAACGGAATATAAAATCAGATTTGTTGGCTTATCGTTATAGGATGCCTGGCTATTATCAACAATCCTCGACACGTAACAGATCACCAAGACCATTCAAGTGAACCGTTGCAATGAAGAATAGGTTGGCTTTTAGCATCCAAACATTTCAACATACCGTCGGCAATGCTTCATCGTCACTCTAATGATGTTCCAGTTAATATTGGTTGCTATAAACCAACCTTCAACCCAGAAATTAATGTATCAGAGCATAATTCGGTTGACGTGTGTAAGATGACATACATATGTCATCTTGGACTGAAGTATGTCGTCTCACATACGTCAACCTACGTGTGGTTTTTTATTTTTCTATTTTTGACTCAAGTAACTAATGTCCTGAAACTGATTCTATTTCATTATAATAATAAACTTTTATGAATATACTCTTGGCTTTCAATTCATACAACGTCATTTATTTAAATGTTTATCGTAAAAGGGAAAGTATGTCATCTCAAGGGGCCAATCCACTTTGAAAATTTCCAAAAATCGAAAGCAAGCAAGACTTGAAGAAATCGACGATGATGAGCAGCCCAGGATCTAAGGGGGGGCCAACCGGGGTACCTGCCCCGGGCTGCAATTTAAGGGGGCGCCAAATTCTTGTGTTTGAAAAAACTTGTTTCACTAAAGCGCCTAACATCCAGGGCGCTTTGGTGAGTTTCAATGGCGTCGTGATCCTAAGTATCGAAAATAAAACTGCCTAGGAGACGAACTTTGATAAGGTATTGCTTTAGGCGTCTTTTGAGAAAACTGCTCGTGTTATAGCTCAACAAGTTATTGATCGATCTGGCTGATAGTTTGCCAGATTTCTCACTATAAGACTATTGGAAGGATATACCTAAAGTTTCAAGGTTATCGCGTAAATAAATTACTTTTTCGGGGTAAAAATTGTCGAGAAAATGGCAAAAAAATATGAACATTTGATTACAAAGCCTACTTAATTTTCAGTTTTATACCTTTAAAAATTTTTATAGGTATATCCTTCCGATAATGTTATGGTGAGAAACCGGCGAAAATTTCAGCCAGATCGATCAATGACTTTTTGAGCTATACCATGAGCAATTTTCAAAAGACCCCCAAACGAATACCTTATAACGCCGCTATTTTGTTCTGTTTGAAAAAGAAAAAAAGTTTTACCACTTGAAAGTTGTAATAAGATAATGTCAACATTTTAAAATGATGCGATTATCTTATCACATTTTTTTTTAAATCATGAAAAATGGCTTATTTTCGGGCGTCTAAAGAGATCTCCCCCCTTAATCTCAAATGCTGAAGGGGAGGGGCGCCAATGTCAAGTTTTTGCCCCGGCTCCGAAAAATCGTAGATCCGGGGCTGATGATGAGCAATCAGAAGGGATTTTGTACGGGGCAGGAATTGCCGATTGAGTTTAGGTAAGAGTTTTTCATAAACTTCAAACGCGTTTTTCTCGAAACAACGTTTTCAAAATCTAACTCCATCGTATCTCTAAAACTAATAAACCGATTCTCTTGAAATTTGAACCATATACTGTAAACATGATTCGCAACAAGATGACCCTCGATGGTTTTAAAATTTTGATTTTTACTCTTTTTTTTGCGAAAAACTGCGAAAGAAACGCGTTTTTTTTACTTTTTTCGTTTTTCATCTGCCATTTTTTTATTTTTTGCAAAAACTTTATATCCGAGGGTAATTTTGTAGCTGGTGTCATACTGAATCTAATGGACGTTGATTTTTTTGTTTCAGACAAGCCGTTGCCGAGTTGTGATGGAGCTACCTAGCCCTCCTTTTTTTGGGGCGTTACGTTAAACTATAGTTTTTGTACTTCAAAATGAATAAAAATAAATACATTATTTTAAAAATGTATTTCAAGACTTTATTTATCAAGCCCAACAACTTTTATATTCGCATCTTTTATAAAATCCTCAAAAAAAATTGCGGAAATAGCCTCGTTCCGTGACTCCAAAGTGGACTGGCCCCTAAAGCACATCTCCCCTACATACGAAGACCATATAAAAAGAAGAAATACAAAAACGACGAAGCTAGCATCCGATATCGAATGCACTTTTTCCACAGCTATAGCACAACCGTCCCACGATTTTGACACGTGACTGAAAAAGTCATGTATGCAACTCATCGACTATCACTTTGGCAGAAATATGAAACGAGTCGTTCCCGCTGCTCAGTAGCTATATCGTCGACGATAATAATACGCCGCGCATCATTGCCAATTTTTGGTACATCCTGTACCGTGGGCAATGTGAGCTACACGAGCACGAAAGCTGGGCGCGGAGCTAAGAGACTCGTGAAGCTACATCACCAGAAGCATAGCAGTCCTTCTCTCTTTCGAATTCCAATTAGGGCTCGATGGTCAGCAAGCTGCGATCGCCCGGAGCATTCGTGCCGTAAATCAAAGTGCTCTCGACTTTCTCGCTCTCGCTCTCTTAAGGTCTTTTGCCCAGGATCCCATGTGAGGAGAATAACACGCATGTGCGCTTCGAATTAAATGAAATCGAGCCAACAGTTGAATTCGCGGGGAACATGTTGGAGGACAGGCATCAGCAACGAGCACGCGGAGTGGACGGATTAATAAAGAGACGAGCATCTTTTGCTCTTTGGCTCAGAGGGCTTTGCACGATCGAGCTTTGCATCAAGTTCATATATATATATATATATGGTTGAGAGCGAAAACTGGAGTAGAGTACGGTGCATATTTATGACCCCGCAACAAATCCTCACGAAGCGAAGAAAATAAGCAAAAAGATTGTTCCGAAAGGGGCAAGGGCAGTAATGACAATAAATGATGCCATAAAATGAATTATCCAAAAAATATGAGCATCAAATGAAGAGTCGACATATATACATATTCGCATGAGTACGAAAGGACTGCAGGTAAAAAAGGGAGAATGGAAGAACAGCTGGAATATACGGTTAACGATAGCAGAGAAAACGCAAACTAATAAAACGTTTCGAAAAACGCGAGGACAAATAAAAAAAGTAAGAATGGAGAATTTTGCGCTCTATCTCATGGCTCAAATGGCCGACATAAAATCGAATCGTAGTCGAGAGTTCGGACAGAGATAGAAATCATTCTCGTTGAGCTTCAGGGTACGAAGGAAGAACTCGTTAAGGATCCTCCTAGGACCCGTACGTATCGCCCGCTGTAAACTCGGAAATTAATAACCCCGATCAGCGCCCTGGAATGCCTTTCCATACCCTACCTGGCGAGAGTTTCTTCTTCACGACGGGGCTTCACAGGGAACAGAACATTTTGAGTTCTCGTTCTCTATTATTCTTCGTTCTCACTTTGTCTTCTCCGAATAATACTGCTCTATCTACTCCTTCATACGTAACAAACGCTCATCGTCCTAGATTAATAATACGTTTTTCCTGCCTTGAGGTTTGCGGGTAAATGAGCAAAGGCGGATACTCCGTGTACGTGGTCTACTTCGAGATGGGTGATGGGCGCAAAAAATATATGTGTAGCAGACGGTTGTTTCTATCGTATTGAACAGTACGGCGTATATATTTTTAGCATACGATATGGAGGTGATTCACTTTTATGTGAGGTGATTGCCACTCTGGAGATTTTTACGTCTCAATCATATTTGAATATTAGGATGAAAGCGTTGGGTAAGTGGCCTAATGGCAGTAGGCCTTATAACTTATTCCGGAAATTATTATTCACAGTGGAAAAAAATTACGTGGGCAGTGTAAATCCGTCATGGGGAGATACCAACGAATTATTTTTTGCAAAGAATTGGATATTGGGTTGTTTGAAGAATTATTTATTCTATGAAACCAACGAACACTAGGCGTAATCAAATATTTTAGTGTTCCATCTCAATGTTTCGTTGGCCACCTGTGAATGAAGAATTTCGTTGATTCGAAGTGTTTTTTTTTCTCAGTGTACGATATTCATATATTTTCTTTAATTTCTCGTGCTCTTTCTTTTGGACTTGAAGAATTTGAAGCGAACTTTAAAAATCGGGTTGCAGCTTTTTTTCGCATTCTCCATGCCTCGCATCTCATAGACAGAAAAATGCACAGCTATGTACTGGCTGAATTTATAAAAACTCTTGAAACCCTTAGAATCTGCATGAATTCAGAAAGTAATACTTCGTACCATAAAACCATGAAAAAAGACATTACGATTTTACTACTGATATATTGATTACAAGTATCTTAATTTTTGAAAGTATGACACTTTGAACATTGAGTAAATGGACGGATAGTACTTAAAAAAAATTAAGATACTTATCGACACGGTCACACTGAAGAGTTATTTAAACCGATGTTAAAATTGTCGATCACACATAGCAGTCTTTCGGCCGTTCACGTGATCCATTATGAGCGGTGACTCATATTTCATGATATTTACCAATATTAAAATAATAATGTTTAAATGGAATAGAGGACCAAGGATGAAATGCAATAGGAATATGAGTCCGTATCAAAATATAATTAGAAGTATAATAACTGCGAAAGCGTATACAATAATTTTCAAATGTAGTGTCAATAACCACTCATCTGTTATTAAATACATTTCATAAACATTTCACTTTGAAATATCATGTAAAGGGTGTCCCAAAATGACCCGACACTTTAAATTGTGCGCTATGTTTCTTTGTGGGGAACATAGAGTACTGATCTTTGACAACTGGCATCAGAAAGTATTGACGTTTAGTCATGGAGAATTACGCGATCGAGCACGGCATAGAAATTGTAAAAATTCACTAAAAAAATGGTGAAAATGTTGCAGAGATGGTTCGAAAAGTCCGCACTGCTTTTGGTCATCATAACGCACCATCACGCAACACTGTGGTGAACTTAATCACAAAATTTGAGGTTAGTCGTTCAATTGTGACCGAGAAAACTGTATGCCAATGATCCGCAGACTATTTCGGAGCTCAAGGAAGTAATTGGACGCACCATTAAGGGGTCTTCTCACTTTGGACGCTAAAAAGGCTATTTTCATTGGTTTTTGATAGGTTTATATTCTAGATATTGATATAAAAGTTGTTACACTTCATAAAGACACTTTCGAAATATATATTTTTTAAATATTTATTCAAGTCACTATTTATAGACAAAAATGGTAGTTAAAAAAATGTAGGTCTGCGCTGTTGATGAAACCTCGGACATGGATCATCCGAAACAAAAAAAAATCAAACGATTTTAGATTTAATGTGTAAATGGCTATAGCGCATATCATACGATTTTTTATATATGCAAAAGTAACAAAGTGGCGGACATTTTTACGAAAAAACAAAAAGAAACGTGTTTTTTCACCGTTTTTGGCAAAAAAAAGTAAATATCAACATTTTAAAAAATCCTTGATATGCGCTATAGCTATAGTTGTAAAGAATATGTGGTTAAAATTTCATAAGGATCGGTTCAGTAGTTTTGAAGATTTTATCAACAAGCCGTCGAAAAATGTTGTTTCGTGAAAAACACGTTTAAAGTTTGTTTGGGTTGCATAAATACATAAAAACAAATTTTTGTATGGTTTCCAAAGTGTATTTATTAAGTGTAACAACTTTTATATCAATATCTATAATATAAACCAATCAAAAATCATGAAAATGGCCTTTTTTAGCGTCTAAAGCGAGAAGACCCCTTAATTAAATTAGACTGCAATTATGCCAAAATATTATTGAAAATTTCGTCAAAAGAGTCAACGTTTGTAAACCGGGACGAGGCGGCCATTTATCGGATATTATCTTCCACACATAACCTCCATGTTTGTACCTTATATTAAAGTAAAAACATTCATACTTTTCAAATGAACAATACGTTTTATTAATAAATAAAAATGTCAGGTCATTTTGAGGCACCCTTGGTAGGACATCTGATTCTTGCTATAGACATCAGAACGAAAGTATCAGTATCGAGGGTAAAGGTCTCAGCGACGTGTCATTTTGATTGCGGCTAATCGTTGACTCCCATTTTAACGAAACATAAATTATGCGACGATAAAATAGCACGTTACATTCAGACTAGCTGTACGTGGATGTCCAACGTGTAACCGGACACACGTGCGTTAGTATAAATTTATCGTTGGGGTATGAGTGTTTTTTTGATAGACGTCCAGATGTACGGGATATTCAAGGTATAGGCGGAAGGTAGGGCTCTGAAAGACGTGATCAGAGTAAATAGCGAGGGGCTTGTTGCCGAGACGTGCGTACACGGCCCACATTCGAAGGTCCCACGCGCTCGTGGAAATAGAAAGTACATCAACCTCACAGGGTCTCCCAGTCTCCTGGGTCCAGGTACTGAGAGTTACTACTCTATGAGGGGGAGTCGGTAAAACCGAGTCATGCTTCCGCGAGCGAGGCAGAGAGTGGATCTCTCCCTCTTGTTGTATCTCGTCTTGATGCCACATTGAGACCTTATGTATCCACGAAGAGATCATGTCCCGATAACTTTTTCGGTATCGACCGATTTCAAACAAGGTAAACATGCTGATCAACGAGCCGTTAGTGTCACGTTTTCGAAAATTTGACAAGCCGCGCTTTAAAAAAAATAGACTTCGTGATCGGGTCGTGCGCGATAAGATAAGCTCGAGTGCTGACCAATGGAATTCATGATGTTGAAGTTTGCATCGTTGGAATGCAACGAAAATCAATTATTTTGAATTCTTTGAATTTTCTTTTACCGTGAAAATCACTTAAACGTTTTTACGTATTCTTATTAGAAATTATCGACCTCAATTTGCAAAAGCTAAAGGATTTGGATGAGAATAAACAAAATAAATAAAAAATGAACAAAAAAATTGTTGCACTCCAACGATGCAAACTTCAACGTGATGGAAAATTTCCATCGCGCTAAAGTCAAACTTTGTCATCAATTGGCGATCAGGGTGTATTCACCTTCAGCATTATAATTACACGTGGACGGGTGTGCAATGAGGAAAACGTTCTTGGGCTATTTATCACGTGATTTCGGTGATCGGCAATGTTGGAAAATCGAAAATTGAAAGGGACGTGATCATTGTTTACATCTTTTTGCATCTTCATGATTATTTACTACAAGCTTTTTCAATACATCATCTTTCGGGTGATTGTCCTTAACGAACTACCTCTACCTAAGAGGGTAAAAAAATGCTGTTTCCGAAAATATTCTTATTCGATAGTATCACCTTTTAGCCATATGCCCTGAATATTTCATTGAAATATTCCTAAAATTGAATGAGCTACAGCTTCTAACAGTCGGCCGGGAGAGCACTAGCAGCACTATACTTCAAACTGTAAGCGCGTTCATCTCGAAACACCACCTTCAAAATCGGTGGACATGATAGCTCGAGAACTACTTGATGGATTATTTCCAAATTTACAGGAGATACGATGAGAAACATTCAAAGGTCATTGACGACCTCACTTTTTAAAAAGCAATCCTCATTTTTTGATAGTTACCTAAATATGACGTCTTTTTTCGTAGATTTTGCATGCTCGATTTCCAACTCGTCGCCACGTTGTTGAAAAAAATGATTTTAATAATCAACGATCGTCAACGACTCGTATTTACTATTAACTTAAATAACCCCTTTGGTTTTTAGTTTTCAGATGGACCGTTTGAGCTGGAGAGTGTCCACCGCCAAACGTCGCGGTAAATGTCATCATTTGCCGGCGGCCGTTTCTGCATTTTTCGGTGATTTTTTTTAAGGCTCTTAATATACCTTTGTGTTAAAAAAAGCGTTTCTTCCTCACCAACCGTTTCCCGGAAATGAAATCGGAATTTGTCCATTTTTTCGGGCCTCTAAATAGATCTAGTCCCTTAAAGTATCACGTGGCAAAGTGATTATGGGCCATGCTTCAACCAGACTTAGGGATAAAATTCCTTCGGAATCCAAGCTGGACAAGCTTTGAGATAACTCATAGTCGATTGGTAATTCGCCAGAATTTTCAGACTGTACTTACGCCGGAACATCTCGATAACCGGAGTGTAGAATTCTGTCTAAATTGTGTTCGGTAACTTCAATGTGACAGTGTGAGTGTGACTCCTCGATCTGATCGTCCAGATGAACATTATTGTCATTGAAATGTGCACAGGATCGCGCACCGGTAAGAAATTCAACGCACTTTTCCGTAGGGCTCGGGCGTGGCACTGTCGACGATAAGACTGTACATCCGTTACTGTCCGCGTTACATCCACCATCATCGTTTCCGTCGATCGAGCGATTTCTCAGGAAATTGTCAAGATAGTGACTCGCCGAGTTCACCTCGTCCACGTTATGGGCTGATGGCCAGGACACATTCGTTTCGCGATTATCGCGAAAGTCCGCGATTCCCGTGGAATCGGTACAGATACCGAGAATACCTTGTCCCGCTCCCTCGGTGTTCTTTCTCGAGTACAATTTGCGGAGGTAGGCTTCTTGATGAGCTCTCGTCGCCCAACAGCCACCCTGCCACCACCGTCGAGATCCGAAGATCGTGGTGTTTCTTCTTCTAGCGAGACTCGACATATTATCGAGCTACCATTTGCTGATATTCCTCTTTTTCCAGCGTCTCGTAGTGATCTAGCGAGCAGCATCCTTGTACAAGGGCTTTCTGTTTATCGAGGAGATCAACCGCCTTACTGTACTGATTCGTTCTTAGCGACAGACCCAACGGCACAACTTCATCGTATTTACCATTTACAGAATGTTCTCCCGCATTTGGAAGGTCTTTCCAAATAAACATGTTCCTCGATAGTTTGCACGTTGGAGTTTAGTTTTACTGGGATTAGTAGGGAACCGAGCTACTTCAAATCAGTCGGATACTTTTCTCTATTGCTTACGGGTAAATAGTTGTCGGTTTCTTCCTTTTTTAGACCTCCCGAATCGTGTTTACCTTTCACAGAATGTTCTCCCGCATTTGGAAGCTCTCTCCATATAAACATGTTCTTCGATAGTTTGCACGTTGGAGTTTTGTTTTGCTGGGATTGATA
Source organism: Ophion ellenae (assembly GCA_963210295.1). Lineage (NCBI taxonomy): Eukaryota > Metazoa > Arthropoda > Insecta > Hymenoptera > Ichneumonidae > Ophion > Ophion ellenae. The sequence continues at coordinate 54,505,783 of OY723387.1, forward strand.
GAGAACCGCGCCAGCTTGAATAAGTCCGGGTACTTTGTATTGCTTACGGGTAAACAGTGGTCACTCTTTCTTTTATAGTCCTCCCGAACCAGCGTTCATGATTACACGTATTTACACATTGCAAAATAACGAGGTATTTGTGTCTTCAGCCAGACGTAGGCTTTGATGATAAGTCATCAACGGGAATAATTAATACGATAAGCCGTCCGGGTTAATGCCAGTTATTTGCCAACCCTTATACCCGAAATTTCGTTCCATTGCAATCTGCAATTACCGCCTTCCGCGATCTATAGCAAATGAAGTATTTCACGATTCCGGCTGGATCGCGCTCGATATCATTTTTCAAATCTAGATCTCCACCGTCTCGGTTGCCTCGCAACTTCGTTCGATCGTAACGATCGTCGGCGCAGTGGAGGTGGGCACTGTAATCCACGAGAGATTCTCGTTCTACTCCTCGTGACGTCGTTCCTCTTCTTAGTCCCTGCTCGATTGCTTTAGCCGTGAGCTGCTCAACAGCGTATCGGCACCAGTCATCGCTGGATGATTGCCAACGTTGTTGCACGTTTTCTTTCCGGCCAATCTGTGCTCCTTGCGAGACTACGTGTATCACATCCCCCCCTATCCTACATTCGATAGGCTCTTTTCATTCTAGTATACTACGAAGAAATACCTGCCTAGATTGGCACGTGTTTTCCTAGATCGGTGGGGAGACTCGGGGAATTGCCGGCTCGGCTATCTTTCTTCAACCCGTACGAAAGTTACGGATACAGGCGGTTGGAGGAGCGGCAAAGTGAAGACGGAGAATCGAGCAGTGGTGAAAGGGAAGTGAGACGTGTGGCGATGGTTGATCTGTATGTATAACCGGTAGTGCGAGGAGCCTGCGAGATTAACGTTTTAATACGCTCAGGCTGGTATCTCGGGGCCCTAAAGACTCGGTAACTCGTTGTCGTTCTTCTCGACACAAGATAACGTTCTCTTCCACCGAATTGTTCCTTTTCTTCTTCTTGTCACAGCCTATCGTACATCACGAAGACGAGTTATTAGAGCCTTTAGCTTTACATCGATGGAGATTGGCAAGGCGTTCCCTCTCGTACATTCAACCACTATTGCGATCTCTTTCACTGCTTTTCGCTTAACTTTAACTGCGCTGCCTTTGGGATGGAGAACCCGTCCTCGTGAATCTCCGAGGCTTTGACACGGTAAACAACACGGAACATGGCACTCAATGTTTCACTGGATGAATTTCGACGAAAGGTGATGCGATCAAGGTATTCCGGACAGAACGCGGCACTCGAATGACGCCTTGCTGCATCGAAAACACTTGGATGGTGGGTTTAAATACTTTGCGATAAAACACGCACGGTTCGCGATAAATCGTTAAACGAATTGGCAGGCGTTTTACGCCGATAGCTTAACACTTAGTGCACTGAACGATACTGGAAACTTGTAACTCGAGAGAGATCAGAGATCTATTCTTAGCAGGATACGGATACCTTCGGCGAATCCTGAAGAACGAATGATCCTTCTTCTCTTGTTATTTCTTCAAGCGCGCGCACTGTCGTCATCTTCGTCGGTCGCGCACAGCACGCAAGAAGGAAGGAACAGCCTTACCTACGGCTCTATCCGTCCCTCTCTCACTTGTGTCTCGATTGCTCGCTCGCAAAACGGTTATACGACCGTTCGGCTAGCAGCTTGGCAGCACTATAACAGATTTATGCCACGCGTATATGCGTCGTATATGCAGTCAGCATGGACGAGGGAAAAAAAAAAACAATCTTTCGCCGAACGAGTTGCTATTGCCACGAATGTTCCGGGACTCCATTCGCTCAGTTTTCCTCTTCGCTTTTAATTTTATCCTCGTGCAGTTCGTTGATCAGCATGGAACTGATGATTCGGAGTCCAAGCGTCAGATGTTTCTTTTCTTCGGATGATAACTGCAACCTCGTTCCAATTTGGCTTGTAATCTCAGTTCCTCAGTTCTTTCGAACGGTACATTTTTCACTGGTTCACAATGATCCGAACTTCCGGTGGCTCAAGTGGCAAAATTAATAATGGCAAATAATTTGCACTTGATGGGTCTGAGCGAGGACAAGGACGATCGATGTCAAACCCTCCATTTTCTCATTCCCGGTTCAAATGCTTTTCAAGCCGGTGCACACATCGTTACGAACACACACGCCATACACCAGGTGCTGTTATCTTGGGGCAAACAAATAGCGCCATTGAAATCCATTGAGTGATTGCGGACGGTCCGTTGGTATTGAGTAACAACTTGAAGTTCCGGTAGATTGGCTGTATGGTCGAAAAATGTCTTCGTCCCGGGTACGACGATACGATCGAGAGGACAAGATCGGCGTGGACGGGACGTCCTGAAGCCGCGCGGGCACTGAGCAGCGTGCCCCGTCCTTCCTCGGGAACCAAGAAGGTGGGGGTTACAGAGTCTCCGTGAGCGAGGGAAGTGTCTTTCTTGCTTCGTCCGTTTATTTCTTTCCCTCCCTGCCTATCTCTATCTCTCTCTCGTTCTCTTTCTCTCTCTTTCTCCCTCTCACAATCTCGTTGGTCCCCGAAGCACCGCGATGGAAACATTAACGTAGAACTGGAGTGAGCAAGATAACCATAAGGCTCTGATCGCAAGCCGAACCGTTTATGTCTGTGTTGGTTCTCCGTGTTGCGAGCGATTGCGTCCCGTGTGAAGGAAGGGTGTACACGCACTGACACAGGTGCACGCTTACGCCCACCCGCGTCTCCCTCTCCGTCCCTTTTTCAAGGATCGAGGGAACGTAGCAAAAGCAGCAACACCATCGGCATGAGGCTCCATGCCGAGGACCCTCGAGGCTTGGCTCTCTCCTCATCCCCCCACCCCACCCCATACCACGCCACCCCACCCCACCCCACGCCACCATCTTCGCCCCGCCGAACATCCCAACCCAGGGCCCCGTTCTCGCCTCCTGCCCCCCGTCTTCCCTTTCCCCCTCGCGCGAATTGCCGACGAGCCAGCCAGCCACTCGATATATATTTATATTCGTTTCTAATACGCGCGTCGTGCCTGGGGAATGGGGGAGCCCCCCAACGCCTCGAGGCTCACGGCCTCGTGCGAACGCGGCGTGGCACACACCGCGAGTCGGCAATCCCGGGGATAAAGCCGCGAGCCAATGCTTCCAACACGCACCAACGGAAATATTGATATTCGCTGTACCGCGAGGCCTTAAGAGCCCCCTTGTTTGCGTGCGTATAACGTCAGAATTGCGCGGTTCCTTCGATTACCGTGCAGTGCCTCGTTATTCCGGTGTATCGTCTCTACGCAAATACCTATTATTCGTGTTAATGTTTTAGTTGTATTTCCATCCGAAACTGAGGAAAGCAGCCTACTGCACGGTGGTCGCAAACCGGTGCGCGATTATGCGGTCATCCGGCCGAGGATCGAACAGGGTTGCGATAATAATTGACTCGGGGAATGCTGCGGGAGCTACGTGCCAACGGGGCGAACACTGCAGGCGGTGAGATTCCGCTTTATCGTATTTCTGAAGATTCCGGTGCGATGATTTCGTCGTTGAGAAAAACATCGGAAAAGCTATGTCGAGCTTTTTTCTTATTTCTGTGGGGGAGAAATGATATTCGCGACCTTTTAAGGTGTTACATACAGTCAGGATTTTAAAAAATGTTTTTTTTTCATTGTTGGTTATTTGTTGAACTTTTACGCGTCTTGAAAATAATTCGAAGGCTCAATTAGGGGCGGTCTTAGTGAATGTAAATGAATGAATGTTAATTAGGGACGGAGAGTAAATGTTCGTAGGTTTGGACACGTTTTTCTCCAACTTGAACAGTTTTTAATATTTTGTAATGGAGGCTTTTTTAATCTTTGGAAAAAGATTCTCTATAGTCCCTCCGGCAATGTTTTTCTTATTTGGGACGTGTTTCTTAAATAATCAAAGCGCGATATTTGACACTAAAAAGACGTTTTTACTTCCAAATGTAGCTTGTTTTTCTATATTTTCAAAGTAACAAAATTGGCTTGACAGATTCCAACTATGACATCACTTTATGAGATTACTTCATCTTCCGGGATATTTTAGGTTCATTAGGGGGTTTCTACTTTGTTGGGCCAAAAGTGTTCAATTTTTCACTAATTTTTTACGCGAAAAGTATTAAATATAGAATGTTGAAATTTGGTACGTTTACTAAGCGGTCTTTATTGAACATGATAATATTTTTTAAAGTTTGACAAAGCATGGTACTGGGAGTGGGAGCAGCCACGTATGTCGGTGCGCCGGCGATGATATTCTTCGCTTGGAGAAGTCCTAAGTTCTGAACAGGTGACCTGAAGCAAAAAAATGAAACATATTTTTATGTTGTACACTATTGTGTATATTTTAAACTAGAATCAAGAAGAAAAATTGAAAAATAAGAAAATAGTGCGCGACCGAAGAAGTTTAGTTTTTTATCAAAAAATGTTGCAGTTTTTTGTTCATAAAATAAAAACTTTTGAATATTTTTGGATAATTCTCGTTAAACTAATGAAGACGTTTGTTGTACACGTGCCTGTCAAATTTCATAACGATTGCTCGTCTAGGGCGTGTAGGAGCACTTCCGCGAAAAACGCGTTTAAAGTTAAACTGAGGTTTAAGTGCGAATAAAATGAAAAGTCTCATACTCACAGGTAATCTGCTATGCCAAGGCCATAGAGCACAACTTCCGCTTCTTCAACAAGTTCTTGAGCCGTCCACTGAATTTGTTTTCGCCCAATAAAGTAGAAACCTCCCTTAACCCATTCTTCAGTTATCATGCAGACCATGGGAACGTGTATTTACAGCCAATGTACCAATAAATAACATGAGATTTAGACTTCCGGATTTTTTATGTTTCTTTTTAAAAACTTCTCGATTTTTTTTTCGCCCAGCTCGTTGTATGTAACGCGCTAAATAACCGAAAACTAATAGTCTCCAACAAAGCACATTCCTCGACTACCAAAGATTCGAGGTTTCTGATTCAACGAAGTGAGCCCTTAGGCTGCACTCTTGTCCTTTTTATCTCCTCCTTGTCGCGTGCATCATGTTGACGTTTCACTCGAAAAAAGGCCACGTACGTCTTCAACAATGGGCGTTGTTATGGGAACGGGTAAGTTCCATGTTATCCGCCAAATGGATATAGAGCCTCGTGAGCATAATAGCCAAGGGGTGTCTGTGCGGAGGCCTTATCGCAAAGTCGGGTCTCCCTCGGCAGGTCCCGAACTCTGACCCCACAAGAGGCCTCGGATCGTCTCTTGCGAGGAGAGCCAAGGGGAATCCGACCGACCGCGAGCCAAAGGGACAGGTGGCACGCGGTGGTCGTGGCTGCTTCCTTCGAGACTTCCTCAAGCAAGTTCCACAGGCTTGGGTCGAGTATTCGTTGCGGGTTTTACGCTTGTGAGACCAAAGTTGATGCGACAAGGCCTATAAACTTCCTCCATCTCTCTTTCTTCTCGCTCCTTCTCTGTTCCAGCTATGTGCGGCAGTTGTTTAGTGTCCGGTTTACGCTTAATCGTACTCGTTGCTTCAGTCATCGTCAATGTACATTTATATCCGATACTACAGTTTCTTTCACTTTTCATCCGTTGTTGTATTATATTACGACGATAAGTGCAAAAACGAAGATACGTTCGGCATTCTTCTGATGTACAATCCGGAAGTGGTCGGACGAAAGTGAAACCTTCGGTCAAGGGGGGCAACCCACTTTAGATGCTTCAAAAAATCAATTTTTTTTTAAATTTCATAAATCGTAATATCTTAAGGGGTTAGGCCACGGTAACGGGTATAAAATCATGTGGGAATTTAACAATTTTTTTCGTATGAAAAAGGAATTTACTCATAAAATTAATTTCAAATCTATTTAGTACGAATATCAAGCTGTTAGAAAATATATATATTTTTTTTCGATGGACGAAATAGCCGAATACTCGAAACTTCTCGAAACATCTTTTTTCCAATTGACCTGACAAATAACTTCAACAATTTTCACTCGATTTACTTCAAATTTAAAAGTTATGCTCCTAATTGCATTTCGCAGAGAAGTACGTACGGAATTTCTGATTAATCGAAAAGTTTTCATTTTATGAGCAGTTTATGAGCAGTTGTAACGAAATTTTTCACTGGAAATTCATTTCTTAAGTTCAAATACCTACAACTTTTGAATAAAACAATATTTTTTAAATTCCGTACGTACTTCTCTAGGCATTCTAATGTAGATTGACGAGAATTTTTGTTTTTTGTTCTGGGTAAAAAATTGTGGTTGCTTAATGTCACGCCGCGGAGCGCCTAAAAAAAGATAAAAGAAAATATTAGTAGTCGGCCATTTTGTACATCGAAAAAAAATATATATTTTTTCTAACGGCTTGATATTCATACTACATAGATGTGTAATTAATTTTATGAGTGAATCACTTTTTCATATGAAAGAAATTGTTAAATTCGCACATGATTGTATACCCGTTACTGTGGCCCAACCCCTTAAGAATACAGCCTGAAAATGTCAAAACGATGTTCGGATTCCTTCTAACGCTATGTATATCAATGATTAAGACTCTCTGCTCGACTCCCAACCACTGCGACGTGGCGAAACATTCGATTTTATTTTGCTTTTTCTCAGAGGGTACATATTCGAGAATATGAGAAAAAAAATTCAAGTCAAAATATGACCAATTTTCAAAGGACCTGGTCAAAAGTGACCAAGTGACAGAGGATTTAGTGAGAAGGTAGTGCGACGATTTTCATATACTAAAATTTTCAATCGCGTTTTTCTCCAAACCACATTTTTCAATTTGCGGGAATCATGACTCAGAAAGTAATTGATGGATCATCTTCGAATTTGGAACACGTTTACATAATATAATTTATTAAAACATGAACTTGAAGTTGGAAAGAATAGATTGTTCAAAACATATTTATTATTGCAAAATGCCGCTAAAAATCGATCATTTTTTTCAAATATGGTCCAATATTCAATTGTCGATTTTTTTTCTTCAAAATTTAGGTTCATGTTCTTAAAAAACATCTCGAGAATGTATAAAAATTTGTTGGACTATTTCAGATGCGAATTGAGAGCTGCACAATTCCCGCAAATCGACAACGACGATGAGGACACGCCATGGGACACAGCGGATTATACCTTACTTAATGCATGAAGTAACTTGAAAAAAATACCAGAGATGTATGAAAATATGAATAAATTATTGTCAGACTTGCGGATTTTTTTTTCACAATAAAAAAATCCAATAAATCACCTAATTTTCGGTCTCCTAAAGTGGTTGCCCGCCTTAACTGCATGGCGATTTTTGTCTGACTGCTTAGAAAAAATGAACTTTCGTCGCCTTTTAGACTTTCCGAGGGAATCTTGGATCCCAGGCCCTTTCGCTCGCTCTCTAATTGTTTGCTTACATGCATCAATATGACGAAAAAATAAACTTTAATTGAATATAAATTATTATGAATTTTAACTGCTTTCAAGTTATCCTTCGGTCTTTATCTGTATTGCTTTTTCTTTTGTGAATCAGCCGGTTTTATCACGCTCGTTGGAATTCACTTTTAACGACACCTTGCATTCCATGTAAAAGATCCAATGTACAAAATATATTTCACAGTGGATGAGTTGGATGAGCCTCATTGGATTTGGCCTTCAGGGGGTACTGCAGCGATAATAAGTTTTTCGTCGAACGGGAGAGTTCGTCAGTGCACTGTGAGTGATGTCTTCCAGCAGACACTTTCGTCCACGTTTCCTTGAGTTCCTGTTAAGCGAGGTAAAGAAACCCTCGCGGGAGGAAAAGTCTTGTGGCATCTCCACCTTCACTTTTTTCCCACAGTGGACTCATTACAACTTCCTGGGCGTTTCCGGGAGGGGACAGGCGGTATGGTTTTGCCTGAGGAGGGTATCGCGAGTGCATACTTGTGTATGGTTCGCGTGAGTTCTTGCACTGGGATACAGCTTTAACGGGAAAAACTTGCCCAATGGCAAGAAAAAAAATGGAGCTTCGTAGTAAAACCGCGAATGGCGTGAACTGCTAGAAGACGGAATGCCTTTTTATCGTCATACAATGGCAAATATTCGATCGGCAAATACCAATAATTATAAAGAAAATATTTTAGCTCATTGTTTCATTTAACTAATTCACCATCGCTGAACTACCATCGGTTGAGGGAGGTTTTTACTTTGTTGGGCCAAAAAATGGTCGATTTTTCACCAATTTTTTATGCGAAGAATATTAAATACAGAATGTTGAAATTTGGTACATTTACTCAGCGGTTTTTATTGAATATGATGATATTTTTTTAAGTTTGTTTGGGCAAAATCAGAAATGTTTCGATTTTGTACAATATTGTGTATAAGTCGACCTAGAATCAAGAAGAAAAATTGAAAATTAAAAAAATAGTGAGCCATCAAAGGGTAAGTTTAGCTTTTAACCAAACATTTTTGCAGTGTTTTGTTCATCAAATGAAAACGTTTGAATATTTTCGGATAATTCTAGTTCAAATAATGAAGAAGGTTTTTACATACGCTCCTGCCAAATTTCATAACGATTGCTCATCTAGGGCGTGTGGGAGCACTTCCGCAAACTTGGAAAACGTGGTTTCGAGAAGAACGCGTTTAAAGTTAAACTTAAGTTTACGTGCTAATAAAATGAAAAGTTTCATACTTACACCTAATCCGCTATGCCAGGACAATAGAGTACTGCAAAATGGGGTTACTTTGAACGGGTTTTGGAAGTATTCGAACTTAACTTTTTTTGAACATCCTAAATTTCAACTTTTTTTGCTACCTAATCTGCTATGCCAAGATCATAGAGTACACCTCCCTCTTCTTCAGAAAGTTCTTCCTGAGCCGTCCGTTTCAACAAAGTAGAAACCTCCCTTAATGTTACTAAGTGACTTTAGAGTTTTCTTCAACGAATGAAGAAAATGTAATTCGATTTTTATAACTCAACACAAAGTTGAGTAATTTTCGAACGAGTTGAGTGATTTGTTCATAAAGTTGAGTGATTTTCAACCAAGTTGAGTGAATTTCCAACTAAGTTAAGTAAATTTCCATCTAAGTTGAGTGAATTTTCAACCAAATTGAGTAAATTTCCATGCGAGTTGAGTGAATTTAGTCATTTTCAACCAAAATGAGTGAATTTCCAACTAAGTTAAGTAAATTTTCAACCAAATTGAGTAAATTTCCATGCAAGTTGAGTGAATTTAGTCATTTTCAACCAAAATGAGTGAATTTCCAACTAAATTGAGTAAATTTCCATCTAAGTTGAGTGAGTTTTCAACCAAATTGAGTAAATTTCCATGCAAGTTGAGTGAACTTCCAACCAAGCTGAATGAATTTCAACCGAGTTGAGTGAATTTTCCTCGAGTTGAGTAAATTCCAACCAAACTGAGTGAATTTAGCCCAAGTTGAGTGAATATCAACCGCGTGATGTCCTACACTCTCGTGAACTTTACCCAACTTGAGTGGACTCCATTCAAGTTAAGTGACACATAACCGCTCGAGTACACCTCCATAAATGACCCCGCGAACTTATATACCCGAAAAAGAAATACTAAATAATTAGATAAATAAACTAAGTATAGCAAAACGGTGGGTCATTGTGCCTCTATAAGATAAATGTGCACGGGTGTTGGACGAACCCTACTATCCCTGCTTCGAATCGAAATTATATACCTGGATCGTTTACGCGAAGAAAAATGGAATAATTCGCAAGAATGATGAAGAAATGAAGCGTGTCCCGCTTTCTAATCCACTTCTCCAGACTGCGGCACGCCGGTCGTGACGGTAGCGTCCGGATTTCGAACACGTACGAATCAGGATGATTGCCTCAATACGGTGCTCATTGGAATCGTGAGTAAAAGAAGAGTACTCGGTGCTTTCGTGATAGCGAGCAAAAAGGCCAGAAACGGCAGAATAGTTCACACATGAGTAAGCACACGCCAGCATTCTAGGCCAGATTCTTAAAAAAACCGAATGAACCCAAGCAAGGATCGGGACTTTCTGCTTTCCGCATAACACCTTGAATCATTGGTAATGATCATCCTGATGATTGGCGTTTGCGATAACTACGTCTTACGTCAACAGACCGCAGATCCAACATCGAAATACACCAAGAATAAGCTTTATCGTCGCCTAATTACAGAACTGTATCACCGTCTAAGAAGAAAAGTAATCAAGTCGGTACAACGTATCGGGAGAGTGTAAATCTTCGAAACGAGCATCTTGCACACGTAAGGTCGTCACACTGTGAGAGATATTGCCACTATATTGGTTTTTTACATTACCGTAGAAGGTTTGTCCCTCTGTTGTTTGTTCGAGGGTGCTGACGCGAAAGGCGAGACGCAGGGAAACGAACGACGGGAAGAAACTGAAAAATGTTGATCCAATATTTGCCATCGATGAGGGAGCTTCTCTCTTATTTTATCTCACTCGGTTGTCGAGAGGTTAGGGCATACAAGCGCCTCGACTGATGAGACCGATACCTCTTTCCTTTCGTCTTTCCTTCCTATCTCGTTGAGATCTAGTGAAACTCGTACGATTCTCTTGGGAGCTCAGTTAACAGCTTGGCAAACACGCTTGCTGCTTCCACGAGGTTTTTCGTCCGCTTCTATACTTTGCTTTTCTTCGTCACCTCCGTCTTCGGACGAAGTAGTTTCCATTCCTGTTTCACCTCGCTACGTACGCCATCGCTGAATCATACAGCATACACTCTCCCGACGGAAGCTACTTGATTTCCAAATGGTGAGTCCCGCTCGCAGGACACTTTGTTGACTCAAGCATCGTCCCATTTTGTTCTGCCCGCGGGAACACTCTTCTTTGTACCGAAGATTCACCCAAGGAAGATTTCATTCTTGTGGGGGCCGTGGCTGCATCTCAATATTGACAACCGTTGAAATATGTTCGTGACGAAGGCGCACTGGTGGGCGCGATATAATATTTTCCCTTACCTCGATTTTCAGGATACAGTGCAACTTTGGTTATACGTTTTTCAAGGGGCACATCAAATATGACGTATAAGTGAGTACAACGTAGAAGTGAAATAGAGTATGTTTCTGAAACTCTTTAAGGGGCTATACCAGTGTGACACTTTCAAAAAAATCGATTTTTTTGGCATTTTTCGACAGTTTATACTTTCAAGAATATCATTATCATTTATATCGATATCACTTTAGATGCAAACATCGATAGTTAAATCTTTAAAGGCGTTTTTCTCGAAATGAGACTTTTAAAATTTGCTGACATTGTAACTCAAAGAGCAATTATCCGATTGACTTGAAATTTGAACTGAGTACTCTTGAATATATTTACTGTACGATGACGTGAGATATTTTTGATTGACGATTTGGCATTGAAAAAAACGATCATTTTAGAGGCAGGAAAACAGACTTTTTTGATAACTACGCCATTTTGTTAAATTTTGACATTTTTCGAAAATCCTATGTCATTGTATAGGAAATACCGTCCAGTTTAAGGCGAGAAATCCCTTTAGAATTAAAAAAAAATCAATTTTTTTCTACATATTTCGAAAGTATGATACCCAAAGAATATACTGACCAAAGGAAAACTCGACATATTGAATATTTGCGGAGTTATCGCATATAGTCTAGAGCGCGGGGACAGCATGCGGTTAGGTAGCAAGTCACATGTTGAAACTTTAAACGCGATTATCTCGAAACTGCTTTTTCAAAAACTGCTCGTGTTGTAGCTCAAAAAGTTATCGACCGATTTGGATGAAATTTTGGGAGGTTACTCTCAGTAATATTATCGGAAGGATATACCTAAAGTTTGAAAGGTAGCGTGTAAATAAATAATTTGTTGGGGTCAAATATGTCGAAATAATGGTCGAAAATTCGAACTTTGGAGTAAAAAGGGTCCCAAATTTTCAATTTTTTCATTATTTATTTAGGTATATCCTCCCCCTTAATGTGTCAGTAAACGAATGACACTTATTAAATCTTTTTCAGATCAACAGAAAAAGAGTGACAACTGCAGCACTTTTCGATGTTGCGGAAAACAGACGTCCGCAGACCCTTAATAACGCCGCCATTTTGTTGGTCATCCCAAATTTTTTTTCTTCTTCAAACTCGACAGTTATAATAAACTCATGTCCAAATTTGAAAATGATCAGATTATTTTATCCCCTCTGAAAAAATTCGCGAATAATACCTATTTTTTGCGCTCCTAAAAAAGCGCTTTTTCGCCTGCACGACATTTTTTCCTTTTTCGGTTTCAGCTACTCAATCGGCTGGAATCATGTCAGCAGTGGAAGAACTTTTTTTTTTGGCGCCTCCAAAGGCAGCGCATAAGTCGCTTGGATCTCAATATTTTGCTATGAAAAATTTCTGTAATATGGGTCAAATATAGTCGAATATATTCTTAATTTTCCGAAACATTTAATTGAGTACTTTTCTTCCAAAAATTCCCGAAAATCACCTAAATTTAAGCCTTCACACTGGTATAGCCCCTTAACATTTGAAAATGGCGATTAGTGCATAATTTACGATGTTTTTCAATAGCAGTACCTCTTTTATGTTAATATTGGTTTTTCAATTGAAAATTTTATTGGTAATAATTGAGTAATGAGCCCACTCAAGTTCTCGATTTTCCGTTTTGAACTTTTATTCAATGCAAGTTTGTAACACTAAGCATTGACGTTTTAGACTAGTAAATAACAGACAGGTTCGTATTGATGAGAGATATGTAATCACAGTACATGCATACATAGTCGAGGTCAGAAACATCATAACGTCGAACACAACATCAAAAAGAAGTCACATGAAATGTTTCTCCGGCCAGAGAATATCACGTGTGATTAAGGTAGTCCAATTGCCAGGCTTCAATACATCGGATTGTCATAATTTTTTTTTGACCTTCACTAAATCTATTAATAATCGTCTCTGTAAAATTTCAGGGTCGTTTATCGACCTAATTACAGAGAAAAGAAATATTAAAATTGCGTATTGTTGTGAAGGAATTCCGAGACGACGAACCCAATTTCCGGTCGCTACGAAAGTGTATATGATGGTGGGAATCCGTCAGATTCTTAAAAATAATCAGATTTACATACTTGACACTTGCAGTAATCCAGTGCTCTCAGAAAAAATTACGCTTATTGACCTAATTTTTATGTAACATCAAGTTTAATTTGAACTTCCGGTATTGGATTTATTGCCACTTGCTACGATAAAGAGACGTGACAGCAAGGCAACAGCTGACTGTAGTCCTAACCTATTTCCACACATATTTCATTTTTAACCGACATATTTCGCCGACACAAATTTTCCACGCTTTTTACCAGTCGTGGCCCGAATACAATGCTTTATATTTCCCGTACTTGACATTATTTTGACAGATCGACGTTGAAAAGCATGGAGGTTAAACTCGCCTGGTTAAGTAAAAAGAGACGGGGATAGAACCAATATTGCCAAATATCAAACCTAGAAATGCTGCGCGAATCGTTGGAATAACTATTTTTTTATTTTTCCAATTAAATGTGAACATTCATTAAGGCAGTAGTCTGCTTTACAGGCTTCAAAAATCGATTTAAAGAAGAGGAAGGATTATTGTATGGCCCGGGCATAGCTGATTAACATCTAATTAGTGTAAGTATCCAAAAACTTATATTTTTTTGGACCGAAAACTTTAAAGCCCGTTTTCTCGAGTTTTCATTTTCACAAGTTTTAGAAAACGGTGCCGGCGATAGCAAAAACAATATATGTCCGATCGAAAAAAATCAAAGTGATCTAGCTTCAGTATTAAATTATCTTCTATTTGAACTAAAAAAGTTGGACAAAAGTACTATTTAAATTACTTGTTTTGCAACTTAAAGTGAATTTTTTTTTCAAACTTCGAAAAAATTTGGAATTTCATCATTTCTTCGGTATTTTTTTAGTTCATATAGAAAAGGAACTTACAAAAACTAAAAAAAAATTTGGTTCGACTGTTTCAGATGCATCGCACGACCTCCATCACCGGCACCGATTTACAAGTGCAGACTCCAGGCGCCCCAGAAAAATCGTTACAACTTTGAAAAATTTCAATATTTTTTAATAATAAAAATTGTTTTTTAAAGCTTGAATATAATACACTATCGTCTCAAAATTTCGTTTACCGCAATCATTTCCTTCCCTTTTGAAAAAATTGCTGAAAAAACCCTTTTTCTCGGCTTCTAAAGCAGACTACTGCCTTAAACAGTTTACACGTGAAAAATTTCGTTATTACAAGTTTTTTTTTGCATATGTTAAAAATATAAATTGTACAAGTCTCAAGTATGATCAGTGGTATGACTAGTGTGAAGCGATAGGACTACCTTAACGTATAACTGAGAAATAACGAACCTCGAAACCGACGCTGGGGAATAAAATGAATAATGTATACGCGCGAAAAACGTAGAAATAAAACTTTATTACCATTTTTATGAACGGAATCTGCCGGGGCTAGAGAAATTTGACGTATAAATGATAAAAAGGTATAAGTGCAAAACGTATAAACGAAGTTTCACTGTAATAATAACTACAATTTAGTAACGTTATTCCCATACGCCCAGCTTGAATACACCGTTCATCGCAAATGATTTCACGCTTGCATATAATGGAAAGGAAGAAGATATTTGTACTATCCAGTATATTCTTTCGCTGTTATTCGCGTAGGCTTGTCTACGCAATCGTTATCACAGTATCTTTGTGTTCTTACATCAGCGTGGAATAGAAGTTCACGGATACACTCAATGTACAAGAAATCTTGACACTAAAGAGGTGTAGAATTTTGGCCGTTGACTTTTTGAAGAGGGTATAATCAATGCACTTGGTTGATTTTGGGCAAGGGGTTCTGCACGCTTTCGTTAATTAAGAAGTCGTTATAGCTTGAAATTTCGAATATACGACTTTTGTATTCTATTTTTTTACAGATTAGGGTCTCAACTTTAATTTGCAACAAAGATTTTGGAAAAGTAAAAAAAATTGACCATGTTATGGTGACGATTTTGAAGGATCGGATCTCTAATTGTGTTTTACCAATTGGTGCGAGTCGTATCTCAAAATCGATGCGTCCGATTCACTTCAAATTCGGGCATAGCACAATTTATGACAGATTCTATCGTATAACCGGATGATTTTTTGGTACGCTTATCCATTTGTTAACAAATTATTAAACTTGTTTTTTTGGGTGAAATGCGACCTTTTTTTGCAGCAGGCAGATGGGCAGTTTTCAAAATTACGAAAAAAATATCCGGTCATACGGAAGTTTTATTAGTATATTGCAATGTTGAATAAGTTATGGCTGTTTTTATGTAAAAATCAATGCTTTATTTAAAAAAATTATTTCTTACGCTTTCAAACGTTTCGAAACTGTTTCAACTCCTAATGATTCTGCAGGTTCAGCTGGCGTCTGACATGAATTTCAAGATTGCTTATAGTACTTTATAGATGCGTTACCATCTTAAGGCGTTAGGCCACAGTAACGAGTATAAACTCATGTGCGAGGTTAACAATTTTTTCGTATGAAAAAGTGATTCACTCCTAAAATTAATTACACATCTATTTAGTATGAATATCAAGCTTTAAAAAATATATATATATATTTTTTCGATGTACAAAATGGCCGACTACTAGAATTTTCTTTTGTTATCTTTTTTTTAGGCGCTTCGCGGTGTGACATTTAGCATCCGCAATTTTTTACCTCGAACAAAAAAAAATGCTCGTCAATCTACATTAGAATACCTAGAGAAGTACATACGGAATTTAAAAAATATTGTTTTATTAAAAATTGTACGTAATTGGACTTAAGAAATAAATTTTCAGTGATAAATTTCATTTTAACTGCTCATAAACTGCTCCCAAAATGAAACGTTTCCGATTAATCAGAAATTCCGTATGTACTGCTCTGCGAAATGCAATTAGGAACATAACTTTTAAATTTGAAGTAAATCGAGTGAAAATTTTTGAAGTTATTTGTCACGCCAATTGGAAAAAAGCTGTTTCGAGAAGTTCCGAGTAAACGGCCATTTTTTACATCGAAAAAAAATATATACATATTTTCCAACAGCTTGATATTCATACTAAATGGATGTGTAATTAATTGTATGAGTGAATCACTTTATCACACGAAAAAATTGTTAAATTCGCACATGATTTTATACCCGTTACTGTGGCCTAACCCCTCAAACGACACGCACGCAGTTCTGTCAACGCCATCTGTTGGAAAACAGCGAGAACTTATTCAACGTCCCGACGCTTCGAGTACATTTTTTTATCTGATATTTCAGATGATCCTAGTTGCTGGAACAACCTACACAGATTGGCCGTGTCCCCAACAATGATAACTTCATTGTTTGGCTTTGTGACCCGAGCTTGGCAAGACTCTATATCAATCGTGTGTCAAATCCCAACTTCGTCATCCCAATAGCCTCGCCAGAAAAAAAAAATATTGGAAATCAACCTGTTTTTTTCGTCCCCCAGCTTACGCAGACCCGTTAAACATGAAAAGTGAACCTGCCTGTATTCCGTGTAACTTTTTAATTTGCTGGGCGCTACGGTAAAACGAAAGGTAAAACTTGTTAAAAGAAATAACGCTGAGACGAAAAAATGACGGACACAAAATTTAAGGAGTTCGAGTTTGAGCACCTTGGTTATAAGAATTTGGTCTCACGTCGCCGGATGAAAATGCGGGGAAGGCTTAAAGTCAAGGAAATAATGAAAAATAAAAAATGAAGGGGTAGGAGCAGAGAGAGCACATGCCCCGAAGGCCTGGGTAGGACGCATCGAAGCTCTTCTTGGTCTTGTGCGATGCGTACGAGGGAATGTGAGAACGATATAGGTCTGAGGAAGGATGAGTTTCAGAAGGGAATTATGCAGATTGCAGGCCTGGGTCTGATGTGCCCTGATGGAGCTTGGGCTACGTGATCCTGCAGCGACGTGCCGGGCATATATTCGCCTCTGTTCTGTCGAGGGACCATCAACTCATGCTTCTGCCGTTGCCGACTGTATCCAGTAGTGCGAGCTAACCGGGGATCTTCACTCTTAAGATTTCCGATACTTCCTACAGATCGAATATGTATACACTCGACATTACTGAATCTTACGGATTATTCCAACTGTTAGCGATGCGATCTTACTGATTTATATTTAATGGGGAGTACGAATTGAATATACTCGTCCAGGAGTTTGATTGGATAGATGAAGGCTCGACGGCGGAGAGTCCAAGTGATGCGTTGCCTGTATCCTCAATAAGACTGTAAGCAGTCCTGTTGCTTAGAGTCACGAAGAAAAAAGGCTCCAGATGACAGAAACATGATGCGACGCAATGGGACAAAAAAAAACTTTCTCTCCATACATTTTAAGGGCTTACGTACACCTGAGTCGGCTAAGGTCTATGACGTAAGCCTATAAGTAGGTCTTGACGGCTAAGGTATAAGACGCAAGGTTATGTTTAAGAATTTTTTTTGGGTATAAAACTGAATTTTATTGATCAACCATAATATACATTTCAAAGTATGACATTTCATCTACATTGTGCGAAAATTTGGTTGAAAAATTTCAAACAGTAAAAAAGTTACAATCGTTTTCCTGGGACGTGTTTTTGTTGACAGCGTTTGCGGTACCAGGCGTGCCTTTGCCATTTTTTTATCTAAACAAATATATATATTTGTTTCTTGAAGTAGATAGATAAAACTAGTACTCATCGTGCTGGAATATAAAATTTTTTCGGGCCATGGCATTCACTGAAATAAAACAGACGATTTTTCGCCTTAAAATTGTTCAGTACTTATGATAAAAGAAAAACTACTGTAAAAAGTACTGTATTATTGTGTGAAGCATAACTGTGCAAATCTTAATCCCGATCGGTCCAGTAGTTGCGGAGATGTTTCTGGTGCCGATTTTGAAAACACTGTTTCGAGTAAAACGCGTTCAAAGTTTTGAGTACATTTTACACTGAAATAACTGGTTCATTTAAAACTGACATGAAATCGTCGATTCCTGGGCCATATGATGGATCTTCTATAGATGTTGACGCTTCCATTAGATCTTTTTTTTTGCTGAATTAAATAGGAGTGAGAACACCCAGCTTATAGTCAAAATAGATGACAAAGGCCGCGTCTATCTGCGCCCTAACTGTTAGTCGTTGCTTATCCGGTCAGTTACAAAACTCCATAACTTCGTCATTACTACGAATTTCCTTATGAATTTCTCAGGATAGACACTCGAAGGCTAGTTCTTTCGAATGGGCGCCTTCTTGAAAAATCCATCTTTTTTACTTACCCAGGTGTATGTAAGCCCTTAAATTAATTTCGTTTTCCGTTGTTATTGATTTTAACGGACTACATCTATCTAGGTGGGTCAAAAATGGAATTTTCCAAGAATATTTTTATTCGATGGTATCACCCTTTAGCTCTTATTACCTGAACATTTTATTGAAATATTTCTAAAATTTCATGAGCTACAGATCCATACTTCAAACTTTGAACGCGTTTTTCTCGAAATACTATTTTCAAAGTCGGTGTGTGTTTGTTTAGGTTTGTCTTAGTTTGTTCAGGTTTTGGATTTGTTTGATCTGGCTTTCAAGGGTTTGTTTAGGCTTGGTTGTGTTTGTTTGGGATTGTTTGGGCTTGACTGTATTGGCGGTCGAAACACTGTTGTCAAAGTCGGTGGACATGCTAGCTCGAGAACCACTTGATGGATTGTTCCCAAATTTACAGGAGATACGATGAGAAACATTTAAAGGTCGTTGACGATCTCACTTTCTTAAAATCGATCTTCATTTTTTAATAGTAACGCAAAAATGACGATTTTTTTCGTAGATTTTGTATGCTCGAGGTTTGATTCATCGCCACGTTGTTAAAAAAAAAGATTTATAAAATCGACGATCGTCAACGACTCGTATTTATTGTTACCTTGAATTACCCGTTTGGTTTTTGGTTTTCGGATGGACGGTTCAAGCTGGAGAGTGTCCACCGCCAACCGTTGCGAATAAAATTTGATCTACTGCTGGCGGCCATGTTTTTGTTGTTTTTCTGTATTTGTTGGTGACTTTTTTAAGGCTTCTCATATATGTACCTTCGTGTTAAAAAAATACGTTTCTTTTTTACCAACCGCTGCCCAGAAAATAAAATTTGGAATTCGGCCATTTTTTTGGGGTCTCCAGGTAGATGTAGCCCCTTAACGCGTACATATTTTTGATCATTGAGTATATGTTATCATCGGTACGCCATATTTTGGGCGCCCCAAATCTCACGTGCGCACATACAATAACCCCAAGAGACAGACAATAAGTTGCGTTGAAGGAAAACTAGAGCTTAGAAACGGACAACACTGTTGTTATACAGTATGTCTAACGCAGTCTGTTATCGTCGTTCAGCATCGTGGAAACGGATACCAGCAGCCTCTACTCCTCACTCCTGTGTCTTCCTCCTTCCTTTCTCCATCTCCTTTTTCATTCCTCGAAGATGCTGGTGCATGATTTGCCCTTGTGAGTTTGCTCGCACGCACGACGGCCCCATCGCAAGAACCAATCCGGTCTACCTATCTCGTCGAATAAACATCGGGCGATCTCAGTCCAACTATATTAACGAACAGTTTCGCTACTTGCTTCGGTGTTGTCGTTCCGTCACGATGCTACGTTTCGCCTCGCGCTTCATTCCTTCACGTTTAACCCCTTAACACATTCACGCATACGCGTTTCCAATAAGGAGGGATTGCCTGTGATGGAATGACGTTTGCCAGAAGCACTTCGGCTACTATCCTTGCGCAAGTGGGGTACGAAATCTAAAATGGTCATTTGGAATATTCTGTATACGAATTTCACCGCATACCTGTGGTTTTCTTATATTCTTGGGTAATGCGGTTCTCCGGTAAAAATTGCTTACCGTCGGGATTTTTGATGTTCCCACGTGTAAACCGTGCTGAGCGGCCTAGAAAATCCTGCAAGGCAGTCACGGAAACGGTATCGGGAAACATTTTATTGCGATTACTTATCCCGATATAATCAAAACGGAATCGAGAGCTCAGAGCCTTCTTCTATTCCTACTTGCAACTGCACCGTTATTCTTCACGTACGTTTGTAATTTATTCGTCGTAGGGATAATCCGTTTTTTCTTCGTTACCATTTCCAGCCGCCAGTATGCAGGATAACATATACCCAATACGATCCATCCGAGGGCATAAATAATTTTTTGCTGCTGATAATTTCTCTTTTAATTGCTTTATTCAGCTGCTGTTTGCTCACTGCAGGTGGTTGCCATACAGCTTTTTTTCCAGCCTCTCACCGAGGTATAATTGACTTCTCTCGGTATAGTGTATTGCACACTTCGTGCAATTTTTCTCGATACATGCCTTCCATGATAGCCGAGCGATTCATTGATAGCTTACAGATTCTTTGTGAATACGAGATCAACGGGTGCCGTATAAACGTGCAGGAAATGGCCTATCAAGACTCTCGCTACAGATACGGTCGATTTTAGGTCGTGGATGAAGCTTTATATTTTCGATGTTTCTTTGCGTGGCATAGCTTGAATGAAATTGGTTCCTAATCATAGTAGAACGATTGCGGAGGTTGGTGAATTTCTAGTATTTCCGAGACGTTGATGCCTTTCTCGTTTCTGATGTGCAATTTTCGTCTTGTATAACGAATATCCTATGTAATCTCAGAAACATGTACTCGAGGCGTCTCCTCCATATTCTCCGCTCCATCCTCACTCTACTTCGGCACAGGTAGCCCCGTACCGGAATGCGCACGATCTTCGCGTACTTCAACGGGGCATCCCGAAGATACGTAATTACGTTTTTACGACGGAGATCTCCGACGCCACTCGCGTATGTTCCCGGTTGACGCTTCCATGACTCTTTTGCTTACAAATAACTGCATCGTACCCTAGTCTGTGAAGTTTAAACGCGTCAATTACGCGGTACATCATCTTGGGAATACACGCGTTAATTAAGCATCACGTCATAAACGCATCGAAATTGGTACGACGCATGAAGATCGACATCGAAAGACCGGCGAATATTTCACTTAACCCTATTCATGCGATTGCCGGGAGGCAAGTTCGCCACGTGTGTTTATTCGCAGGCAGCAACGACGCAACGGAAAGTACGAAGACGGTGCATAGAGGCGCAGTCCACTGGGCTGTAACGCGGATAAAACTGTAGGCGATAATGGTCCGTCAGGTCGCTTTCAGAAAAAGGTGCCCGGGTGAGAATCAGGATTTACGGGATGCCGCGTATAAATCATCACGCGCTTGGGAACTCGCTCCTGTCCTGAAGCTCGCCATGCTCCAATGAACAAGCAATTCCGTAGGCATGTAACCCATACTCGGCATCGAAGAGCTTCAAAGTGATGCACGTATGATACGTGTCCAGAAGGTTATGGCAGCGGCCACAGAAAAGCCACGTGCGACACGGTACAATTTTGTGGCCATAAGATGCTGATAGAAAGAAGGAGAGAGAGATAGCTGGTGGCAACAATATGTTCGAGAGGAGAATAAAGTGAAGTGTTGTGACCGAATTATCTGGCTGTAGAATCGTTTCACGTGAAGACCGGTAGCCTCCAAACCGTAACTTCCTAGGATTACCGTATCGATGTTACTTTTCTTTGGGTTTATGCAGGTTTTCTATGGACAACGATAGAAGATCGTTGTCCATATCACACCCAACAGATGAGACCATTGAAGATAGTTGTCCATTGCAGACCCAATAGATGAGACCATAGAAGATGGTTGTCCATAGCAGACCCAATAGATGAGACCATAGAAGATTCCATAGCAGAGCTAATAGATGACACCATAGTTGTCCATAGCAGAGCTAATAGATGACACCATAGAAGATGGTTGTCCATACCAGACCCAATAGATGAGACCATTGAAGATAGTTGTCCATAGCAGACCCAGTAAATGAGATTATAGAAGATAGTTGTCCATAGCAGACCCAATAGATGAGACCATGGAAGATTGTTTTCTACAGCAGACCCAATAGATGAGACCATAGAAGATGGTCGTCCATAGCAGACCCAATAGATGAGACCATGGAAGATCATTGTCCATAGCAGAGCTAATAGATGACACCATAGAAGATGGTTGTCCATACCAGACCCAATAGATGAGACCATTGAAGATAGTTGTTCATAGCAGACCCAGTAAATAAGGCCATTAAAGATAGTTGTCCATAGCAGACCCAGTAGATGAGACCATAGAAGATAGTTGTCCATAGCAGACCCAGTAGATGAGACCATAGAAGATGGTTGTCCATAGCAGACCAAATAGATGAAACCATAGGATATGGTTGTTCATAGCAGACCTAGTACATGAGACCATAGAAGATGGTTGTCCATAGCAGATCGAACAGATAAGACCATAGAAGATGGTTGTTCATAGCAGACCCAGTAGATAAGGCCATACAAGATGGTTGTCCATAGCAGACCCAATAGATGAGAACATTAACGATGGTTGTCCATAGCAGACCCAATGGATGAGACCATGGAAGATTGTTGTCCACAGCAGACTATAGACGATGGTTGTCCATAGCAGATCCAATAGATGATACCATAGAAGATGGCTGTCCATAGCTGACCCAATAGGTGAGACCATTGAAGATGGTTGTCTATAGCAGACCCAGTAGATGAGACCGTTGAAGATGGTTGTCCATGGCAGACCCAGTAGATGAGACTAAGAAGATTGTTGTCCATAGTAGACCCAATAGATGAGACCATAGAACATGGTTGTCTATAGCAGACGCAATGGACTAGTCCTTCCGATATTTTTGCCGTCTTACACAGTAACTTCCGCAGCACTTTTTAATTAAACAATATTTTAACTTTCATTGCAAAAATCCCATACTACGTTTATACAGATTAGACAGATAAATAGCCGAGTTTATTGCAATTTTTGTCCACTGCGGGCTCTGCGTTGGATTTCATTACCCCCACCCTTTATTCTACACGGAGCCAAAAGGACATGGGGTTACTCCGTTGTATCCTCAGTCGTCCAGTTTGGGATCTGACAAAACGGTATCAAATGAGGATGCAGCTACTGGTTTGCATCAGGGCCACTCGTGGGTTTCTCACTAAACGTGTTCACCGGCCAGTGTTGAGCAACGTATCTCGTACGGGACCGCACGTATGTTTTCAGGTTGAATCAGCCTGGGCTTCGTTCAGTGGCTTCTTCTGTGAGCCGGCAGCATTGCGGTTGGCTCGCGCAGTAATTTCTCTTGGTCTCAATTAGATTCCATGACCGCAGGAATCCCGCGAGACTCGATCGCCCTTGCCTCCCTTCTCTCTCTCTCTCTCTCTCTCTCTCTCTCTCTCTCTCTCTCTCTCTCTCTCTCTCACACACACACACACACGTATTCTCTTTCTCCTCGACTTACGAGCTGACTCGCACGCATCAACGTGTGTGCTCCTAAGCAGTCCTGGAAGCTGGCTTTATGCGAAAGGGTCTTTTCCAGAGCGTTGGATAAGTGGGCGGTATGAGCCAACACTATCCAACCCTATACATGACCGTATGTTGATGAGCCGAGAGCTTGTACATGGATGAAACCACCTAGCACGACAACAGCCGCAATCTATAACTACCAGTCATCATCATCATCATAATTGTAACCCGAGCACGACGTAGATCATCGATTACCACTTGGCCTGGGACGACAGGCATGCAACTGGCTAAATACTGATTATGCGCAAAAGCCGATAATATACGCCGTAAATTTCACTCGATCTTGACTTCGATAAATGAGAGCTCTGAGTGGAGATCATTTGTTCTTCCGCGCAAGCACGGAGCTACGCCTCGAGTTTCCATTGAATGACGGAGCGAGTGGCTGGCATTAAAATTTAATACGACAAACATTTGTAAGTGGCAATAATCGATGAAATAGTGAAACTTTGAAAGATACACGATTGACAGATGTCTTCTGGTGTAGGAATGACAATATTCATAAGAATATAGCAAAGAACGATTATTACACTTTCCGAGCGACTGTAATGAGGTTCAGAGCTCAATGAGTCTTTTCAAAAGCGTGGCATTTTTATTGCGTGGTTGGAAGAATTCTTCACCCATACGGAAAGCCACCCAGTCTATTGTGAACCGTTCATTGCACGGGTGAGACAGACGTCTGGATGCTTAGACATGTATACCATTTCCCAACGTATTCTCAGATTACGACTATCCGTCTCAAAGGTATTCATACTATTTTTCTCTTCCTATAATCCATCATTGTCAAGCATGATTGACATCTGAGGGCAGAAGCAAAATCTTGTGTCTCCCATCCATCAATTCTCGATCTTCAAAGCAAGAGATTTTTCTTTAGTTTTGAATGTCAATCATCTTTCAAGATGCTTGGAAAAAAATTATGTTAGCTCTCTTGGCCTCACACGTATTCCCGATGCCGTCGGGTTTTGGGTGGCGTGAAAAGTATTCTGTAACGATTCTATCTGAAAGATGATCAATCTTTCTAGTTCTCTGCAGTTTTTTTTAGCGATTATTGGAAACTGTCTGAAAAGGCATGCCCTGAAATTTTAACATTACCCTTGGATCTCTCTCGGCGAGGCAACGAAATCGTATATTTCAATTTCAGTTAACGGGCTACATCTACCTAGGTGGGTAAAAAAATGCATTTTTTCAAGAATATTTTTTTTCGATAGTATCACCTTGTGAAAATTTTATTGAAATATTCCTAAAATTGCATGTGCTACAATTATTAACAATTACAATTGCTACTGTAATTGATAATTGAATTACTTTGCAACAGATTACTGAAGTAACTAGTTACAACTAATACCAAGTGTAATTAATTACTGTGGCATTGAATTGAAAGCTAATCTGTTACAAATCAATCGATTACATATTAATTCAAATAATGTAATTGTGCGTGTTACCAAAATTCCGAGCTACAGTTATTGCAATTCACGAGCGCGAGTGGACCTTACATGTTGTAATTCATGTAATTGCACATTACAGTAGTGTGCACTGTTTGCGTGTCTACCAGACACAAAAGTTGTTTTTGTAAAGTTGACCGTCGCGCACACACCACACTTGATTCAACTTTAGAGGTTAAGATGATATTTTCTACTATATGATGCCATAAATAACAACAGCGTAATTAGATTACAGAGTATTTGAATACATTCTAATCAGATTACTTTGTAATTAAATACATTATAACAGATTGCATAATATGTGCTAATTTAATTACAATGTAATGAAATGCAATTCAATGATATTGCTCTGTAATTGAATTACTTTGTAACCAGATTAATAATCAAATTACAATGTAATTTAGTTATGCTCATCTCTGAGCAGCACCATACTTAAAATTTGAAACCCGTTTTTCTCGAAACAGTGTTTTCAAAGTCGGTGGACATGATATCTCGAGAACCATTTGATGGATTGTTTCCAAATTTACAGGAAATCTGATGAGAAACATTTAAAGGTCGTTGACGATCTTACTTTCTTAAAATCGATCTTTATTTTTTGATAGTTACGTAAAATGACGACTTTTTTCGTAGATTTTGTATGTTCGAGTTTCAATTCACAGCCACGTTGTTAAAAAAAATTATTTAAAAAATCGACGATCGTCAACGACTCGTATTTATTGTTAACTTGAATAACCCGTTTGGTTTTTAGATTTCGGTTAGACCGTTTGAGCTGGAGAGTGTCCACCGCCAAATATCGCGAAAAAAAATTCTTCATCTGCCCGCAGCTTTGTTTTGGTTGTTTTTCTGTATTTTTTTGTGAATTTTTCCAAGACTCTCGATATATGTTCAATTATGGTTAAAAAATTCGTTTCTTTTTCACCAACCGTTTGCCAGAAAAAATCGGAATTTAGCCCTTTAAGTTTTTCGATTACACAGAGACTGCCTGCTTGTAAAGTAAAACATTGAAAATAAAAATTGAATGACATATCTTGATGTGTAAAAAGCTATCGTTTCTGCCATGGTGGCCTTGCAACAGCGGTTGCAAAATCCGAGGTTTCCGGTCACGTAGCTACTTTGTGTTTTTTTTTTATTATCACTACCAGGCACACTAACAATTTTGTTTACTCGATCGCAGATAAAATAATTTCGACAAATTACGGTTTCTCCCCGTGGTTCGTCTTTTTGTTTTGTTCTAGACGCTGGAAAGATCGAAAAAGAGCTCGCTGAATGAAGAGACCGTGAGACGGCGCCGTCCAGGTAGCAGATTGGTCTATAATTTAGACCAAAAAAAAAACATACCGGGCAGAAAGAATAAAGCTTGCCGCGGACACCAGGATTTCCAGGTAAAGCCCGGGGGCCCTAATTTTCGTTGTTCGAGTTCCCCTGCCGATTGTCTCGCCATTCCCGTTACGTACCGGCTATTGCGTCCATCAAATATGCTCCGAGCACTTCGCCTCGCTTCCTACGATTCTGATATTGCGTTGTTTTCATTATTTTTTAAGGGGAGGATAGGGGTTTGCACTTTTGAAAAGTCGATTTTTTTTGTTTTTCTTTTCTTATAGTTAAACATTTCAAGAATATAATCCCAAAATTTCAAGTCAATCAGAGCACAACTCTCGAAGTTATTGACTATTTAGTCCCGCTCCTCTAACACTGTAGCTCCGACTTCTCTAAACTTCCCAGGTAGGGAATTGACGATGAAAAAAGGGCTCGCCAAGCTCTGAAACGAGGCTCACATTTTTTAATTCAGGCTGAGCACCAGCCTGATTTCAGGCCTAGCTGAACCCCTGAATGATAACGCGGTTTCAGGCTGTTGCACACAGGCTTGACCAAAGGCTGGTAGAAAAGCCTGTACTAAGCCTGAAACCACGAAACAACAAGGTTCAAAACGAGCCTTAATGAAGCCTTCACGAGCATTTATGACCAGGCTTATCCCAAACTCTTCTCGAGGCTAATGAGGCCTGTTTTTTAGTTTTCTATATTCTACATTGGAATAAATTTCATAAATTTGTAAAGAATTCATTTGATTTATTATATATATTTATTATTCATTCTATTATTTGTTATAAAATATATATAAAATATTTTAAACACAATACTTTATTTTATTTATTGTTTATGGGACACGTAATACACAGAGTGTACGCAAACCCCAGAGAGTGAGTATATACGAAATGTGTATGTGACGAGAAAAAAACTTTTTTGTGTACCTCATAAATATCGATAAGAGAATATGTTTAAATGTTCTGAGCTGCCTCCTTCGCTTTCGTTTTTCGTGCCTTCGCACCCGACAAATTTATTGCTATTTTTTTTTTTTCATAAAAGTACAGAAAAAATATTATTTAAAATTTATTTTATTTTATCACAACCTGAAACAAGCCTGCATTCAGCCTTGATTTTTTAGCCTTAAAATTCACTGGCTGAATAAAGCTTGAAATAACCCTGAGTTTAGGCTAAGCAGCCAGTCTTGGTTCCAGGCTGCTCCAAACGATGCAATGAAACCTGGCCCAGGTCTGTCTCACTCAGGCTCGGTGAAACAAGGCTCGCACAAGTTTGTTTCCATCGTCAGCCTTTTGATTCCCTACCTGGGTTCAAACGCATTTTTCTCGAAACCACTTTTTCAAAGTCCGTGTTCACTGCCATTTGAAAACTACATGACCGATTTATTTCAAACTTGGTACACACTTTCTACATATAAAATACCTCCCCCCAACGGTTAGTTTGAGATTTTTTTTTACATGGAGGGGATTTCCACCCCCAAAATGGCGGAATTTTTCGTGAAAAATAGCACTTTTCACTTTACATGACCACCAAAAATTTAGAAATGAAAAAAAAAATTATCAAACATCGTTGGGGGGAGGATTTAATGATACTTTGACTAAATTTTAATGGTACTTGATTTCGGATAATTTCTAGCTAAGATACAGTGAACACCGCAAATCGTGTTTTTCCAAAGGCGTTCTTGGAAAAGTTTTGTCACCGGCTTGTTTGTGGATATTTTCGCGTACAAATTTCACGGAATGTTCTTGAAATGACACTTAACAATGTACAAAAGGTTTCAATAAATTTACTCTATCCAATAGATGAAAAAAATTCGCAAAAAAGTGTTTTTTTTCACGCTGAAACCCTTACCCTCCCGTTAAGCGTCATCTCCGTTTACCTATGAATAGCACCCAAGTCTTCTCTGAAGTTACGGATATGATCACTCTTTATGAATTGTAGCTCTTTGAATCTGACCCTTTTCCAAAAACTCCTTCAGCCTGCCTTTCTTCGGCTGCAGTTCCGAATAACTGTTACCTGCAATTTACTTGCAATTTTGCTCAGAATATTTTTTTCATAATATAAGGCACTGCCTGAATGGACTTTTGGCTCGTCGCATTAGTTTTCGGAATTTAACAATTTTTTTTCGCATGAAAAAGTGATTCACTCATAAAATTAATTACACATCTATTTAGTATAAATATCACGCTGTTAGAAAAAATATATATATATTTTTTTCGATGTACAGCATCCACAATTTTTTACCCAGAACAAAAAACAAAAATTCCCGTCAATCTACGTACGTAGAATTTAAAAAATAATGTTTAATTCAAAAGTTGTAGGCATTTGAACTTAAGAAATGAATTTTCAGTGAAAAATTTCGTTATAACTGCTCATAAAATTAAAAGTTTTCGATTAATCAGAAATTCCGTACGTACTTCTCTGCGAAATGTAATTAGGAACATAACTTTTAAATTTGAAGTAAATCGAGTGAAGATTGGCGCCCGGCCATGATTTGGTTGAATTATTTTAACCAAATGCGCAAGAAACAAATTTTATTTTCGCATAATTTTGTAACCAATTCAGACATTTTCTTAATATTTTTCAATAAAAATAAAATATTAATATTTTAACGAATAATGTACATGGAAATCAATATCGGATATGGTGAAAAAAAATTAAATAACACATTTACTCAATAGAAATTTTATCAGAATCAAACGAGCGAAATTCAATTTTTCTTGTGTACTCGAATCAACAATATTCATGTCATGAATTGAAACGCTTTTTTGTTCGTTGCAGAAAATGCATTCAAAACTATATAATTTGTTCGCGATCATTTTTTAGATCATTTCAATAATATATTGTTCTCGGCCACAAATATATCTTTTGAATGAAAAATAAAACGTTTGATCTTATCATGTTATTAAAGTCAATAGCGTTGTGTTTGGACTAATAAATCCGATTATTTACACCAACAATTTTACAATTGAATCACCGAAATTTCATTCAATAACACCAATGACATTGGATCAATGATTTTTTTTCTCAGTGTAGATTCCCCGCTTTTGAAACGTCACAACCCCAACCCATGCGTCGGACAGTAGAGAGATTTCTTTTCCGTCGCCGACATATTGTATCTAATCAACGATATAAATTCCCGCTGAAAATTACGACTCCGCCATAACTCGTGATGGGGCTGTCTAGAGTTGACGCGATAGGAAAATTGCGTGTGCGAGAAACGGAGAGGTAAGGCCTACCCTTCTCTTACGCCCCTATCGATGTCGCACACCGAACGGACATTACTCCTGGCGTTGGGTGCGTGTGTGCGTTTCAGCCTGCTCAGAGTTTCTGCCGCTGGTAGCATATGAGGCCGACGTGCGGATGGTGTACGCGTGAATTATCGTTGGGGTGAACGCGAAGAGACGAGGGAAGAGAGTGCCGTGCTCGAGGCGAAGAGCCCATGCAAAAGTTGGCAACGAAGCGCTCAAGTGGGAGAGACAGAAATGGACTCGAAGGACCGAAGCCAATTGGAATTGCTTTGGAAGTGGTATATCATGGGTGGCACTGCGACATGGGTTTCTTCGAGTCCTCGAGAAGGAAAAAGAAAAACACCAGTGGAAGACAAAAAAAAACGCATCTAGCGAATCGGTGAAACCAATTCTGGCGAAAATCGAACGCGAATTGAGCCTGGAATGACGTAAAGCGATATAACCTCATTGGCACCTGAAGAGATCTACCCCTTTACCATGCATCATTCTTCCTTTCGTGATACAGGCAGCGTGATTGAACGAAAATTTTACCACTGGTAAAAAGTTTCAGCGAAAAAAAACTTTGTCAATAACAGTTGGAAAGGCTGGATTATTAATGGGATTATTAAGGTTGAATTTTTTGAAAATATCCATTTTTCGACGGATTCTGAAGATATAACATTTCAAAAATATTCTCGGAAAATTTCAACTCGACACTTTCAAAATTGCGGGAGATATGGGCGGTTTCAGGTAGGTTCCGCGGACCGGCGAACTTTGAGGCGTCTTCTCACTTTAATCGATTTTTGGAAAATCGATTTTTTTTAATTACATTTTTCGAAAGTATACATATCCAAAAGTATCGTAATAAAAGTTTATGAAGATCGGAGGAGTACCACTGTATTTTTGTGACCTTTGTGACCTACCTGAACACGTTCATCTGCTCGTTAAAAACTTTAAACGCATTTTGCTCGAAACAACGTTTTTCGACGGCTTGTTGATAAAATCTTTAAAAGAACTAAACCGATCCTTATGAAATTTTAACCACATATTCTTAACAACTATAGCTATAGCGATTATCAAGGATTTTTTTAAATTTCGATATTTACTATATTTCTTTGCCAAAAACGGTGAAAAAATACACGTTTTTTTCGAAAAATGTCTGCCATTTCGTTATTTTTGCATATATAAAAAATCGTATGATATGCGCTATAGCCTTTAACATACTGAATTTAAAACCGTTTGATTTTTTATTTGTTTGATTTTTTTTCGCATGATCCATCTCTGAGATTTCATCAACAGCGCAGACTTAGCATTTTTAGCCCATTTTTTAAACTACCATTTTCGTCCATAGGTAGTGACTTAATTTTTTTTCAAATGTATTTCGAAATTGTATTTATTGAGTGTAACAACTTTTATATCAATATCTATAATATGAACCTATCTAAAAATTCATGAAAAGAGCCTTTTTTAGCGTCGAAAGTGAAAGGACGCTTTAAGAGTGTTTTTCTCAAAATGACTTTTGTTTCATGTTGAAACATTTTTTCATACACTTAAAATATACTTTCCCAAAGTTTCAAAGCGAAATTCGAAAAACTTCAAACGCTACAGCCCGTCAACGCTGTGCCCCACCGCTCGGATTCGGAGCGGGCGTGAACTTCAAACGTGTTTTTCTTAAAACTCCATTATCAAAATTGGCGCGCAGGATTACTCAAAAACTATTAAGCCGATTGAGTAGAAACTTGGTAGAAATATTGATAATATTGATACCTTCTACTTGACGAAAATTGTTTTTGAAAA
Organism: Ophion ellenae; assembly: GCA_963210295.1. Classification (NCBI taxonomy): domain Eukaryota; kingdom Metazoa; phylum Arthropoda; class Insecta; order Hymenoptera; family Ichneumonidae; genus Ophion; species Ophion ellenae. The sequence goes on from OY723387.1 coordinate 54,536,988, forward strand.
ATTGAAAAGAAAACCACTTTTTTCATCCACATTTTACAGAAATGTTGCGTGAAATGTTGATTTTTATTTGTAAATGCGTGCCATTTTCTCAAATTTGCATTTTCATCATTTTAATTACCGTCACCTAGAAGCTATACATGTTCTAACTGAAAAAAAATGTTTGAACTTTTTTGCGAATCAAAGTCTACGGGAAGCTGGACTGCACGCCGATTTGCAACTCCCGCGGCGACCTTGCTGCAACACTCTGCCACAGCTCCGCCATTTTGATGATGAATTGATTAAAAAAAATTGTTTCGTATACTTAAGGGGTTACCCCCACTTGCGATTTTGAAAAAATCAATTTTTTTTTATTGCATTTATTTGAAGTATAAGTATCTGAGAATATGTCCTGAAAATTTCAAGTCGATCCGAACAAAATTGACTGAGATATGAGCGTTGAAAGAGAAGAATCCGCGTTGAAAGAGAAACTTTAAACGCGTTTTTCTCAAAATGGCATTTCTGAAGTCGGTGACCAAGATTACTCGAACACTAATGAACCGATCTTCTTGAAATTTTGCAGGCTTATTTAATACATAAAAATGTAGTCTTTGATCGTTCGATTTTTTTTTTCGAAAAAAAATGGCCGTTTTATAGCCAAAAAACGGCCGTTTTTTTTTCGTTGAAATCGAACCATTAACTTTGACTGTCCGCCATTTTGTGAAAAATGAATATTTTTAAAAATCCTTCGATTAAAGACTAGTTTATACTTATATTTAACTAAATCCATCCGCATTTTTTTTTCAGTTGATCCACTTCGCCGCAATGTTGGTCACCGCAAACCGTGTATATAAAAACATTATTTCATTGACGGCCATTTGCCACTAAACAATGTAATATTTTTCAATAAAAAAATTACTGAAAGTTCTTCAAGATGTGTTCTTTAAGATGGTATATTGATCGATCAAAAAAGTTTTGTAGTTTTCTTTAAAAAAAATTCATTAAAAAGGCCTTTTTTTCGCGCTACAAGTGGGGGTAACGCCTTAAATATACTATTAAAGTATACCTAAAGTTTGATAATTGTAGAATAATTATTTTTTAGTTTAAAAAATCCCTCAATATTGCTTATTTTTTCCTGTCTAAAAATACCCCGCCTTAATTCTCACGTAACCTCGAACGTAAGCTCAAAGTGTAAGCAAGTGAATAACCGGCGAGTGAAATACAGAGACGGAAAATTGGTTAAGGGTGGCGCGCCTCCGAGCATAAAGTTCCCGAAATAGATGCCTACGGTTATCCGAAGGCGGATATATCCCGGTAGTTCATGCATCGCACATGTACGGAATACAACTTGAGATTAAGTGAGCAACGGCTCCAGACGCATTACTATCAATTAAGGCGAGCGATAGTCGCGGTCTGGGGCTAAAGGATCGTCGTTTTCGTCGTGGACGACGTCGCCTTTGCTTGGCTAGGTGCATATGGCCTTGCGCCAGGCAAATTATCAGGTTAGGTCCGCCCGTGCCATACATCGTATAGGCTTACAATCCGCGTTGAAGCGACATAGCTGCTGGAGGGGATGAGCGATACTGTGGTACTTGACTGTACAGAGGGTGCACCAGGCTACGAGGGGGCGAGACCGTGAGGAGGTTGATTTTGTGGATGGGACACGGGGGAACGAGGGCTTAACGGACGTTGGATTAATCCTTTGTAACGGGCGGAGGGCCTTATTCCGTGTTCCATACGTACTCATAGGTATACCCAACGTCTATCTACCGAATGTGCCCTATATATCTCTAATGTTGAGTCCACCTATCCCTAGATGAGAAGAGGTGTATGCTAATTTCCTTAATGCCGAGAGCATCGTTCGTAACGTCGTTAACGTCCCCCTCCATGAGAACGCTCGCTGAAGCACGGCAGATCATGTTCTTGGCTTTTGGGCTCGGGTATGAGGAAGATGGGGCGCTTTCATGATCGACTATCTTGTTTGATCGGATCCATGGATTGTGCAGTTCTTTCTCAAGAGACTTATGTGCTCATGGCGAGGAATAGCTGCTAGCTATGTTAAGGCGGTCCTCTAGTTTCTCGGGTCGAAAAAATCGATTTTTTTTCATAAATCATATCTACAACATGTGTAGAAAATGTGTGCCAAAGGATTTTTCGATATTCGAAGTGGTTCACAAGTTACGGCCCTGGAACCGAGCAGGTATGAGCTTCACGGAGAGGCTGAGCAATTCAAACACAAAAAACCGCCTCTTTCTGAAGCAGTTCAAAAAGTTATAAAGCCAATTTATGAGGATTTATCCAAAGAAGAATTGTTAAGCAGATGCCTGGGAGCGGAAACTCAAAATAATAACGAGTCGCTCAATTCGTTAATCTGGACTTTTGCTCCGAAGCACCTCCATTCTGGGCCAAAAGTGGTTGAAATCGTCACGTTTCTCGCTGTCATAATCTTCAACGAAGGATTCAAATCTATCCTGAAGACCTTGGATACCATGGGAGTGAAAATCGGCCCACAAGCTAAAGGATATGTTCAACAGCGTGATAGCTCTCGGATCGACCGTTCAGAAAGGCGCACGAGTGATGTTGTAAAACAGGCCCGAATCGCGAAAAGGGAAGACTCAGCTCTGCGTGACTTCCAAGAAGAAGAGGAAGGCCTATTGTATGGTCCAGGCATAGCAGATTGACGGTGAGATGAAATTTTTAGTATAAATCACATGCGCGAACTTTCAAACGCGTTTTTCTCGAAACACAATTTTTCGAAACGGTGACCACGATATTTCAGAAACTACTGCACCGATCTTGTTCAAATTTATACAGCATCTTTAATATGTTATAAGCCAGCGATTGAACTAGGATTATCATGATTGCTTCGATAGTTTTTTTTGTACGAGCGAAAAACTTAAGAAAAAATGAGTAAAAAATAGAATGTAATTTTCAAAAGTGTATAAAAAAGTCAATTTTTGTAATTTATAATTCACTCTAGTTCAATCGCTAGTCTTAAATATGAAGATTAAAATGCCGTTTGGTTTTTTGATTTCAGATAAGCAGAACAGCCGCAATCTTGGTCACCGTCAAGCACCTCTTTTACTTGATGTCTTCCTGTCGGCCACTATAACGTTTATTCTATTATATATTTTGACTTCAAAAAATTTGTAAAGCTTATTTAAATGTTAATAAAGAATATGCAAAAACAATGAGATTGATTATTTCGATGCTTTGCCCGTAAAAAATTATTGAAAAAGCCGTAAAAAAACAGCCGAGAAACTAGAGGACCGCGTTAAGGGGGAGATACCTTTAGGGGAAGCAAGAAATTGCTGATTTTCATGATTTTTTTTTAAAGAACAGATTTCTTCATCATTTTTAGACTTAGGGGATGTTTTATCACTACTTTTGGCTGTTACATGGTTTTTTAAAAAATAATCTATGAAAATGGCGGAGGTATGGCACTGTTTTTGATGATTTTTTTTAAAGGACAGATTTCTACGTCATTTTTTAGACTTAGGGATTGTTTTATTACTACTTTTAGCTGTTACGTGTTTAAAAAAAATTAATCTATGAAAATGGCGGAGGTATGGCACTGATTTTCATTATTATTTTTTTTAAAGGAAAGATTTCTTCATCATTCTTCAGACTTAGGGGATGTTTTATTACTACTTTTGGTCGTTACGTGGTTTTTCTTTATTAAGGGGAGATATACACCTAGATGGTCGAGGTCGAGGATTTAGAAGCTAGACCTAGAATAGAAGACCTACACTATGGGCCTGGTATCGATGATTCCATGTAAGTTGACAAACTTCATGATTTATTCATTCCCAAATTTTCAAACGCGTTTTTCTCAAAACCACGTTTTTCAAATCGGTACCCGAAATTTCTCGAAAACCAATGAACCGATTGCCTTGAGGTTTTTTGGGGTTATTCTATACACCGTTATCTAGTACTTGTCATAGGATTTTTTTTCCGTTACTTAGTTTTTGTTTTATAGGCAAAATAATAACTAATTTTTGGCCCAAAAATCACTATTTATGTTCAAACGTCCGCCATTTTGTCATAAATCGATATTTTTAAAATCGGCTATGACAAGTACTAGATTATAGTATCTAATTTAATAATATTTTTGGTTTATTTTCAGATGATTTTTGAAGAAACACCAGTGGGTACCGTACACGCAGATTTTTTTACGATGCTTCAAGGATCATAAAATATCCTTGTAAATTTTTGATATTTTTAAATAAAGAAAATTAAACATATTTTTGAATTTATATACTTTTAGATAATTAAAACCCCAATCCGAAATTTCAAATAGTTTTCCTTGAAAAAATTCACAAAAATGACCTTTTTTCCGGCTCCTAGGTGTATATCTCCCCTTAATATATGGAAATGGCGGAGGTATGGAACGGTCTTCGAAATTGCATTTTTTAAACTGGTGCGACGTATAATTAAAAAAGTACCGTAAAACGGGGTTACTGCGAACAGATTTTGGAAGTTTTTTGTAGGTCATTTTTTTTGATATCCTACATTCCAACTTTTTTTGCTCCGATAGAACGATGTGTCCTTGGGCTATCGAATGTACAAGAAAGTCAAGCCCTATCACCCCCCACAATATTATATATATATTTTTCAAGTGTCGAAGTAACCTCGAGTGTGGGGTCCTTTGACAAGGCATTGAAATGCAACTTATGTTGAAGCTTAATGGTTACACTGACATCATTTTGATTTAAAAAATTAGTATTTTATGCATTATCCATGGAATTAAATGAAAAATAACGATTTTTCACAATCAAATTGTCATTTTTATTAAGAAAGCATTTTACATACACATATCAAGTAGCTAGCCTGCTATTATAATCTTAATCAGTCTTATAATTATCATTGAGATAAAAATCAACTTGAGCAACATTATAATAAACGTAAATAACAAATTTGAGCAACAATAGAAAAAAAGTTAAAAGAGAATTAGTCCGTGTCCTGGCACACCGTATTTTGGCGCTTTGTTAAAGTAGCCCCAATACTGTCAAAGTTACCCTTAATGTCAATTTAACCCCGTTTTACGGTAATCGACCATTTCTGATAAAATTTGGTATAAATCTGTCTAACCAAATTGGCTAAAACACGACCCTGAATGTTCTTGAAAACAAAAAATCTTTTATTGCTAAATGTAGCCCTTTTTCCGAAAAGTCAATTTTTTTTTTGCAAAGCCTACCATTTAATCGATTCTCAACATTTCTCACTTTTCGTTGGTTCATATTCTGCGTATGAGTGTTAATGAAAGAAACATTTTCGTTGGTTTTTCTCTCAGATTAATCCCGCAGACGCTACGTGTCACGCCGTCTAACAACATCCGCTGCAACCCGATAAGAAAACCGTGCCATACCACCGCCATTTTCGAAGATGAAAAAAAAACCATGTAACATCCAAAAGTAGTAATAAAAATACTCCAAGTCTAAAAAACGGCGAAGAACTCCTTCCTCAAAAAATCACGAAAACCAGCAATTTTTTTCTCGCCCAAAGGTATCGCCCCCCTAAAATTTCTTTCGAGGTTGATCTTTTTCGTGTAATCGGCTGGCTTCGTTTTTTACATTTTTCACCTCGCCTCCTGCAATGTGTTTTGTGATTATTTCGTCTGTTTTGGAATAGGCTCATATTCAAGGAGGAAATTACCTTCATTTCTTATGATGATGAACTATAAACATTCAAGTCAATTACCAACGCAATTGAAATACTTAATATGACACAGTTTTTACTTGTTTTCGTAATTTATTCGAAGCATTCGCGTCGGTAGTTTGAAACATTTTGTCATGTCAAAAAAGATGATGTATACGATCGCCGCTAAGATGGAAATGAAAAGGGAAAATAGGCGAAATGATTTTCTCCGTGCGAGCGTAAATAGACGCGGATGAAGAAAAGAGAGGAAAGCCGCGAAGATGTCCGAACATCTGTTACCAAGAGGTGGCAAGCACCGGCGGCGACAACGCTCGTGAAAATTATTAATCCTGTCAGAAATACTAAATCATACCTTGGTGAGCGTGGTGAGCGAGAGGGGAAGAGAGAGAGAGAGGCGTTCGCATAGCTGAGAGAAGAAACTGTGCGAAATGCGACGGAAGCGAATAAGCTCGGGAAAGAGAAGTAAGGGCGTCAAGGAGGGTCCTTTTCTCCAACCTTGATTTAGCGTCTTTACTTTAAAACTCTTCTTTTCCCCTCTCGAGTATTCCTGCGAGCTCGATAAATTTATAGCTTGCGTGAAAAGTTTAGAATTTTTTTCTTTCCCTTTTTCCACTCGTACGCTATTGCATGAACGCAGCTAATGTGATTTATATTCAGTTGTCTTTGTTTCGCGGTGGATCGTGGTGGGAATGCCGGACAGCATTTGAGTACGATCGCGCAATTACGGCGTAATCAACATGAGGTTTTGTCTTCCAAGTGGGGAATGGAACAACTTCATTCGGATAAAAGCGTTGGACGTTGAAAACAAAAGATTGTGAAGTTGTCCTGATGTCATTTCAGTATGCAGAACAACAATATTTTGAAACCTTGGGGATTGAAACATTTCTGACGCGACTGAAAAAAGACACAGTAATTTATGATTTTACGTAGTGTGCCTTTAAGGGGGGAATGCCTTCGGGTGAAAAAATAATTTGCTGAGTTTCATGATTTTTCTAAAAGTAGTTTTGACACCAAAATGAAATTGCTTGTAGACGATTGAAATTCATATCACCGAGAGATTAATTTAGGATGCATTAAATGTCCAAAAATTAATTCGTTTCACCACATGGTTTCGGAGATTTTGGAGGTTCAAGTTGAGTTTTGTTCGAGTATTATTAATGAACCAAGTGGAGACACCGCTTAATCTTTTAACACGACATTCCTGACACTCATCGCAGTTTGTTCAGTTTTTGAAATTTAAATCGAAGCATTATTTTAACCCCTGCAGCACTATAACTAGTGTTTACGAAGTGCCACGTGTATTACCAAATGGATGAAGATTCAAGTTGAACCTTCATGGCACGTGGCACTTCGTGAACACTAGTTATAGGGCTGTAGGGGTTACAATAATGCTTCGATTTAAATTTTGAAAACTGAACAAACTGCGATTAGTGTCAGGAATGTCGTGTTAAAAAATTAAGCGGTTTCTCCACTTGGTTCATTAAGGGGTTAACCCCACTTGCGATTTTGAAAAAATCGATTTTTTTTTATTGCATTTTTTTGAAGTAAAGTATCTGAGAATATGTCCCGAAAATTTCAAGTCGATCCAAACAAAATTGACTGAGATATGAGCGTTGGAGAGAAGAATCCGCGTTGAAAGAGCGTTAAAAGAGAAACTTTAAACGCGTTTTTCTCAAAATGGCATTTCTGAAGTCGGTGACCAAGATTACTCGAACACTAATGAACCGATCTTCTTGAAATTTTGCAGGCTTATTTAATACATTAAAATGTAGTCTTTAATCGTTCGATTTTTTTTTTCGAAAAAAAAAATGGCCGTTTCATAGCCAAAAAACGGCGGTTTTTTTTCGTTAAAATCGAACCATTAACTTTGACCGTCCGCCATTTTGTGAAAAATGAATATTTTTCAAAATCCTTCGATTAAAGACTAGTTTATACTTATATTTGACTAAATCCATCCGAATTTTTTTTCAGATGATCCACTTCGCCGCAATGTTGGTCACCGCAAACCGTGTATATAAAAACATTATTTCATTGACGGCCATTTGCCACTAAACAATGTAATATTTTTCAATAAAAAAATTACTGAAAGTTCTTCAAGATGTGTTCTTTAAGATGTTATATTGATCGATTAAAAAAGTTTTGTAGTTTTCTTTAAAAAAATTCATGAAAAAGGCCTTTTTTTTGCGCTACAAGTGGGGGTAACGCCTTAATAAGACTCGAACAAATCTCAACTAGAACCTTCAAAATCTCCGAAACTATGTGGTGAAACGGATTCATTTTTGGACAGTTAATGCATCCTAAATAAATCTCTCGGTGATATGAATTTCAATCGTCTACAAGCATTTCGATTTTGGCGTCGAAACTCCTTAAAGGCAACGTTTCTTTACCATTCTTTAGACTTAGGGTATGTTTTATTACGATTCTTGGCTGTCACATGGTCTTTTAGCAATCTTTAAAAATGGCGGAGGTATGACACGGTCTTCTAAACTGCATTTGCAAAAATGGCGCGACGTATAGGTAAAAAACTAATCGACCGATTCTGATGAAAGTTGGTATAAATCTATTTAACCTTATTGTCTAAAACAGGATGCTAAAGGTTTTTGAAAATTTTCAAAAGGCTTTTTTATTGCGAAAAGTTGGCATTTTTTCGGAGAATTCAATCTTTGTGTATCAAAGCGTCCCAGCTGATCGATTTTCAACATTCCTCACTATTTCTTGGTTCATATTCTGCGTATGAGTGTTAATGAAAGAAAAATCTTCCGATACAGTAAAAGTCCATTGTTCCTCAAGATCTTTCAGTGCCTCAGCATAATAGTTTTCGTCTAAACTAAAAAAAAAAAATCACTCACACCACTCATCACTTCGACTTTTGATGAGCATTTCTTTCCCTACATAGCCATTTTTCAAATTTGGAAGGAGAGAGAAGGCGCACGGGGCCGAATCTGACGAGCAGGGTAAATGTGGAATCAGTTCGTGCAGTCGCCATTGAAACTGCCAATTTGTGTGCCGTTACAGTGTGCGAATGTAGCACCCAAACGCGCGCTCAGATTTCTCAAATCCAGTTCCTCGTGTAAAATGTTGTCCATCCGTTCATGCGAGATGTCAGTGGCCTCTGCTATCTTTCCCAAAGTTAATAGGCGTCCGTCCATTACGATTCGCTGAGCGCATTCGGCCAACTTCCTGTCGAAAATGCTCGTTCTTCCTCGTTTGAACTCAGCAGCCGAGGTTTTCACATTTGTGAAGGATACACTCAATTTAATTTAGCTTCAATTTTCGTTGCCGATTTTCCTTTTGAATTAAAGGGCTGTACCAGTGTGACACTTTCAAAAAATCGATTTTTTTTGCCTTTTTCGAGTTTATACTTTTGAGAATATGAAATGAGATTTTTCAAATTTGCTGACATTGTAACTCAAAGAGTAATTATCCGATTGACTTGAAATTTGAACTGAGTACTCTTGAATATATTTACTCTACGACGACGTAGGATATTTTTGATTGGATGAAAATTGACGATTTGGCATTGAAAAAACGACCATTTTATAGGCAAGAAAACAGACATTTTTTTCATAACCAAGCCATTTTGTTAGATTTTGATATTTTTCGAAAATCCTACGTCGTTGTACAGAAAATACCTTCCAGTTTAATGACGTTTTTTCCTTTTTCGGTTTCAGCTACTCAATCGGCCGGAATCATGTCAGCAGTGGAGGAACTTTTTTTTAGCGCCTCCGAAGGCACCGCATAAGTCGCCTGGATCTCAATATTTTTCTATGAAAAAATTATATAATATAGGTGAAATATAGCCAAATATATTCTTAATTTTCCGAAACATTCAATTAAGAACCTTTCTTCCAAAAAATTCTCGACAATCACTCAAATATTCAGCGTTCATACTGGTATAGCCCCTTAAGGAGTTTTATCACGACGCGCTACGCCAATTTATCCATCGTTGGCAAAGTGTCACTTTCGAAGGCTGTCCATTAAGGAGTCTTCTCACTTTAGCCGCTAAAAAAGGCTATTTTCATGATTTTTTGAAATAGGTTTACATTATAGATTATTGATATAAAAGTTGGTACATTTAATAAATACACTTTCGAAATACATTTTTGGTAAATGTATTTTCTTTACATCACTATTTATAGAGGAAAATAGTAGTAAAAAAAATGTCCTAAAAAAATGGTAGGTCTGCGCTGTTGATGAAATCTCGGAGGCGGATCATCCGAAACAAAAAAATCAAATGGTTTTAGATTCAGTATGTTAATGGACATAGCGCATATCATACGATTTTCCACCTATGCAAAAATAACAAAATGGCGGACATTTTTCGAAAAAACAAAAAAAACGTGTTTTTTTTACCGTTTTTGGCAAAAACAATTAATACCAGAATTAAAAGAAAGATCGTGATATGCGCTATAGCTATAGTTGTGAAGAATATGTGGTTAAAATTTCAAAAGGATCGGTTTAGTCGTTTCGAAGATTTTATCAATAAGCCGTCGAAAAATGTTGTTTCGAGAAAAACGCTTTTAAAGTTTGTTTGGGTTATATGAATACATACATTTAAAAAAAATGTATTTCGAAAGTGTATTTATTAAGTGTAACAACTTTTATATCAATATCTATAATATTAACCTATGAAAAAATTCATGAAAAAACCCTTTTTTAGCGTCTAAAGTGAGAAGACCCCTTAATCGCGCGATCAACAATCGACTGAGCTCGTTGCGTTCCGTTCATTGAGAACTATGGGAAAAGTATTGAGATTTGTGTGACATCTTCATCCTTTTTGCTCAAATTGGACAATTTTTTATCCACTATGTAATGTCAATTTAGCATTGGAATTCATTGATTGCGTTTGGAATCCAAAACACTCCATTGGTTTCAACCCCAAAGTACAGAAAATGACGGATGCCGAATATTTTCGAAAACGGTGGGTCAACGGAATCATTGGGCGAGTGCAAAAAAAAAACAGTTAAGCCACTGCACGAATAAACTTGATACCCAAAACTCTTGCCAACTTGGCAGGCCCCTAATTCTTTTTACTGGCTCGTATTCCCTCAAGGTAATAAGAAGTCATTTAATGTTTATTGCCCATACGAGAGCCCAGAGATTAACGGTAATTTTACGATCGAAATCCGAGCGTCTCTCTTGTTGCTCATGCGAGGACTTTTCGTGTTGATCCCCCTGCCCCTTTCGATGTTAAATTCCACTACAAAAACATGAAATTCCCGCGCCGGCCAAGGGCTAGCCCTCGAATTCAACGTCCAAACGGTTCCCCTCGGTTAATTAATCGTCGCTGTGCCGTACATGCTGGTCTGACCTCATCTCTGTTTATAATGGAATTTCTAAACGCAGGACAATGAATGAGTACCGCAGGGTCCGTAGGTGCTTGCATGAAAGCAAAGGCAGGTTGTTATATCGCCTTATATTTCCCTTGGCTCAGCTCTGACCAGTCGTGGACGCGGCTTCAGGAATGCGTGTTATAAAAAACATTCGGAGTGCCCCAGGAGAAATAAAATCTCCACGGAATTACTTGAGGCGGGAGCCTTAAGTAGAAGGTCCAAAAAAGCGTTTTTTCGAGATTTTTTTTAGAAGGGAAAAAACCAAGTGAGCCCAGTAAACATTGAGGTATATTTTTATGTATTTAAAAAAATTCCAACATGAAACAAGAAATGACTGCACATTCATCAGCCTATTCCATGTGCGTCTATGGTGTTGGAGTTTGCGTCGTTGGTACGGAACGAAAGTTCCATTTTACATTTTATTTTCCATATTTTTATTCACATAGGCGATCTTTTCTTATAAATTTATAATGTAAATCGCTAACTAAATATGTTAAAAGATGGTTGAAGAAGTTTTGTAGGCGTAATCTGTCAAAATAAATTAAATTCGTTGCAGTCCGACGATGCAAACTTCAACATCGTGTGCGTCTTGCCACTGCAGTCCCTATACGGTGGGAAAGAAGCAGCTCGTAATTCTTGACTGAACCAAACAAACCAATAAAATTTTCAATTATCATATATTTTTCTTCTCGGTGAATTAAGAAAAAGCTTAAAAAATCGAGAAATTATGACTTTTCTCAGGTTAAAAAAAATGTGTTAAAAAACACTTCAACGTGCTATAAAAATGATTTAAAAACACTTTTTCAACGACTTTTTAAATTCCCTTAGAAGAGATTTTCATAGTGAAGAAAATAAAATTTGGTCTGATTCAATAGGTCGTTTAGCTTTTTTGCTATCACGCCCGCCAATTTGGAAAAAACGTGAAAATAAAAACTGGAGAAAACGCGCTTCAAAGTTTTCAATAGGAGGAAATATCAATATCAAATATCAATCGCGTCTCTGCTTTCGGCCTTGTATCTTCGAAAATATTTACAATTGGCCTTGGTAACTCTGCAAATATATTCTTGGATAGTTTATCTATTGATTTAAGGGGTCTTCCCACTTAAGGGGTTAGGCCACTCTAGAGGCCGAAGAAATAGGCTTTTTGGGAATTTTATTTCAGAAAAACTACAAAATAAATCGAGATTACAAAAAAGGGTGTTTATCATACATATCATTGACTGTATACAATAATTTATTTGAAGCGATTAATTTCAAAGCGGCGGCTGTGCAGCGTTTATCTCAAAACTGCATTTTTTAAATTGGCCGGAAACATAACTCAGACAAATTTCAACCGATTTACTTGAAATGTTGAATGAATCTTGAAAAATACATTGTCTATGGAAGTACGTACGATTTTTTTTTATACTGCATAGTTCATTTGTTAATAACAATTATCTGACGACTTTTTAGGCAAATTTTTCACTTTCCAAAAATTTGCCTAAAAAGTCGTCAGATAATTGTTATTAACAAATGAACTATGCAGTATAAAAAAAAATCGTACGTACTTCCATAGACAATGTATTTTTCAAGATTCATTCAACATTTCAAGTAAATCGGTTGAAAATTGTCTGAGTTATGTTTCCGGCGAACTTAAAAAATGCAGTTTTGAGATAAACGCTGCACAGCCGCCATTTTGTAATTAATCGCTTCAAAAAAGTTATTGTATACAGTCACTGATATGTATGATAAACACCCTTTTTGTAATCTCGATTTATTTTGTAGTTTTACTGAAAGAAATCCCCCATTTCCATGATTTTTTTGGATGGGTTTATATTATAGATATTGATATTAAAGTTGTTTACACTTTCGGAATACATTTTGAAAAAATGCATTTATTTATGTAACCCAAACAAACATTAAACGCGTTTTTTTCGAAACAACGTTTTTCGACGGCTTGTTGATAAAATCTTCGAAACTACCGAACCGATTCTTGTGAAATTTTAACTATATATTCTTTCCAACTATAGCTATAGCTCATATCAAGGATTTTTGTTAAATGTTGATACTTACTATTTTTTCGCCAAAAACGGTGAAAAAACACGTTTTTTTTTTCGAAAAATGTCCGCCATTTTGTTATTTTTGCATACATTCAAAAATCGTATGACATGCGCTATAGCCATTAACATACTGGATCTAAAACCGTTTGATTTTTTTTATTTCGCACGATCCATCTCCGAGATTTCATCAACAGCGCATACCTACTATTTTTTTAGGACATTATTTTAACTACCATTTGCACCTATAAATAGTAACGTAAATGAATAAATAAAAAAATTGATGTACTTCGAGAGAGTATTTTTTAAGTGGAACAACTTTTATATCAATATCTATAATATAAACCTATCAAAAAAATCGTGGAAATAGCCTTTTTTAGCGTCTAAAGTGAGAAGACCCCTTAAGCGATTAAAAATAAACGATTTTTCGGACCTTCTAATTCAGGCTCCCGCCTTAATGGCAAAACTTGTGGCCGCGACGTCGCTTCTTTCCATTAAAATACATGGAGGTGAAACGGCCGTGAGTGAGAGATTTTTTTTTGGTCCAGGGTGAGGCTGCTTTCCATCGTGCAACGTCATGTTTATTTCAGCTGCATTCGGCTTTGTGTCAAAGTGCATATTAGTATACTCGTTGCGATAGCTAGGACTCCCCAGTGGCTCTTCCTCCGAGAGATCAACTCTAGCGAGGGGAAATTTCGGATCAGACTTTCCATAGGTCCCTTTTGGATGCTGGTCAGGTGTACCAGTATTAATTATTCGGCGGTGGGCCAAGGGAGCCGCGTATCCCGCGCTGAGTGCGCCTTCGAAACCCAATTTACAAACGACTACCTGATTTGCATAAAGGTACAACTAGTTTGCAGGATAGAATGGATTCTTGTGATGTGCGCCTCTGTTGCTTTGGGAGTCGAACAAACATACATTTCCATCTTATTAAGCTTTTACATGGCACTATCAGCCGTCACTTTGTACGATCTAAAAAGACGAGCGTGAGAACGGAATCGATAAGGTGCAGTGCATTTTAATCGAGATGGGGCTGATTGGCTCCGTGCAGAGTATTGGGCGGGGGTAATGAAATCAAACGCAGCGCTCGCAGTGGACAAAAACTGCAATAAACTCGGCTATTTATCTGTCAAATCTGTATGAGTGTAGTGCGGGATTTTTGCAATTAAAGTTAAAATATTTTTTCATTAAAAATGGGCCATGACGGTTACTATGTAATACATTGAAAAAATGCGGAAAGATATTTTTGGAAAATACAAATTGGAAATTTACAAAAGGTAAAATGGAATATACAAAAGGTAAATGGGAATTTTATCGTTTGCCTGCAGTTTTACCTTTAAGGGAGACTTTGTCCTTGAAGCTTTCAAGGTTTTGTTAGCGGCTCAACATGAACAGCTAGAAGAAGAGGAGGGATGCCTCTATGGACCAGGCATTGCCGATTAGCGGTAATTATAAACACATTTGTGTTAACACATTACAAAACTTTAAACGCGTTTTTCTCGAAAACACGTTTTTTAAAATGGCTGACATTCTCCTGATCGCTGTAATTAACATATCGACCTGAAATTTGGAGAGGATACTCAGAAAATATGTCTTCACGGAATGACGGATCGTTTTTTCGATAGATACATATTTGCATTTATTATTTATCTTTTTATGCGAAAAAAAAACGCGAAAATTCGATTTTTTTTAAATCGCCGCCATTTTCCGAAATTTGTACTAAACGAAAAACCCATTTTGGTTTTTTTTTTTCAAAAAAATAATTTTTTAACGTTCTGTATATCATGAATAAAAGCAAGAAAAAAACCGAACTCAAAAACCTTTACTCGTTTCCTTTGAAAAAAATTAAATGTAAACACCTGAAATATGGCACTCCAAGGACAAAGTCTCCATTAAGGGGTAAAACTGCAGGCAAAAAAGGCAATTTTTTTATAGGTTTAGATATTCATATAAAAGTTGTTACGCTTTATAAATACACTTTCGAAATACACAATAAAAATTATTTATTCATTTAAGTCACTATTAATAGACGAAAATGGTAGTTAAAAAAATGTCCTAAAAAATTTGTAGGTCTACGCTATTGATGAAATCTCGGAAATGGATCATCCGAAACAAAGAAATCAAACGGTCTTAGATTCGGTATGTTAATGGCTATAGCGCATATCATACGATTTTTCATATACACAAAAATAACAAAATGGCAGACATTTTTCGAAAGAAACAAAAAAAATGTTTTTTTTTCATCGTTTTTGGCAAAAAAATGAGTAAATATCAAAATTTAACAAAATCCTTGATATGCGTTATAGCTATAGTTGTAAAGAATATTTGGTTAAAATTTCATAACGATCGGTTCAGTAGTTTCGACGATTTTATCAACAAGCCGTCGAAAAACGCTGTTTCGAGAAAAACGATACGATAAAATTCTGAGGGACTGTAAAAATGTTGATAAATGTGTGCTAAACATTCAATGATAGTATGTTTTAATTGTTCATCACAAAAAAAAATCACAAAAAAGCGGAAAAAAAGCTGTGACGTGGGATGACTCCCTTAAGGGGTTACGTGTGTTTAACGAAAAAATTTAATCTATTTTGAAAAATTGTATTATCTAATAGTACAATATGTCTAGAATGTTCTCCCAAAGTTTCAAGTCAATCGGAGTAAAAGTCTAGGAGAGAGAGCCTTTGGGAATTCCTCCCGTTCGGAGAGACCGGCCGGGAGCGACGCAGGAAATCGCATTTTTCTCAAAACACGATTTTTTAAGTCGGTGGACACAATTTCGCAAAAACTAATGCACCGCTCTTATTGAAATTTTGCACACTTCTTCAAAATAGCATTGACTAGCGATTGAACGAAGGTTTTTTTTATTACAACTAATTTTACGAAGCTATACGTGGTGTAAATTGTACCAAAAATCAAACTATTTTGCATACGACTCTGCCAAAAATTCAAATTTGAGAAAAAAATAGTTTTTTTTAAATTTCAGATAAAGCTATCATGAGTTATCCTGATCACCACGAGGACACTTTTTTTGAGGGGCCTTCGGAAACCAAGTACCACCGGCTGAATTTCCCAAATTTTTTTAATGAAATTTTTTAAAAATATTGTTGAAAAGTTGCTCTTTTTGCTTTTTAAAAATATTTGAAATTGTTGAAATGTTGCTCTTTTTGCTGTTTAAAAATATTTGAAATCGTTGAAATGTTGCTCTTTTTGCTTTTTAAAAATATTGTTGACATGTTGCCCATTTTGAATAAAATAATTTATATACTATATTTTTTTTGATATAGAAAATATGCTTCTTTGGCTTCGAAACTCACGTAACCCCTTAATGCAAAAAGATTGAATGCAATTGAGGCGCGATTTCAATTTTTATAATTCCTCACAATATTATAACCATAGTTCCAAAGCCTTGGACAAATCCGACCAAAATACGAACGCTACGACAATACGACAAAAATATTAGCACCTCGCCCGAGTGATTTCACGGACTATTTTTGTGATCAATATTCAAGTGTATTTCAACACGAGTCGAAGAGTGTGTATTGTTTTTACCAACGATTGCCTGTGAATGAGAAGCTCTTGAGCATCTCGTTTGCATAATGAGCCCATTGTACGAGCATCTGACTAAAGTGAGCGACGACGCGAAGACCAACGTAGAAACTCAAGAATGGCGGGCCAGGCGATTATTTCGTTGAGCGCGTTATAAAAGCTACGGGAGAGAGTGAGTTAAGGTAAACTGGGGAGAGATTGTCGAAGAAGTGTGAGCACCTTTTGCGCGTCGTAAGCGTTTAAGAGAAGAAAAGAAGGGGGGGGGAGGCTCCGAGGTATGAACGAAAAGGATCAGTATAGTAGATGGGGGAATGGGGCAAAAGGTTCGCCGAGGGTCTCGCTAACTCTCGTTGCGAAGAAAGCTCCTAAACGAAAGCGTAACCGAGTCTTTGGAGCGATTTTTGTGAGAATCTCCAGTCTACGCTGTATCCGAGGGTATGGGGGTGGGATTGTGGTTCGAGCACGCCGGGGATTGTCGTCATCCTCCCCTAGACTCTTCCGTGCGACTTACACCCCCGCTATATAATCTTATGAATGCATAAAAAAGCGTCGTAAACTCTGAGAGACTTCTCAGCGAGCCGTCCTTACCACCGGGGGAAGTAAAACGTATGGGAAAGCTGCGAGATCTGATTTTAGATTTTGCAAAATCATTTCTTTTTCAAGATGCGGACAGGCCTTGTTACGATAAATCAGATGATATTGAAGTTTGCGTGGTTGGAACGCAACGAAAGTTTCGTAGTCCAACTTTTTTGGCATATTCAACCCTCCGAAATCACTCAAAAGTTTTCGGGATCCTCGTTAGATACTTTCAGTCTGAATATGTAAGAAAAGATTCTGGATGATACCGGAAAATGGGGTTACTTTGAACAGGTTTTGGAAGTTTTTTGTAGGTTACTTTTTTTTGACATCCTAAATTTTAACTTTTTTTGCTCCAATGGAACAATGTGTCCTTCGGCTATCAAATGTAGAAGAAAGTCAAGCCCCACCAACCCTCCACAATTTTATATATATCTTTTTCAAGTGTCAAAGTAACTTCGGGTGTGGGGTTTCTTTTACAAGGCGTTGAAATGCAAATTATGTCAAAAATAGTTACTTTGACATCATTTTGAAAAAAAATATATATATTTTATGCATTATATATGCAATTAAATGAAAACAATGATTCTTTACAATCAAATTGTCATCTTTATTAAGGGCGGGGGGGGGGGGGTATTTTTTTATTTTGTCATACGAATGTACAACATATCAAGATTATTGTGTCCAAATTTGAAGTCGATTGGAGTAAAACTACCGGAGATATGGAGTTGCAAGTCTCCGTCCCTCCGATCCGGTTTAGCAAGCCGCAATAACAAAGCAAAGAACGCAGATTTCGTCGTAGACAGAGCAACAAGATGCTCTAGACATCATAGCTGAAAGCTCTTTGCGTTATGGGCCTGGCATCGATGATTCTGTGTAAGTATATTTTTCAAAAAACTCGTTTATTTATGTTTTATTTTTTATTTTCTAGTGTAGTCTAGTTTCTAGTGTAGTCTATTTTCTCTAGTTGATATTCTATTGTAGTCTAGTTTCTTTGAAACTTTTAAACGCGTTTTTCTCATACTTACTATTTTTAAAGTCGGTGAACTCTCTAGCTCAAAATCTACTGCACCGATCCTTTTGAAATTTTACACATAAATAACGAGATGCAATAGCAAGATAGAATGTATTTGTATTTTCGGACAATGTAATTTTTGTCGAATTTTTTTCATTCAATGTCGAGTGTTTTCATTTTTTACTATTTTAATTTATTTTACACTAACAAAATTTCCGATTTTTTAAATGAAAAATCGGTATTTTGACTTCTAAGTGTAACCAAAAATTAAAAAATCAATTAAAAAAAACCCGACAGCGTTACTTCAAGGATTTTATCAACTAATTAAATCTTTTTGGTTTTTTTATTTCATATGATACAGTGATGAGTTATGCGGTTCACCGCAATGTTACGTTTTTTAGGCGTCTGCGAAGATTTGCTGTAAATGGCTCATTTCTGCACAACTATTAATGAAAATTTTACAGAATATTTCTCAAATGTCCTTTTATTATATACCAATTACATTAATAAATATATTAAATATTAACTGTGACGTCAAAAAGTGATCGAAGATATACTTTTCTTTTTAATAGCGAATCAACCTTACCTTCCCCTGAAGGAAACATTTTACATATATCAAGTCCCTAGGGTACTATTATAAGCACTTAATCAGTCTTATAATTATCATTGAGATCAAAATCAACTCGAGAAACATTACAATCAACTTTAACAACATTTTAATAAACTTGAACATAAAATTTGAGACAATAGAAACAATAGAAAAAAAGTTAAGGTCACGCGGGCTCGCTGCGTATTTAAACCGTATTGTGGCGCTCTGCTGAAGTAGCCACAAAAACTTTCGAAGTTACCCTTAATGTCAATTCAACCCCGTTTTACGGTAATGAAAATAAAAAAATAAAAACGAATTTTCGTTGCATTCTGACGATGCAAACTTCAACATCGTTAAATCAGAGAGTTGTTGTTAATATGGTCAAACGAGTGATAAAAAATGCTTATTTGCAGTAACTTTTATTGCATATCGTGGGAACCTCGCCTGAATTCAATCAGAACGTTCAAGCCCGTTGCCAATCACGTATGTGAGTATATTACACTGCTGTATTCAAACAATGTCTCCCAATCGCCCAAATGTTGATTTTTTAGCATTTGTAATAAAAGAGCTTTCGCATGTCATGAAAATGCATGTAATCAAATGTGATAAAGGATGCTATCTACGTTTCATATGAAGTCTTTTTGGAGCGTATATATGCAACCGAGAAAAGTGGTTCATATTTGCACCACTTCCCCTATTCGCGTACAGTAGCGGAGACGGGGCTTTTTCGATTCGGGATATATAGTCAGCGAGTCTGTCAAATGCCTACGTGGCGTAAAAAAACATGCGCACGTATTCCATATATTCTCGAACGGCCGGGAAGTGTACGCGATAGGGAATCTCGTAAATAATGATCCAGCCATGTCCCAGCTGTTGGTTCCGTAAAAAAGCTTCGGTTTGAAGAATCTAAAAATCCCATCGAGTCATAAAATTGCTCCGTGCCCTATGGATATAAATTGCGGTTATATTTTCCAATGTAACGCGTAACGGGATATTGAAAATGTCCGAAAAGCGAAATTGAATAGATCTTCTGAAATGTCCGATTTTTAAAGATTTTATTTATTACTATACAACGGTTTAGTTTCAATAACGTACTCGGTCTATAAAAGAGAGCATATAAGTATGGTTATAGAATTGAGAATGATGTATAACACGTGGTAACTACACAGGGGAAAATTTGCACCACCCAAAATCTCTCGTTCGTGACTCTCTGTAAATTTTTGTTTTGATTTTCACGAATTTTCACCAGAAAATTATATTTTTCGCATTCAAGACTATTACTATTGGATTCCTGGGACGTTTTTACCCCGTGAAACACTGGTTATCGAATACTTTTGGATTATTCATTCGAAAATCGTAGTACTTTGGAAATGCCTCAGTCGAGATGTGCTTACTACGGGATAAGAAGGGCCAACCCGCTCAAACGGACGCCTGTGAACGTCTTCCCGTTCTACTGGAATGCACGGCGTTCTAAATTGCGGAGATGCTGTAAGGCGCTCGTACAGTAGCCTGTAACACTGCAGCCACGAACTGCATCCGTGTATAACGGGTTGCCATACATCAGGCGTATACATACATCACTCAATTGTCCGCCGTCGATTTTGTTGAAAGTCATATATGTGATAAAGCATTGGAAACTATTTGATACGTATTTACGTATACTCAAAATCGTTTTTCCGCCGATATAGAAAAATACTTGTCTAATCATTTTCAATGCTTCATCACATATATAAATTTTAATGAAATTGATGGCGGATACTAAAAAAGGCTATTTTCATGATTTTTTGGTAGGTTTGTATTATAGATATTGATATAAAAGCTGTCACACTTAATAAATACACTTTCGAAATACATTTAAAAAAATTATTTATTCAAGTAACTATTTATAGACGGAAATGGTAGTTAACAAAATGTCTTAAAAAATTGTAGGTCTGCGCTGTTGATGAAATCTCGGAGATGGATAATCC
This sequence comes from Ophion ellenae, assembly GCA_963210295.1. Lineage (NCBI taxonomy): Eukaryota > Metazoa > Arthropoda > Insecta > Hymenoptera > Ichneumonidae > Ophion > Ophion ellenae. Next base: position 54,557,684 of record OY723387.1, read on the forward strand.
GAAACAAAAAAATCAAACGCTTTTAGATTCAGTATGTTAATGGCTATAGCGCATATCATACGATTTTTGATATATGCAAAAATGAAAAAATGGCGGACATTGTTCGAAAAACAAAAAAAACGTGTTTTTTCACCGTTCTTGGCAAAAAATAGTAAATATCAAAATTTTGAAAAATCCTTGATATGCGCTTAAGCTATAGTTGTAAAGAATATGTGGATAACATTTTGTAAGTATCGGTTCAGTAGTTTCGAAGATTTTATCAACAAGTCGTCGAAAAACGTTGTTTCGAGAAAAACGCGTTTAAAGTTTGTTTGGGTTACATAAATAAATAAAGAACATTTTTTAATGTATTTCGAAAGTGTATTTATTGAGTGTAACAACTTTTATATCAATATCTATAACGTGAACCTATAAAAAAATAGCCTTTTTTAACGTTTAAAGTGAGAAGACCCCTTAAGTGATGTTCCCTGTGAGTGCGGAACTGGAAATAAAAAAAAATTATAAAAATTCCTCGTCGTTGTTGTAACACGGAACAATGTACATAAAATAATAGTTTGTTCCGTATTACAAGGACGTCGATGTCATATCCGATTTTCTTTTTTTGTAGAATTTGGGTATTGCAGTGGCGCCACGTATCTAAATGTTGTAATAGCGCCGGATACAGATCTGGCGCTACTGCGGTACTAAAATACACAAACGCTGATGGGCAGGCCGTCAGTTAATCGAAAGCAGTTTGAAATGCACACACCCGTAAAATCAATTTTACTCGTTATCATTGGTGCGATCATCACAACAGCCGCTGGCATCAAACGACGAAAATTTGTTTTTGAACCGCAAATTTTACGACATTCTTTTGCATCGTGATGGGAAGTTCGTTTGGCGGCAAAATGATAAAGGATTATTGACTTGGCTGTGCGTCGGGTCTGTACAGGAGAAAGCCTGCGGGTTGGAGTGTCATTGATGAAATTGACGAGCCACCATACTCCTGGGCTTGCCGTGGTCGCCAATGTGAGCAGGAAACTCGGGGACAAGTTGAGATCTTATCTGAAATTTAAGTGGCTGAGCGAGAGACAGAGAGAGAGAGAGAGAGAGAGAGAGAGAGAGAGAGAGAGAGAGAGAGAGAGAGAGAGAGAGAGAGAGAGAGAGAGAGAGAGAGAGAGAGAGAGAGAGAGAGAGAGAACGCCGCGTGAAAGCCCACAGACGGAAATTGAGTGAAGCTCCACTCAGGATGTACACCCCTATCACAGCCACATGATTCAACGTTTGCTCTAAATTCAACCCGTCAGATTTACTCGCTCTTGCTACCCGCCTGATATCGTCTTCCTCTTTTTTGAGCTCAATTCGTGATAAGCGATTCACGGATTATTTAAAAAAACCGAAATCTTGCTGTGATATACTTTTTCACTATCGTTTAAGCGTAGAGGAATATTACATTACGCCTTTGAATACTGAATGAGATTCGCTGGATAATGTTGGAGTTAGCATCACTGGAATGCAACCAAAATTATTTTTTTATAACAGTACGATTTTTTTGGTTGTGAAAATCACTCAAACGCTTTTACGTATTCTTGTTAGAGATTCACAACCTCAATTTGCCAATAAAAACAGCTTTTGATTATCATGAAAGTAAAGGACTAAAAAATAAACAAAAAAATCTTTGCATTCCAGCGATGCAAATTTAAGTCATTTCGCTGGATACTATTGTCAGGAATGTGATTGAGGCGGAAGAGCATAAAAAAATATTCCCAAACACTGATTTGCTCATGCAACGTTGTTACCATAGCAAAGTGGAAGGCGATGTGACGTTGAAAATCTCTAGTCAATGTTTTCCGCAGGTAAGAAAATGGAGACAAAAGATTTCGTACCACGGGGATCTAGTGATTTCTTCACTCACAAGGAACATCACTTAAGTGTCCGCCGTCGATTTTGTTGACACTCATATATGTAATAAAGCCATAACAACTATTAGACCCGTATTTTTTTTAATTTGCGGAAAAACGTTTTTAAAGGGGGAAACCACCCCTCAAAGAAAGGTGTGTCGAGGGGTGGTTTTGCAGTTTCACACACAAGAAGTCCACCGATCTGAATGAAACAAAAACCAAAATTCTTCTAATGTAAAGCGATGAAAGATCCACTATAGAATAGTTTAAAAAAAATGCAATTAAGGGGCGACACGTCTTTCTTTAAGGGGTCGTTTCCCGCTTAAAAATGTTTTTCCGATACGTGTGTAAAAGTTCTCAATGTTTCATCACATATGTGAGGTTCAACAAAATCTGAGGCGGACCATTTAGTGATGTTCCTTGTCAGAAGGGGTAGCAAAAGCACACTTCGGGGCTTTAAAAAACCTACCATTTCCTGCCCTTGGCAATTGAAGTTTAAAATAACTTTTATTTAAAAATTCTGCTTTACATCATTGATAAAACGACATTGAACTTTGGAATTGTAAAAAGTAGGGCCGTAAGTATATTTCCCTGAAGAATGTTCGATTTCGTCTGGTATATTTACGGTGCAATATCCTTGGACCCATTTATCTCTGATATATATCCGTTTTTATATGCAGACCTCAAAAAGGAGCGGAGATGAAAGTCCCCAGCGTACGAACATTTTCCACAATCTCTCGCGTCAAAATCTCAATGATCGATCAGCCATATTGTACAAGGGAAGATAAAGATAAAGATTCCCCCAAGGGAATGCCCCACATTTTCCATCCGTTGTGAGTATCGTCATATTATTACGAATATTGCACAAAGTGTGAGTGTATTCGTCGCCGAAAATCTTTAGCGGTTTATAATCCATGAACTTTGCCTCCACCGCGTTTTCTCCCTTTGCGAACTTCCCTTCTTCGTAGTGAGCTTCTCGTTCGCTCTCCCGGGCGGTAATTTCGGGAGGAACGTTCGAGGGCATACAAGGTTCACGGTCGTAAAGCAAGCATTTTGGCCCGCCACGCGACATAGGACGAAAGCCCGAGATGGAAAATACGGAGATGAAGGAACGGAGGAAGGGGATGATGATGATGGGGGTCGTGGTGGGCCCTGAGGCTTCTCGATTTACCAGGTATTACACAAATGGCGGATCTGCTCAAGCGGGAGAGTGAGGAAGGTGTAATATAGGGGCGAAACATTTAGCTTATCAGCGGTGAATATCTAGTTTTGGCATACGCCGTATCACGAGAACGCCGGAACTGCAACTTCGGGGTGTAGTTGAACACAGCCAAAACCGTGTAGAGCAGAGGAGTGGTTGACCTGACTCCTGTAAAGGCGCATCATCAATATAATAGTTATAAACAAACTTTACGGATTGTTAGTTATAGGCGACAACAGCTTAATTGGCTCTTGTCATCATTGTGATGACATCAGCAATAGTTCGAAACTATACGTAAGATCTGTTAGGATTTTTATCGTTTGCGAATATTATATTGCGATGTTGAATAAGTTCTTGTTGTTTTTTTCGTGAAAATCAATGCTTTATGAAAGAAACTGTTGTGTGATCAACTCCTAATGATGCTGCAAGTCCAGCTAACGTTTGACATCAGTCTGCATGAAGTAATGTCTCTAATTCAACACATCAAAATCATTCTTTTTGAAACGTCTAAACAAATCTCTGCTTGTTGTTTCACCACAATTCAAGATTAAATTTAAAAAAATATATATGTTACTGTCTAGACTATATTGAGTCATCATGAATTTTGTAAATTCTTTTTTACCACAAAACACCAGAGATAAAAATAGTTGAATGTATGTAGTTTTACATGCGGTTAGATAAGTAAGGCGTTCACGGGAGATGTAATGTCTTTGGGTATTTAGCATCAAGATAAACCATTTCTAACAACGAATTGACGCAAACTAAACCTTTGTAAATATTTAGAAACAAAACTCCATCTTGCCCATCGTAAATTATATATATGTTCAATATTAAAACATCAAGGTTTGATGAAAGATTTTGGATTTTGGATGTCGAATGAAAAGCATTGCTGCCAACTTCAATGTCCACGAAGTTGCCGTATATCGGCAACACTTAATATTAATTAATGATGATAATAAATAATCTCGTGACATAAATATAAATCGGCATAATGATGAATTACTCAAAATTCAATTCTGAGTTGTATAAAACATTCACTGACGCAGTTTTTTCACAATGATGATCGATAATCTTATACTTCTTCAAGTTGGTAGTGAGACAAAAGTTTTTCATCTTTACGTAATAAAAATATAAAAATGCATAATGTTGCCCTTTGATTATATATTGTATGAAAAATTATCATCTACAGAATAAATCTATACCACGTTTGCATTTTTTTGAGGTTCATTGAAAAAAATTCATAAACCGTCATTTGACTCAACTGGCCCGCTCCAACCTCCCAAATATCCAAAATCTTTTTTTTGCAGATTTACGTTATAGATATCTATTCCCTCCGCCGAAAAATATCCTATATCCTAAATATTCACCATTTTTCGTAGCATAAATCACCCTATAGAAATTTGGGCAATTAAAGACTAATCATATTTATTGCGTTCCATAGATGCAAAATGGAACATTGTCGTTCATTATAGCGCGACGAAATACCATACTCTACTTATAAAAGGCAACACGTGTAAATACCGTATCACAATTAAAATTGGTAATATGCGTATTGTGTCGTATTTACGAAAGGTTATGTGCTTTTTACGCTACCAATAAATTTTATCGTGAAAGTAGTGATTCCCATCGGCCTGTGATTCACATCGACCACGTTTCTGTCGTACAGGGCAGTTGTGAGAGTACCGAGCTGGGACATGGAGCGGGAAAAGCCCCTAAATCACGGCGATATAGCTCGCGGCTGGTTAAATTTAAACTAAAATATTATCGGCCCCACGGGTTACGAATCTCTCTCTGGATCACCCCTGCCATTTCTAGCCAGCGAAATGCCTGCACAGCTCTCTCTCTCTCTCTCTCTCTCTCTCTCTCTCTCTCTCTCTCTCTCTCTCTCTGGGACAAAGTGCAGGCTGGACTAGAGATAAGGCCATGCGACTATTACCGGTGACCCTCCCCCTCCTTCAGCTTCTCACCCCGCACAAGTTTCTCTATCTCTCTCCCTTGCTCGGATACGCGTTCAGTCGCTTCGTGGTAAACAACGACCAAGTTATACATGGGTTTTTTGCCGATTATTATCGAAACCCCTGAACGAGGACCAACATAATCCTGCGGTACTAGTGAGCGAAAAAACAGCAAACGATGTCAAATTTACAACCATATAAACTTTAATACTACCATTTTTTACTTTTTACTTACTCTTACTTACTTACTTACTTACTTTTACTTACTTTTACTCACTTTTACTTACTTTAATACAAGCCATACCAACTTTAAAACTTATGATTGGCCCGGAAAAACAACAAAGACGCAAGCAGTCAACATTTAACATTTATATAGTACATTACGTTACGGTTAACAATTGCTGAGCACAGAAACTGTATACAAATCGTTTCGGAGCCAAAGCTCCCATGCCTGTTTGCAAATACTTGTTACAAAATGTAACAGGCTTGCAAAAAGTCATGGGAAATTACTACTAAGTTTCAAGTAAATCTTCTGACCAGATTTTTTTTATTTTACATACAAACTTTGCCACCCTTTTTCTCCCCTTAGGGGTTGAATTTCTAAAAACGCTGAAACACATGTTTCATTAATTGTGTCAAAAAGCACAAATGCCAAATTTCAAGTAGATCCGACGAGATTTTTTTAATTTTTCATACAGACTTTGCAACCTTCTTCTCCCCTTAAGGGTTGAATTTTGAACAATCCCTTCTTAGTGAGTGCTTACGTCACAAATGCAATCTACTGTCCAAATTTTATGTAATTAGCTTCAGTGGTTTTGGCTCGGCGTTGATGAATCAGTCAGGACATTCTTTTATATGTAGAAATAAAACTTAGAAAAATGTCCCTAGCAGAACAATTTTTGTAGCCGCGACTTTTCAGAGAAAATGTGAAAATGTCTAAATCTACTAAATTTGGGCGAAATTTTTTTATTTCAGTCTATCGTTGGATACGAATATTGATTGTGTCTTATTTTTGTCAAGCGCCACTGTAATTTACCAATAATTCAGATGAGCCCTCCCCATGACGCCACACCATACGGCCCTGCGCGAAAGGTGCTTAAATACCTCAAGCTCAATGTCCGGGCACTTTATATTGAATAGATTTTGCCAATTCAGAAACAAACTCCACGAAGTTGGAGTTACTTACGCATATAGTCATCACTTACGTAAAAGTGTCACGTGAATTTCCCGTACGTCACAAATTTGAGATAATGTATAGTAAGATTGGCGTGATGGTGTTGCCGCGCCTCTCGATACCGCGATGTCCACGATAACGAGCACTTGGAGCACGCGAATCGTAAAACAAACCAGGTTTCGCTTCTTCGCCATTCGGGGAGGGTTTACAACCGGAAAAAAGTGGAGAAGCTTTCGGGCCCAATTTCGTACTCGGGTACAAACAAGAAGGTGGCTACTTAACGCAATTGCAATTGCTTTGAGTATATACACCGTGAATTATGGTGCACGGTGTTTTCCGAGTGGCCTGGAGCCACGGTACCTCTCCATGCTTGGGCCATTCCGGCTTGGTTCGTGAGCTTGCCGAATCGAGCCAATGAGCGAGTCAGGGAAAGAGAATGGGACGATTCCACAGTGCCCATGGTTGGCGGGCCAGCGCGTGAGGAAGACGAAAGGCCATATATACTATTGGCAAGGTTTTACGATCGGATACTAAACAACCCCCTAAATTAATTGGCTGCGTGGGCTGCGTCTCTCCGTCCATCTTCCATTGGTCACCTATAGGTACCGTCGACGATAAACGACCTCGCGGAGCCATGAACTTAACTTAGTTACCTCATGGCATTGACTTTCATTCCGAAATCTTCCAGTCTTATATCACTGTAACTTGCCCGCGGTCTATTGACGATAGCATCGAATTATCGCTTTTGCTTCTTCGTCTGTCTCTCCATTCGAGAAAATAAAGAGGGCGTATAAAAATGTATGAGAATCCCACCGAGAGAACTATATGGCAAGATCAGCACGTATATGGGCTCGATCGAGAGGTAAATCCATATTTAATAGAGAGCTCCACACCGATCATTGACGTCTATATATGCATAGTATGAAAAAGCATCTGTCCAATGAAAGCGGGCCGAGAAAAGAATCACGTCAGCATATTGCATTATCGTCTGACTTATGGTCTCCCATATTCAATATGGTACGAAACGACGAGGGAGAAATGGCCAAAAGGACCAAGGGGTTGTTCGTTGAACCGAGATTTTATGCCCCCGAACGTATGTCGAGATGAGTTGTGCTTTCGCAGCATCTTGCAGGACTGGCAGAGTTACGAGGAATATTTCGTCACATGGATTTTCTTCTCTCACCTCCCGATTTTACAATTGTTGCCTTCTGCTATCCGTTAGCTCAACTGGCGCTTACACTTTGTACTTTCCCTTCGAGTACAGCTTCGAGGTTTATCAGGCTACTCTCTGGTCACGTTGGCATTGTCAAAACTTCTATTTTTTCTCGATTTCTCTTGGCCTCAGCCTCTCCCCCGTAGCTAAAATTCCCAGCCGGAGGCTTTGGCCATTCGTTGGATTCCTGTCACGATTGGGCCGCGCTAAAAGGACTTCGCAGACTTTGAGGATGAAGCTTCCGTACCTATATTACACAGCCGGTGTGCCGGTGCTCCTTTTTGCTTCGGAAAAACGTGTATGTTTGAGCTGATTGGTATTCGCGACGCGTGTTTCTGTTTCGGGCTGGTACGGGCCGTAGACTTAGCCTTCTTGGACATGTCCCTATATTGGGTACTATCAGCAGAAGACCGGGGAGAGAGAAAGACAGAGGCTTCCCCGTCGTGATTGAATCTATATGGGGTCGAAACGCCCGCTGCCAGGTCCGAGGAAAACAGCTCCCTGGCATTTATATCAAATAGCTTCGCCAAGGAGCAGCGCAGAACTGAAGGAAATGGTAGCAAGAAGGAGAGGAAAAGTGATGCTCGTCTTTCTACTTGTTCTTATTCTTTCTTGCTGGCCAAGAGCAACAGAGATCGAAAACTATAGCTACAGAACGTGGCCACCTACCCTCCTCATTCTCTGTCTCTTTCTTTATATCATTCCAAACCCAATAGTTTACGTGGCCACTCACCCTCCTTTCTCGCTCTCTCGCACTCCGAACCCAATAGTTTTATTATAGCGAGCACGTTTGCTCGTAACGCTCTTCGCTATACCTCCTGCGGTGGCGATTATGACGACCACGATCTATAGGAAGACAGCTGAGAAGGAGAGCGCTCAACTAGCGCTAGAACTGAAAGAGGCCAGAATACATGTGTGGTCACGTGTTTACCACATTTTTATTTCACCGTATATCGAATTTTTACTCGATCGTTATTTACAAAACTTGGTACTTTCAACTTATTGCATATGTACACTCAGATACAATGTTTGCAGGTTACCGCCCCGCGTGATATGGCAATAAGTAATTCCGATGTCACGACATGTAACTTCGAACGACCCAACCGTACAATCATTGATCTGGACAGAAATGAAACGCGTCGATAGTATATTGGAGGGATTGGGATGGAGTCTTGTAGGCACAGACAGGATTAGTACGTTGAATAAGTTCACGCTGTTTCCCGACAGATGGCGTTACCAGAACTGCGTGCGTATAGATGGTAACGCATCTACCAGGTGTAGAAGTATGAAACCGGAATTTTTTTGTAAAAATTACACGTCTGTTTGAAAATGATAAAAAAGAATGGGGACGGCTTTCTGCGTCACATTCAATTGAACCGCGAGTTCTTGTTGACTTTGAGTATCATCTTCATCCAATAAGGCTTGCAATTCGTTGTCAGCGAACTCCTTCGGTGGTTTCCCACGCTCTTCCGTCCTCACGTCAAAATCACCACTTTCGAATTTTTTGAACCACTCGAAACACTGTGTTTTACCAAGAGCATGTTCACCGTAAGCTTCGACAAGCATTCGATGCGATGCTGCAGCAGTTTTCTTTAAATGATAGCAGAGAAGCAATGCTGTCCGCAAATCGCAGTTCGTAGGCACAAAACTCGACATGATTGAGGTTATAGAAAAATATACCGGTGTAGGGAACTTGGGTTGTTGTGTGTTGAACATTTTCGTCAGCTGTTAGAGGGAGATGATGGCGCTGCAGAAGCGGTCTTACCGTCCCTAAACTGATGGCTAGCACCATCTATAGGGAAATTCCGGTTTCATACTTCTACACCTGGGATAAAGAAGTACTATAAGCCAGCTTGAAATTCAGTGTATGTCATTTCGCCGAAGTGCAAATAACCTTTTCTTCATACTGTTGAACATGTCAAATTTCGTGCCAAAAAGTGTATTTGCGGAGTTTTACTGTACTACTTTATTAAAAAAAAATCTGAATCTGAAGCACACAGAATTCTTGTTAAGACTTACGGCAGCCATGCTCTGTCGGAAACAACATGCAGACATTGGTTTAGACGCTTCGAAAATAATGATTTTGATGTGTTGAATTGGAGGCGTTAATTCATGAAGACTCATGTCAGACGCTAGCTGCACTTGTAGAATTATTAGAAGTTGATCACACAGCGGTTTCGAAATGTTTGAAAGCATTAGGAATGATTTTTCTAAACAAAGCATTGTTCATCACGAAAAAACAGCGAGAACTTATTCAACATCCCAATAGTTAATTCAGTATTGACAATGAGTGATGCGTCATTCAAATTACTTTCGGCAATAGATCGGAATGATACATTCTCCCTTTTTTCCGCTCGTACTTCGAGTACAATAATTCTTGCCACCTGTAAATGGATTCTCTGGATCCAAGACCGCTTTCACGAACATTTCCTCGTGCACCAGCTTTCGCCGAGCACTTCACACTTTCAATACCAGTTCTCTAGCCTGCATGGGCGAATCTCACATCCTAGGCTTTCCCTCTGTCTGTACATTGGTTCGGCGATTCCCACACACATATATTTCAGTATACATATATATGGCATATACCATTCCAGGTAATAGCTTCTCGCTTGTCCCTTTTCCCCTTTGTTCACCAACCGACGTATAGCAACCCAGACCCTGCCATTATTTCTCCAAATCGCATATGTTATTCGTCGCCCTGAAACTCACCCACTCTTTTCTTCTATTCCGACAGTGCCAGTCCCGCAGATTTTCCGAGATTTCGCTACTCCTTTTTTTCTCGTACTTGTATTCCTTTTGCTCTGCAACCAGACCTGCGCATTTCTATAGAGCAAGTATAATTCTTGCATCGCTTTCTCACATTCAGTTTTTCTCCTCAAATGGACGTGATTCACATAGACAATGGGAACGCTTTCGTTGTCAAAAAAACTCCACTTTGCTGTATAACATACGAATATAGGTATTGTACCCTGTATTAATTGAAACCTTTGAAATCAAAACAATCCAAATAATTTGAAGTTTTACGTTTTGCCATATTTCATATTGGACGGATATTTTTTTTCCGGATACCACTGGTCCGTTGCTTTGGGCTCCGAAGGGAACGAATAGAAAACAGTTCTCATCGAGGGTGTTCACACCCTATTTATGAGATCTCACAGAGAGATGTACTTTACTTCGCACTCTCACAATCTGAGATGTACTATATATAGTTATATATATATATATATAGAAATTACTATAAACCGAGACGAAACGCCTCGTGCGACAGCTCATAACGGCGCCCTAGAGCTCGAGCCATTTCGTTCGGCTGACCATTCTTTCCAAGTGTTACGATTTTTTGTCCCCGTTGTATTCTATCGGTCCTTGGCAGCCTTTGAGTGAAGCGTATAGACCGTGCTACCGGGGAGAATAAATATGACGAAAAAAAAACGAAAGAATTATAAAGCATCGAAACCATGATGCACTAGGGTGAGAATGAAAAGAGAAACAAACTCGACGGTATGGGAGTAGAATCAAGGGAACGAGTGAAAAGGCAGCTGCTTCTTTTCGCCCGGATAAATATTACGAGTTCCCGGATATTTGGGACGGTGCGTCAAAAGAACTGTCATGCTTCGATTGTCCTATCGAACGACATTTTTAACTCTTGATTGTGAATTCACAACCCAGTGTTTTCGGTCTTTTCCCAATTTTTTTCTTCAGTTTTTTTTAGTAATTTTCTCATTTTCAGTCGTTGCAAGTTTGAAGAATGTCTGATTTCAGTGCGAATTTGGCGCCAATTATTATTCCGAAAATAATTGCCGCTGAATCGAAAGCTGCACAAATGCCATTTGGTGTTGTGATCGTTTGGTTTGAGGCTATTGGAACCTCAAAAGACGAATGGCATTTGTGCAGCGCTGAATTCAGGGCTTTTTATTTTCGGAACAATCGGCGCTGAATTAATAGTGAAATAAAAAAGTTCACAATACCCATCACAATATCACAATACCCATCACAGTATCATAACGTCACAATACCCATCATAATATCACAATACCCATCACAATATCACAATGTCACAATACTCATCACAATATCACAATGTCACAATACCCATCACAATATCACAATGTCACAATACCCATCACAATATCACAATAACCATCACAATGTCACAATAACCATCACAATATCACAATGTCACAATACCCATCATAATATCATAATACCCATCACAATATCCCAATACCTATCACAATATCACAATACCTCACAATACCCAATGGCATTTGTGCAGCTTTCAATTGCATTTTCTAATTTAAATCGCCGTAACCTACGACAGTTTAATAGACAGTATCGACGATGGTTTTACGCAGCATTTTTTTCGCAAGTTCCATCAATGTGTGAATGATGGGAAACCACAAAAGGGAAAGGGCGAGAGAATGGACGGAGACCCTTTCCTCAACGATCTCTTCTCAGTCACGCGTTCTTCCTCCTGTAAAATGAATTCATAGGATCCCACGACTTGGAGTGTGAGGCCTCGTGTGGCCTTGAATACGAAATCGCCAGGGCACCGAATTGGATTTCCGTGTAATTAAGGCGTGCACGCGCAGCACGGATAGCCGACTGGCTGGTTTACTCACGGAGACACGGAGAGTATTAATAGGACTGGCTCGTTTCCTGCACTGTGGCCGAGAGAAAGAGCACAGAGAACGTAAAATCCCCCGGTTAATTATACGGGGTATTCTTTACTAAATCAATCTGCACATGATGCAATTCCGTTCTTCCAATAAATACTTTGGGTACCCCTTACGGATATTAATACAACGCGAATGTTTTGGGATTTTTTAGCCAAGACATTTCGAAATTCTCAAATAAAATTTGGTGTGTCATCTTGAGGAGAAAAAAGTTAAAATAAGACATAGTCGAACTAAAAAATTGCCGACCAAACGAATAAGGACACTACGTGGAACATTTTATATTATTTTTGATTTCTTGAGTTCTAATGTATATGTTGCCGATTTTCACGTATTACCCTTTCCTAATCCTGCCTAGCCACACTTCGCTAATCTAACCTATCTTACGTTGAGTCCAGAGCCGTCTTAAGGGTAGTTTCTACTTTGTTGGGTCAACCTTTTTTATTTTTTAAATTTATTTTGCTGCATGGTTCGCTGCAATTTCATCGCCGGCGCACCGAAATACGTGGCTCCTCTCACTCCCAGTACCATGTGTTGACAAACTTAAAAAAAATATATTATCATGTTCGATAAAGACCGCTTAGTAAACATACCAAAATTCAATATTCTATGTTAAATATTTTTCTCATAAAAAATTGGCAAAAAATCGAAAAATTTTGGCCCACCAAAGTAGAAACCTTCCTCAAGCTACACAATACCGGATTTGTCGTGGGTACGAGGAAACTGAAAAATCCGGACTCGTATAATACCCATATTCTTATGATTCCCTGGTGCATAGACATTTTACTCAAGTATCTACACCAAGGTCCCAGAAGCATTGGCCTTCGGGTCACTGGTTGACGCGCCAGCCAGTGCAGGCTAAGCGGCCACCGCTCCGAGTATCGGCCATGCACAACGCTGCTTTAGGCGGCAGCCTGATTAGAAGGTAGAGATGCGATTGATATTTCTTCCTATTGAAAACTTTAAAGCGCGTTTTCCCCAGTTTTCATTTTTACGATTTTTAACAATTGGCGGACGTGATAGCAAAAAAACGACCTATTGGATCGAACCAAAGTTTATTTTCTTCAGTATGAAAATCTCTTCAAAGTGAATTGAAAAAGTAGTTGAAAAAGACTTTTTAAGTAATTTTTATAGCACGTTAAAGTGTTTTTTTTTAAATTTTTTACTTCAAACCTGAGAAAAGTTATAATTTCACGATTTATTCAGCTTTTTCTTAATTCACCCAGAAGAAAAACATATGACAATGGAAACATTTTTTGGTTTATTTGGTTCAGTCAAGAATTACGAGCTGCATCTTTCCCTCCGATTGGGGACTGCAGTGGCAAGACGCACATGAAATAGGCCGATTAATCTGCAGTTATTTATTGTTTCATGGTAAACATTTTTTTTTAATACATTTCAATTATACATGGAAAGATACAATCAAAGAGCCCAGTAAAATGTTTACTTAAACGCCTTAAGGCCATAGGCCACTCCAGAGGTCGAAAAAGTAAGCTTTTTGGAGATTTTTTTTCAGAAAAACTACAAAATAACTAGAGATTACAAAAAAGGTGTTTATCATACATAACAGTGACTGTATACAATATATTTTTTGAAGCGATTAATTTCAAAATGGCGGCTGTGCAGCGTTTATCTCAAAACTGCATTTTTTACGTTGGCCGGAAACATAACTCGGACAATTTTCAACTGATTCACTTGAAACGTTGAATATATCTTGAAAAATACTTTATGCAATATAAAAAAAAAATATATTTTTTTTTATATTGCATAGTTAATTTATTATTAACAATTATCTGACGATTTCTTAGACAAATTTTTCACTTTCCAAATAAATCGTCAGATAATTGTTAATAACAAATGAATTATGGAAAATATAAATAAAAATCCTACGTACTTACATAGACAATATCTTGAAACATATCAAGATGTATTTAACATTTCAAGTGAATCGGTTGAAAATTGTCTGACAAGGAACATCCCTCAGGTGACACCCTTCGATTTTGTTGAAATTTGGATATGTTATAAAGCACCGAAAAGTAAGCGATACGTATTTTTTTATCGGCGGAAAAACGGTTTTAAGGGGTGGAACCACTCCTTGAAAAAGGCATCTCTAGGGGTAATATAGCAGTTTCACACACAAGTTTGCATCGATTTTAATGAAACAAAAACGAAAATTCTTTTAATCCGAAACAATGAAAAATCCACTATAGTGACATTGCAAAAACAAATTAAGGGGTGAACCACCCCTATATTAAGGGGTGGTTTCACCCCTTAAAACCGTTTTTCCGCCGATAAAAAAAAATACGTATCGCTTACTTTTCGGTGCTTTATAACATATCCAAATTTCAACAAGATCGAAGGGTGTCACCTGAGGGATGTTCCGTGTGAGTTATGTTTCCGGACAAATTAAATATGCAGTTTTGAGATAAACGCTGCACAGACGCCATTTTGAAATTAATCTCTTCAAAAAAATTATCGTATACAGTCACTGATATGTATGATAAACACCCTTTTTTGTAATTTCGATTTATTTCGTAGTTTTTCTAGAGAAAAAAATCCCCAAAACGCCGCTTTTTTCGGCCTCTAGAGTGGCCTAACCTCTGAACTCGAAGGACCGCCAGAGCCGAACCCCGCGACCGCCCATCCACCAATGTCGGTTACGTAACGTTTTTCAACATTTTCATTAAATTCACATTTCTTTGATATCGCGTTGATACGATCCCATTGAATTTTACTTGTGATTTCCATTCGACAAATTGTTGATTGTAACATCGAGGGAAATTTTTTTGACAAGGTTCGCCGATAAAATCAAGTTCATATCAGCATGTACTTGAAAAATAATAAGAATAAAACGATTTTATCGTACCATGCGACGTAGTATTTGATAAAATATCAGGGACAAAGAAATATCATTTTAGCATGGAATGGCCCATGGTTTAGGTTTGCTTTCTCGACTTGTCGAGAGCAGACTGCACGCGCTTCCATCAGGATCATGGTGGGGCGCCAAATGTTTCGTACTGGCGGTACGAGAAGGCTTACTCCACCTTCATGCCAGGAACATTAGTCAACGTCTGACGCGACCGCTCCTTTTTTATCCCCGAAAGCGAGACCGAGAACGACTGCGGGTGATTAGTCAAAGCTCGTTGAATTTCGGAGTTCTATACGTGTCGCGAGCATCGCACGGAAATCTTTTTTTTAATCACATTTGGAAAAGCGACCTCGATACAGCTGTAACCCCCATTGTGTATTTTGATCCGCGTGTTTCATAACAATCTTAACGATCGCTGTTCTAGATTTGATGCAGGGCTAAAGGTTGTTAACGACAGTTCAGGTAAATGTGGAAGAAACATCATCAATGGTAGGAGGCTATTGAAAAGCGACAATGTTCCATTAAAATCTGTTTATCACTGTCAAGCCTCAGTGAATAATTATAGATCACAATGAAATAAACGCCTGTTTTTTTTTACTTTGTGCATTTTCAAATTATTAGATTTATCACGAACAGCCAATCGAAATTTGTCAAAACTAAAAGTTTTCTCTTTAGATCGAAATCGAATGTCTTGTAACTAGAAATAATCGCTTCTGATTTAAATACTTGCGGTACTTTGCCTCACGTTGTCAGCAGTTAGGTCAGCCATTGTCAACTCACCTGTAACATAGAACAAGAATGATTTATCAAATAACGCGAACACAATCTTTAGCGTACTTTCAGTGTATCGCGCATACTTGATCCCTAGGACTGCCTTTTTTCACCCTCTATCCGTGAAGGCAAACACCCCAGTCAGCCACATTTACCTCTGCCGCGTCTTTTTACCTTCCCCTTCTCTGTACTTTATTTTTATGCCCCTGTTAAACTACACAGAATGGTTTAAAAAAAGGAACACGAATTCTCTGTACCATTTGGCAAGGTTTAGCGAGTCTTATCTGTTCACGCTTGGGAAAATCAACCCGAGAAAGAGATATAAAGTGAGAGAGAGAGAGAGAGGGGCAGGGGGAGGAAGAGCAAGAGACGCAAAGATTAGACAAAACGTGCAGAAATCACGAGATCGTGAAGGTGTTTTTTACAAGTATATCTCTTAAGGCGGAATTAGAAGGTCCAAAAAGCGCTTTTCGGGAATTTCTTTAGAACGGAAAAAAAAACAAGTGAGGCCAGGAAACATTGACGTATCTTTTCATGTATATTTGAAATGTATGAACAAATTTTCAACATGAAACAATAAATGACTGCAGATTTATCAGCGGGAAATATGCAGCCCGTAATTCTTGACTGAACCAAATAAATCAATAACATTGTCAATTGTCATATGTTTTTCTTCTGGGTGAATTAAGAAAAAGCTGAAAAAATCGTGAAATTATAATTTTTCTCAGGTTTGAAAAAAATGTGTTGAAAAAACACTTTCACGTGGTATAAAAATTATTTAAAAATACTCTTTCAACGACTTGTTACCCCTACTTGCGATTTTGAAAAAATCGATTTTTTTTATTGCATTTTTTTGAAGTATCAGTATCTGAGAATATGTCCTGAAAATTTCAAGTCGATCCGAACTGAGATATGAGTGTTGAAAGAGAAGAATCCGCGTTGAAAGAGCGTTGAAAGAGAAACTTTAAACGCCTTTTTCTCAAAATGGCATTTCTGAAGTCGGTGACCAAGAATACTCGAACACTAATGAACCGATCTTCTTGAAATTTCGCAGGCTTATTTAATACATAAAGATGTAGTCTTTAATCGTTCGATTTTTTTTTTCGAAAAAAATGGCCGTTTTATAGCCAAAAAAAGGCCGTTTTTTTTCGTTAAAATCGAACCATTAACTTTGTCCGCCATTTCCGCCATTTTGTGAAAAATGAATATTTTTTAAAAACCTTCGATTAAAGACTAGTTTATACTTATAATTGACTAAATCCATCCGCATTTTTTTTCAGATGATCCACTTCGCCGCAATGTTGGTCACCGCAAACCGTGTATATAAAAACATAATTTCATTGACGGCCATTTGCCACTAAACAATGTGATATTTTTCAATAAAAAAATTACTGACAGTTCTTCAAGATGTGTTCTTTAAGATGGTATATTGATCGATTAAAAAAGTTTTGTAGTTTTCTTTTAAAAAATTCCTGAAAAAAGCCTTTTTTTTGCTCTACAAGTGGGGGTAACGCCTTAATTCACTTAGAAGAGATTTTCATACTGAAGAGAATAAACTTTGGTTTAATTCAATAGGTCGCTTAGTTTTTTTGCTATCACGCCCGCTAATTTGGAAAAATCGTGAAAGTGAAGACTAGATAAAGCGCGCTTCAAAGTTTTCAATAGGAGGAAATATCAATATCAATCGACTTTCTGCTTTTGGCCTTGTATCTTCGGAAATATTTACAATTGGCCCTGTAACTTCGTAAATATATTCTTGGATAGTTTATCTATCGATTTAAGCAATAAAAAAAAAGATTTTTTGACCTTCTAATTTAGGCTCTCGCCTTAATGGAAGATTAAAAAATTATAAGTGCATCGAATATTACAAAATAGTATATTTAACCTGAAATGAGGAAATGTATAGAAAATGGGTACCTCAATATCTTATTATTGACGATAACGACGATTTGTATTATTTTTTATCTTGCAGTAATTTTATTTTGCAGTAATTTTATCTTGCAGTAATTTTATCTTGCAGTAATTTTTAAATGAAGAATAATTTATCGTTCCTGAGAATTATTTAAATATCTGACTAGCCGTGATAGATTAATTTTAAGTTCGGTGCAGTAAAAGAACACGGGAGGATAATGCTAACAGCAAGAACACTAGCTTTTGGCACGGCGCCTGAGAGCAGGCAATACAGTCGACGTGCCTGCGTAGACACCTGGCGGGTTGCTGTGCCCCAGGCGCCCCTATACATTATACGTGTATCTTATTGCCAGCTAACCGAATAGAGATAAATTATGACGACGTTCTCCTGTGTATTCCAGAATGTTCCATATTAATCCCTGCTAGATCCTTCCCTATATTTCTTATATCGCGATAATATTCAGCCCGTATCAAAGCGAGCGCGAGGAGACGACGAAAGTAAACGGTTATATTTTCATGGGTTTCGTTCTCGAAAAATAATGTCGTTTTTTGCACATATTACCTACATTTCGATAAAATATACACTGTCACAAACACCCAAAAAAATGTACAGGTTCATGATTTTCACGTTATTTCCAAGTCTTTCAATATCCTTGTAATGAAAAAAAAAACCATTTGACCAATAAGTCGAACAAACTGGCAACAAGCCTGGGAAAAACCTTTTCCAAGTAGTTTCGCAAGAGCAATTCATCTTTATGGTGCAATAACTCCACCAAGACCAGACTATCCTCGCAGTGAAAAGAATGTTCTTTCATTTCTGAATGCTTCCTCGATCGCAGTGTTCGTCCTGCCTTTCTGCTCCGTCGCCCGGTCATCTATTATCGCTCGGCTTGCAACAGAGCAGGGCTTGAAAAATGCTTTAATATAGGACTCGCGTTTTTTAATATACGAAAGTTTGTCAGTGTATATACCGGAAAGTCGAGGAGGCGAGAGGGAATGCCTCAAACCAGACGAGACCCTCCCTTTTTCCTGCCTTTGTTATCCAGCCGAGAATTTTGATAAAGGCGAATGACAAACTTTCTTCAAAGTCTGATGCAAGGATAGGATGAACTTCAGCGATCCGCAGGACGGAAAAAACGCTGTAAACGTCACCGAGAAAATATCAAACGATGGATGAAAATATCGAGAAAAGGAGAAATGCAATACTTTTCATGGGTTCGAAAATATTCCGAACGTGTCGTCAATATAATCGGGAATTGGGTACCACGGTGTCTAAGACGGTTGATTGCCTTCGCCCCCGCAGCAAAAGCCGCGTCACCAGCTTACGTCGAAAATCCAATAAGACGCAATCCGGTGGTTGGAGTCGAACCACCATCATCGTGTGTTCCACCGTCATTTTATTCTGAGGTAAAGTTTCTCGTGTCTCGTGGCAGCACGCACAAGTTTTGATGGGACTCCACCTTCTGAATACGCGATATCCTCGTTTCGAAGCCTGACAAAAGACACGGACGAGAGGATGGCGGCTCAAAGAGTTCGGCTATAGGGATGGTAGGGGGAGCCAACACGAAACGTGAAGGCACATCGAAATCCCTGGGGAGGAGAATCGAATATGATGGAGGAGGGTAGACGCGTGCGAGGGCCATCGTCGAGACGTCACAAACACGACCGTTTGGACGCTAGGGAACAAAAAAGGAAAAAAATTATTTCGGGGAAATCACCTGTCACGATGTGGCGAGGGCAATGACCATCGTTCGACCGTTCGTAGAAGCAATTCCACTTCGAAACAAGCAAAAGAATATATTCTACTAGAGTCCTATTCTTTTTTTATAAATTTTTCAATCTTTTTATAAATACCTAGAGGCGAGGAAAAAATTTGCTGATTTTCATGATTTTTTTTTTAGAGGAAAGATTTCTTCAATATTTTTGAGACTTAGGGAATGTTTTGTTACTAGATTCGAATGTTGCGTGGCATTTTTTTTAGGGTGTTTCCCTCTGTGGAAACTTAAAAAATCGTTTTTTGTGCATATTGTTATAGTGTGAATTTTCAAGAATATTTGAAGACCAACCGGACCCTGAAGTTCTAAAAATTGACGAAGTTACACCTATTTTAGTGGAACAGTGTGCGTCGGGTTTACCGCGATCCGTCGAGTATGAACGCGATTATCTCGAAACTACATATCTTCAGTAACTTTCACACTATTGACTTGAATTTGCACATTTAGCGTTCAAACAGTACTCATTTTCGGTTCACGATCGCATTTTTTAATTGGATGAACCATTTGTTAATAGCAATGACTTCAACATGCTGTTTTTCAAGAGAAAAATGAGGTATTCTTTGGAGAAGCTGTCATTTTTCGTATTTTTCGAAATTTCGAAAAGTGGATCGTGGACCCATAGCCAGTTGGATACATTTGAAGAACACATTTTTTGTTTTCATTTCAGATTACATTTGAGGCTGGTAGAGATGCTGCCGTTTCGGGCCTCGCCGCTGGAGGACTGCAACGCCAACTTGCAGCACCACGAACACTTTGAAAGATATTCTTCCGAAAAAATTACATTGTAACCACAAGAATGTGTACAACATGCTGGGAAAAAATTAATTTATTCCAACCAATGTGTTACTAGAAAAAAATCATCATTCTGACCCTTCGAATTGGGCTTCCAGAGAGGGATACCCCGTTACTCTTTAACCCTTCCTGGGCACACTTATATTTGGCCACGATTTTGTCACACTGGGTCAATTTGACCCGGATTGTACTTCATCCACGTGCCCTTAACAACTCTTCGGTCGGTTTTTATTGAAAAAAATTCGGGATGTAGTTTGAACATTTCTCAAAATGTCTGCATAATTAAAATTCGGAAAGTATAAAATTGAGTTACTGTAAAAAATTATTGAAAACTTTCAAGTTTGGGGAAGTGAGGATTTTTTTTCAAATTCGTCCGGGTAAAAATAACCCAGTGTATCAACGTAAGGTTAAAAATGGCGGAGGTTTGGTACGGTCTTCAAAACTGGCGTGACGTATAGCTAAGAAACTAATAGAACGATTCTGATGAAATTTGGTATAAACCGTTCTAACCTTATTGTCTGAAACATGACCAAAAATGTTTATGATAATTTTTGGAAAAGTCTTTTTTTTATTGTAAAATGTAGGCATTATTATTTTCGGAAATTTAATCTTTTTATTTCGAAGCGTACGATTTCGTCGATTTTCAACATTTCTCACTTTTTTTTTGGTTCATATTGTGCGTATGAGTGTCAGTGAAAGAAAAATCTTCATTGCTTATCTTTTTATTAATCCCGTCGACTAACATTTGCCGCCACCCGTTTAGAATACCGTGCAATACCTCTGTCATTTTTGAAGAATAATAAAAAAATACCACGTAACAGCCAAACGTGGTAATAAAACGCACCCTAAGTCTAAAAGGTGGTGAAGAAAACTTTCCTTAAAAAAAAAAAACATGAAATTCGCAATTTTTTCCTCGCCTAAAGGTATCTCCCCCCTTAATTGTATATTGTTAGGCCTCATTCGAAAATGACTGGGTACAGTTTGCAGTAGGGATGAAACATTTTGTACGCGAGTCCAACTGTAGACACACCTTGAGATTTTTTTTTCTAAAGTTTGCTATACTAGCCTGTCGGCTGAAATATTATTGAGAACGACTTTCCCACGACAAAGCTGAAATACTGCACACTATATATGCGCTTCCACGGTCTGTGGACTAGGAATCCAGAGGAACAGTAAAAACCTTGGGGTTGTAATTGCCCGTGAAGCAAAAAGAGGGGTTACTCGCGTCACCCTCGAAGCGTCAAAGACGCCGCTCCGTCTAATTCATCCGTTGAACCAGCTTTCGGGGAAGCTGACTCACAGCAAAAAAAAAGAAAAAGTCGCATTTTTCAGATCGATAAGAAACTGTATTGAAATGGTAAAAATCTTGCATATTCAATTATTCAATCATATTCAAAAGCCAGGGTGCGATATCGTCTATATTTTATGGTGTTGAAGTTTCCGTTGTTAAAATTCAACGAAAATCCTTAATTTTTTCTTTGCTTTATTTTTATTACTATCTAAACTCTTCTTTCGCAGTTTTAAGGTTGTTATAGGGTTGAGCCATCGGGGTGAAGTACGAGGGGAGCGCCCTATGCTTATGCACGGAGCCGATTGATTGTTACCAACTGTTAGCTCAAAAATAATCGTCACATTAAACGTGCGTTTTCGAACAATTTTTCTACATCGATTTGTAAAAATATGCATTTTTGAACATTCGGTGATCATATTAAGTGTTTTCATTACTTTGTATAATTATTTTCTATAACTTTTTCTCGTCCGAGTAAAAAAAATTCCGCTGGAAAGAAAAAGTGTGTACTAAAGGTGTCTATAATCTCGAGGAAACCAAAAACGTTAATAATTTTCCGATATCCTAAAAAAAAACATTATTTATGAAAAAAAATCCGCGTTATTTTGTTTTTGCCTAGGAATGTCTAGAAATATATAATTCCCGAACATAGTTATCAATTCAATATTAAGTAATTATTACTAATTAAGAGAATAAGAACCAATAATATGCGTTGTTAATTATCCGGACCGAGTAGTTTGAGGTTCTCGGGCATAATTACCGAATACCGATAAGATAGGTAGCATTTGTGCCGTCTACGACGTTGCCATGATTGCACAGTCTAATATTTTATGTGCTTGATTTTCGCACAAATTCGCTAACAAAAACATTAATAATTTTATAACGGTACCGTCAATCCTCATTTTCACGGGACCAAGGGTTAGTCCGATAATTAGTCAAACCCTACCTATTTTTTTAGCTCCGTGGTAACATTCACTTAGCAGATATTAATAATGTACTGAAAAATGATCGGGAGTTTTCCATAAGCGTAATTTAGTTAGCTCACGAAATACGTCGAGTGGCCGATTTTTTTTTCTACATAACGGTACTGTTGATCGTATTCAAACTGTACAGGATGATCAGCAAAGAGGTTATAAAGGGCCAGAAAAAAATTTTAGCTCGGTGGTAACATGTTGATTTAACCTCATAACAACCTTAACCCTTAGTAGTCACACTTAGCTAGAATCACGTTATAGTCATACTGGGTCCATGGGGCCCAGGCGTTCTAAATTGATGTAAATAATTAAATAATGCATTGAGCGATATGAAAAAAATTGTGAGATATAATTTGAACCTTGTTTAATACAAGGATGTTGGTTAGAAATAAAAATTGAATTTTAAGTATGCAAAAAAAATTATGCAAAAAAAACTCGTGAAAAATGACTTTTTTTTTAATTGCCGTAACTCTTGTAATTACAAGAGTTACAAAAATAATTATTGACAAAAAACAAAGAGAAAAAATGGTTTTATAATCTGGAAACAATGTACTTTGAAATAGACATAGCGGTTTCTGTGGACTTTTCAAAAGTATATTTATTTTATCCAACGCAGGTGCGATTTAGAAGGAAAGAATAAAACGCTTACGCATATAAAAAAATGTATGTTTTATTGGAAAAAAAAGTTGTACGGCATCAAAATAATGTGAAATATAACTCCTGGGTTCCGTGGACTCAGTGTGACTATTAAGGGTTAAGTTACGGGTCCCTTATAAGAATGTTCAAAAATATTTCAGTAATATTTGTGCCTAAATATGCGAAAAATTGTGCAATACAAAAAAAATTCGTTGAAAAAAAGCTTCGATACAATTATATTTTTCGTTATACCCAGGGTAAAAAAATAATGTACCACTTCCACCAATCTTGTTCCTTCATTATCATTGTTAGGCTAAAAATGAGTATTCAAAAAAAATTTCTTTCCCTATCTCATACACATTTTATGATCATTCCTATCGAATAGTCATTCTGTCGCTGAGGGCCGATAAAATATTTACAGCGACCACATTCGTTTCGTACAATTGTAAACTAAATTGTTAATGCACTTCCGTAAACACGACAAATGTTGACGATCGTTGTTGTACAAATATAAGTTATTTTTTTGTAAATATTTGTTTTTAAATCGTAATGACTTTAGGGGTTGAATTGTGTACTTTTCAAATCTAAGTTGTGATCATTGATTGCAACCGTGATACCGTTGCGCTAAACTCAATACCATAAATAGAGCCTGGTTAAATAAGATAATATTTCCTGCCGCCGCGTTATCAGCATTACTGCGCATATATTGCTCGCTTTATAGCTCATCCCTTATGTACACAGTGCACCCGGTTTATTATCCCTTCTAGTAAATCGTAATTAACGAATATACCGTTAACAGGGAATGGCTAATCCATGACATTTCAAATATATGACTTTTTCATACATTATCGATCGTAATGACCGAATCCAAAGAACGATAGCTGCCCTTTTGAGCTTCTGCTCTGCCATTTGACTGTATTATTTTGTATATGCTTCATCTGATTTTAAAGATTCTTTTCTTTTAAAACGACCATCGCGGCTATTCCGCATGTACAGTTTGTTTATGTACAAGCCATAGCAGAATATTCTCAGATTTTGTCATTTTGGATAAATGTTTAAATAAAGTTGACAAATATTATTTTCGTTATATAGCGAAGATTTCGTGAAATCGAAGATCCACAAAATATATGTCGAAACAAATAGCAATTTTTCAAACATTTTTTGATTATGAAATTGGTGGGCTGTCGAAACAAAATTTGGGATAACAATGGGACCCTTACGAGTTATTTAAATTATAAGTTCATTAAAAAGGTGAAAAAATAATTAGTAGAGAATTAATAAAGAATAACAAAGGTGGGGATCGATTAGGGATGTGGATTGGAGAAAATGGTGGGAAATGTAAAAAGAGGAAATCCCTGTACATGGAAGCTACAATTAGCGAAGCGTTCGCCGTAGCAGATACAATAAAGAATAACAATTCGTTAATTATCAATCAGTAAAAAAAAACTATATGTACTATAGCCTCGATGGAGGAAAAACGCAGGCTTAACTCTAATGTCCTGCACTATTCGAAAAAACTTGGTAATCTCCACATATGTGATAGGCGAAAAACTTACTAAGGAGGTTGGAGCGGTCCAGATGAGCCAAATGATGGCATGTGCATTTTTTGTTCCAATGAACCTCAAAAAATGCAGACGAGGTATAGATTTATTCCCTACATGCTAATTATTCATAAAATATATAATTAAAGGGCAAAATTATGCATTTTTATATTTGTCTTACGTAAATAATAAAAACGTTTGTGTTACTACCAATTTGGAAAAATATAACATTATCGGTGATTATTATGAAAAAACTGCGTCAGCGAATGTTTTATAAAACTCGGAATGGAATATTGAGTCATTTATAATTATGCCTATTTATATTTATGTCACAAGATTATTTATTGATTATTACCATTAATTAATATTAAGTGATGCCGAAATACGTCAACATCGCGGTCATTGGGGTTGGCAGCAATGCTCTTCATTCGGCAGCCAAGATTCGTAATCTTTCATTGAACCTTGATGGTTCGATATTGAATATACAGGGTGTTAGGAAGGTCGATGCAAAGGGGGTGATAGGTCACCTCGTTAGGAGCATATCTAACCTAGGTTACCTTCGTCCAAAGTCTGAGGATTACGAGTTATCATGGTAAGTATGATTTTTGGAAAATTTCCCAAAATTAGGTACTAACGCGTTTACCTCTTATGTTAATTCTATTTTTTTAAAAATAGCATTAACATTATTATGTTAATGCTTAAGTTAATGCTTAATTAAGCTAGGACGCAAATAAGTTTTTAATTACCAATTATTGTCTGTTTGAACATTATGAACGAGTTAGTACCGAATTTTGAGAAATCTTCAAAAAATCATACTTACCATGATAACTCGACAACCTTAGACTTTGGACTAAGGTAACCTAGGTTAGATATGTTCCTAACGAGGTGACCTATCACCCTCTTAAGGATTTGCATCGACCTTCCTAACACCCTGGGGTTCACGATGAGCAAGATCGGGTTTGTTTTTCTAAATGTTTACACAGGTTTAGTTTGCGTTAATCCGTTGTTAAAAATGTTTTATCTCGGTGCTGAATAGCCAAAAAAATTACATCACCCGTAGCGTGAAAGTCTTGCCTATCTAACCCCACGTAAAATTACATGCTTTAAACTATTTTCGAACTTTGGTCTTTTGAGGTGAAAAAATTTCAAAAAAATCGTAAAGTCTCGGTATATTCTAGACAATAACATACATAAAAAAAATTAAATCTTGGATTATGGTTAACACTCCAACCTTCTCAAAGTGATCATAAACTTTAATTTCCGCTTTGCCCCGATTCCGTATCTCAGATTCAACTATTTTCAAAAATAGACGATTTTTTTCGACCACAATGTTTTAGGGTTTGTTGAAGTGAAAATCGCACAGTAGAGTATTGCGTCCCTAAAACTCAAACCCATTTGAAAACAGTTGATTACAGATTTGGTTACCGACTGAGCGAGTGTCTCTCTCGGTCTGTCGCTGCTATTGTTATCTCTCTCGCACCCACATCTGTTTCACACGACCTTAAGGCCGGAGCCGAATTAGAAAGTCCAAAAAACCGTTTTTTTAAATTGCTTAAATCGATAGATAAACTATTCAAGAATATATTTACAATGTTACAGAAGCCAATCGTAAATATTTTCGAAGATACAAGGCCAAAAGCAGAGAAGCGATTGATATTTGATATTTCCTCGTATTGAAAACTTTGAAGCACGTTTTCTCCAGTTTTTATTTTCACGATTTTTCCAAATTGGCGGGCGTGATAGCAAAATAACTAAACGACCTATTGAATCAAGCCAAAGTTTATTTTCTTCAGTATGAAAATCGCTTCTAAGTGAACTAAAAAAGTTGTCAAAAAGTCTCTTTAAATAATTTTAATAGCACGTTAAACTATTTTTTTTAAACCTGAGAAAAGTTATAATTTCATTATTTTTGCAGCTTTTTCTTAACTCACCCAAAAGAAAAATACATGACAATTGAAAACTTTATTGGTTTTTGTGTCCCAGTCAAGAATTACGAGCTGCATCTTTCCCGCCGATTGGGCACTGCAGTCATTTATTGATTCATGTTGAAAATAATTTTTCCATACCTTTTTAATATACATGAAAAGATACCTCAATTTTTAATGGGCTCACTTATTTTTTTCCCTTCTAAAAAAATTCCCGAAAAACGCTTTTTTGGTCATTCTAATTCAGGCTCCCGCCTCAAGGGGCAGAGAAAGCCGCTCAGTCGGTAAAAAACCCTTGCGTACTTTGTTTACCGGGAGATTGACATTTCGGGCAAAAGTTCGTCTCACATCGTGCCCCATTTACCAGAGCGGAAATTGAGCCAAAGTGAGGCAAAGTAAGAAACGGATAAGCAGCTATCTTCCTCCTACACGTACATCACGCGGTACATATTTCACTCGGCAGACTGACATGCGCATTCTCTCCCCGTCTCTTTCGCTCTGCCGTCGGCGCCACTATTGCTATCTCTCTCGCACTCACACCTGGTTCACATTGCCTCAAAAAAGTCTCAAATCCGGTTCAATTTACCTTATCACGGCGAATTTGATTTGAGCACGAAACACGTTGGTCATCTGCCATCTTGGACAGCTCGTGAAGTAATGCTGAGTTGGTGAATGTCTCATCCTGAAGCTTACAATCTCCCCCACTAAAAGTCACTCTCCGGCTCCGTAAAAAAAAAATTCAACTAATGTCACATGTAAACACACGTAATTCCAATTCCGGTTCCAATTCAGACATCAACGTCGCACCCCATTACGAATAAAACCGCGTTTGGCTTTGTCTCGGTGACGATTCAAATACTATTTGCACTGCAGACAAGATCGTCGAGCAAAGTGCATCATTGATCGTGCAAGATCGACGTGTACGAATAAAGAAAATTCGTTCGTGTACTCAGCCGTCATATCAACATTGTCGTTCCATCGTCATTTTTATAATTCAAACGCAACGTCACGAAAAAGTCCATCACTTTTATTTCAGCACATGATAGTTCAAAAAGAAGAAACCATGTTGTGGAACTTCATTGTCTTCCTAACATTCACCATTGGACGCAACTATTTTCGTACGCTTATATTTTTGACTACCGACGACAAAAAGGTTCGCCTAAATTTGATATCAAAATAGTGTCGTTTTTTTTTCGTCCGTAAACAATTTTATTTTCAGCGGAAAAAAGAAATTGTTTTGGATAGCTGGCATAAAGAAAGAAGCATGCGAGCTTGGTTGAGGCGGGTCGAACACTAGCCAGCGAGCTCGGTAACGGGGGTGAACAAGCTTCCCGCTACAAGGGGCACGCACCCCTCTGAAAAAGACTCGTGGCTAACATACCCCGTGCCCCCTGTCCTCTCCCCCTTTTCGATACTTACTCCTAGGGAGTTCACACAACGACAACACACATTCGATGTATCCGCTACCAAAAGGGATTCTACTGCCTTCGCACACACACGGTATAGACACGCACACCGTTGCGCGATGATACGGACGGGGCAGGGGGGTGCTTCCCGCGCTATGACTAAGGACCGAGTCCATGTTACTCGGTAAATTCGATCCATGCTACAAGACTTGCCGACGTCTCTCCGAACGAGCAAACCGGGAAAGATGACGTGCAGTCATCTGAGGAATCGTCATTTTCAAGGTGAGAAATACCTTTAGGGGCGTGAAAAATAGGTATTCTTCGGGAATTTTTTTAGAGGGGATAAAATCATCTGATCATTTTCAAATTTGGACATGAGTTTATTATAACTGTCAAGTTGAAAAAAAAAATGTTTTGGGATGACCAACAAAATGGCGGCGTTATTAAGGGTCTTCGGGCGCCTGTTTTCCGCGACATCGATAAGTGCTGCAGTTGTCACTCTTTTTCTGTTGATCTGAAAAAGATTCAATAAGTGTCGTTCGTTTACTGACATATTAAGGGGAAGGATATACGTAAAAAATGATAAAAAAGTGGAGAATTGAAAATTTGGGAGCCTTTTTACTTCAAAGTTCGAATTTTGGACCATTTTTTCGACATATTTGACCCCAAAAAAATTATTTACTTATACGCTACCTTTCAAACTTTAGGTATATCCTTCCGATAATATTACTGAGAGTAACCCCTCGAAATTTCATCCAAATCGACCGATAGGTTTTTGAGCTACAACACGAGCAGTTTTTGAAAAAGTAGTTTCGAGATAATCGCGTTTAAAGTTCACTCGCTACCTGACCGCATGCCGTCCCCGCGCTCTAGACCATTTGCGATAACTCCGCAAATATTCGATATTTCGAGTTTTCCTTTGATCGGTATATTCTTTGAGTATCATACTTTCGAAATATGTGAAAAAATCGATTTTTTGAAAATTCTAAAAGGATTTCTCGCCTTAAGGGGTTAGGCCACTCTAGAGGCCGAAAAATAGGCTTTTTGGGGATTTTTTTTTTCAGAAAAACTACAAAATAAATCGAAATTACAAAAAAGGGTGTTTATCATACATATCAGTGACTGTATACAATAATTTTTTTGAAGCGATTAATTTCAAAATGACGGCTATGCAGCGTTTATCTCAAAACTGCATTTTTTAAGTTGGCCGGAAACATAACGCGACAATATTCAACCGATTCACTTGAAATGTTGAATATATCTTGAAAAATTCATTGTCTATGGAAGTACGTAGGATTTTTCTAAATATTGTATAGTTAATTTGTTATTAACAATTATCCGACGATTTTTTAGGTAAATTTATGGAAAGTGGAAAATTAGCCTAAAAAATTGTCAGATAAGTGTTAAAACAAATGAAATATGCAATACAAAAAAAAATCCTGGGTACTTCCATAGACAATGTATTTTTCAAGATATGTTCAACATTTCATGTGAATCGGTTGAAAATTGTATGAGCTATGTTTCCGGCCAACTTAAAAAATGCAGTTTTGAGATTAACGCTGCACAGCCGCCATTTTGAAATTAATCGTTTCAAAAAAATTATTGTATACAGTCACTGATATGTATGATAAACATCCTTTTTTGTAATCTCGATTTATTTTGCAGTTTTTCTGAAAAAAAATCCCCAAAAAGCCTATTTTTTCGGCCTGTAGAGTGGCCTAAAGCCACTCTCTTCTCACTTTAGACGCTGAGAAGGATATTTTCATAAATTTTTTTGATTTGTTTATATTATAGATATTGACATAAAAGTTGTTAAACTTAATAAATACACTTTCGGAATACATTTAAAAAAAATGTATTTATGTAACCAAAACAAAATTTAAACGCTTTTTTCTCGACACAACGTTTTTCGACGGGGTGTTGATAAAATCTTCGAAACTACTGAACCGATCCTTGTGAAATTTTAACCACATATTCTTTACAACTATAGCTATAGCGCATATCAATGATTTTTTCAAATTTTGATATTTACTATTTTTTGCCAAAAAACGGTGAGAAAAACACGTTTTTTTTTGTTTTTTCGAAAAATGTCCGCCATTTTGTTGTTTTTGCATGTATAAAAAATCGTATGATGTGCGCTATAGCCATTAACACACTGAATCTAAAACTGTATAATTTTTTTGGTTCGGATGATGCATCTTCGAGATTTCATCAACAGCGCAGACCGACAATTTTTTTAGGAATTTTTTTTCCAATTCGTCTATTAATAGTGACTTAGATACAATTAAAAAAAATGTATTTCGTGAAAATTCATGAAAATAGCCTTTTCTAGCGTCTAAAGTGACAAGACCCCAAAGGGTCCGCGTAATCTTGAAATTTCGAAAATTCGATTTTTGTTTAGTCTTACAAGGAATGGTTGCGAGGTCAATCTCTCCGAGTTCGATAAAATTTGGCATTGGCTTGTAGAATAGGTACAAATAGGCGACACGTATTTTTTTATATCTGCGGAACCCGATTTTTAGGAGGTGACATGCACCCTCGAAAATAGGGGTGTTTTTCTTTTTTCGTTGATAACGTTATCATTGTCATCATCTCCAATATATGGTACATGAAAAAATAACCATTGTTGCAATATGCATTTTTTTCATATCTCGTACCGTTAAAACATTATCGACGAATTTTTCACATTAATTAGAAGCCACAAACTCTACGATCGTGCATAAAAATGATTTTTTGAAAATGTTTTTACATGCAAAAATATTGTAACAAATGGAAAAACCTTATGCGTTTTACATTAAAAATTGCATCGCTCAGTGGTACGAATTAAACATTTCCGAACCCTCTTAAACTTGACACACATTTTTTAACGTTTTTCAATTATATTCTCATATAATTGAATTTCTCCTTAAGAAATTCAGACATCGCCTACACAATAACCATCTCATATATAAATACGTACTATAAATGATACGTATATAGAAAAAATAAATTATGTAAAACATTACTACCAATATGGAAATATCTCCATACATGAGTACATATAAATACTAAATGATATAAAATTATGTGAAATAGTTCATAGATTATCAGAAGTTCATTGAAATTATCGCAAATTTGTGGCATTATTGAAATTATTCAATACGAATGGATTACAACATTTGAAAATGATTATTCAGTTAATATTTCGTCGATATAAGTTATTTCTGTATCGTGATATTCATTCATAAATATGTTTTTAATGATAATCATTCGAGCACGATAATACGTATATTCATTTTGATACATAATTATGCACATTATAATGACGATTCAAATGTTATATAAAAATTAATTCATCGATAAATCTTCGTGAAATCATTTTTTTTTTTCATTATCGATTTTGCCATTTTCATAGGACTTTTACGAAAATACCGTGATCATAGTTGATCGATAAGAAAATAAAGATTTGTCGACTGAAAATATACGAAAGTAGGGTCGAGAGATGCGACAAAAAATAGTTGTGCTTACAAGGGTGTACCTTGGCTGCTTCTGACATGCTACTGTCTACGTAAGGTCCCATGTGTCTTTCCACAAAGCAATCTTACAGTGAAGTATAAGAATGAGATTGGCTTGGATCTGGTGATCCAAGTGTCCCAAAAAAAAACACAACAAGTAACTTTAGAACAAGATGGAGTGGAAATCATTACTCGTTCAGAACGTACCCTTTTATCGATGATTGTTCTCGAAGTTATATTTTTCTTGCCAGCAGCTATAGACTGACAAGTTTATTTTTCTTTTTTTATCCTTTGGAAGGGTTGGACCTTTGAACACGTTACAACAAGCCATCCTTCCAGGATAGAGTGAGCATAACATGCATTGTTTTAAACTTTGTATGTGAAAAAACTCATTATGTGAAAAAACGACTACTATAGTAGTTGAAAAAACCTTCAAAAAATAATGATCTAAGTCTGTGTTCGAAAAACTGTGTCAAATCGTTATTATAGGACAACCAAATTCCATGTCGGGGAGGTGTGCTTAAGATGACATACTTTTTATTTTACGATAAATATTTAAATAAATGACGTCTAAATAAAGGTCTATTATTATAAGAAAATAGAATCACTTTCAGGGCATTAGTTACTCAAATAAAAAATAGAAAATTAAAAAACCATATGTAGGTCAACGTGTGTAAGACGAAAGACTTCAGTCTAAGATGACATATGCATGTCATCTTAGACATGATACATGATACAATAATTTCTGGATTAAAGGTTAGGCCATAGCGATCAATTACTGTAACATTATTATAATGACGATGAAGTGTTGCCTGCAGTACGTTAAAATGTTTGGATGCTAATAGCCAGCTTATTCAATTCTTTTTTACGGCTTCAATGGGCTTGGTACTTGTGACCAGTTCTTACGTGCCGAGGTTCGTTGATAATAGCCAGGAATCTACTCGGTCCTTACAAGGAAAGGTTGTGAGGTCGATCTCTCCGATTTCGATGAAATTTGGCATGCTTTTAAAATGGGTAAAAATTGTCGAAAGGTTTTTTTTTTATATCTGCGGAACCCGATTTCTTAGGGGTAAAACGCACCCTCGAAAATAGGGGTGCTTTTCGTTTTTCGTCGATAACGTTATCGTTCTCATCTCCAATGTATAGTACACGATCTAAAAAACATTTTTGTAATTTGAATTTTTTAAATATCTTGTACCGTTATAACGTTATCGGCGAAAAACGAAAAACACCCCAATTTTCGAGGGTGCGTTTCGACCCCTAAAAAATCGGGTTTCGCAGATATAAAAAAATACGTGTCGCCTATTTTTACCCATTCTACAAGCATGCTAAACCTAATCGAAATCGGAGAAATCGACCTCGCAACCTTCCCTTGCTAGGAATAAGCTCACTTCACTTCAGCCAGGTCAGTTCAACTTGTGAAGGACCTCGCGGCGCATCCCCAAAAATCCCAAAAAAAGCAAAATAAAAGCTGTAACTTGGGATGATCCCCTTAAAACATGAGAAATCGAATGAGCTTCCGCACTGGCCATAGCGCGGAATACTGTTCAATTAAATTGCATAAGAGAATGAGAAAATGCCGCGAATTACGAATTTCATGGCCACGTGTGAAATGCGTATTTTTTATAACATCATTTGAATGCTATACCGGGTGTCTCAGAATTGAATGCGTTCCCTGAAATGGGGGGTTGAAGGTGAAATTCTGAGTCGATTGGTATAAGCATGTATGGGTCTCAGATCAACCCCTGAATTATTATCAATTTTCAAAGGCGGGCCAATCAGGCGCGTATCGCTCACCGACGTACGCTGGCTCATCGGGCGCACCTGATTGGCTCGCCTTTAAAAATTCATAAGAATTCGGGGGTTGATCTGAGACCCATACTTGCTTATATCAATCGACTCAGAATTTCACCCCCAACCCCCCATGTCAGGGAACGCATTCAGTTCTGGGACACCCTGTATAGCTCTGCTTTGGCGCCCAGCGCATTACGAAACTGTGCAAGAGAGACAATGCCTATCTATCTTATGTCTACTATCAAGACAGTCAATGAAGACGCTCAGCGACGGAGAGACAAAGAGAGAGGGACAAAGCCGAGGCCGCTAAGCGTTGTATTCACACACAGCGAAATATTATCATCCACTATATAATTATCCACGATACGCAGCGTGTAATGGAAGAGTAGCGGCGTGGAAAAATACTTAAATATTACATGAGTGAAAGCTTAGTGATTGAAATTGTGTACAAGATCTCTGGATCGAGCGGGAAGAATAACATGTAATAAAATCCAAATGGATGATAAAAATATCATCATATCGTAAAACTGCTATAAGATTTTTTTTATTGGATGATATGTTTCTGCGAGCTATTGGAAAGTATTGCCACTTGCGCCTTATGAATATTTCACAAATAATCCTCATTTATAGTTAGGTAGTTCGATACGAAATGAATTTCTAATTCTTTATTGTCGTCATGAATGTGACTATTTTTAGTTTTTTATTTCACGATAGAACTGTTCAATCTTTGCCTTCGACATGTCACCATCTCCGTCCTATAAATGTTTTGTATAATTTTCATCTATAGTGAGATGGTTTGACATGTAACAAAAAGGTTTCAAGTTTTTTTTTATTGTAGTCATAAATGATCCTATTTTTTTTACGATCTTTGATGTTTGGTTCAGAATCGTTTTATCCATTGCCTTTGATACCGTTGCCATCGATATATTATTATTTTTATCGTATGAATATTTTTTCAATATTTTTCATCATATTGAATAACTCGACATGTAAAATTTTTTTTTAAATCACAGTGGCTATAAGTGTTGCTACTTTTTTACGTTTTTCCTTCTCACTAGACCACCAATCTAGTTTTCCGTTCCTTAGCTCTGCTTTTGACATATTGCCATTTCCGTTGCCACATTGCCATACTTTTAAAATAATTTCCATCTGTAGATAAACAATTCGTTACATATATCGTTTGAAAAAAAATGGCTTATCGTGGTTAGAAATTCTACTGATTTGTGCAGTCTTGTCTTTTAGTAAAGAACTGTTTTGCCGTTGTTTTCGATGTCTTCGCATTCGAAATATTGTCAATTGGGCGCGAAAATATTTTTCAACGGGCGACATCTACCTGGGTGGATAAAAAAGTGAATTTTCTAAAAATGTTTTTATTCGATAGTATCACCTTTTAGTTATATTCCTTGAAATGTTCATTGAAGTATTCCTAAAATTGAATGGGCTAAAGCTTCTAACAGTCGGTCATACTTTAACCTTTAAGGGGGCAAATCCCTTTAGACGCCCGAAATTGAGTGATTTTTCATGAAT
Source organism: Ophion ellenae (assembly GCA_963210295.1). Classification (NCBI taxonomy): domain Eukaryota; kingdom Metazoa; phylum Arthropoda; class Insecta; order Hymenoptera; family Ichneumonidae; genus Ophion; species Ophion ellenae. Next base: position 54,592,483 of record OY723387.1, read on the forward strand.
TTTTTACAGGTGATAAAATAATCGCATCATTTTAAGATTTTGACATCATCGTTTTACAATTTTTAAGTGTTAATTTTTTTCTTTTTTAAACAAAACAAAACGGCGGCGTTATAAGGTACTCCTTTAGGCGTCTTTTGAAAAACTGCTCATATTATAGCTCACAAAATATATTGATTAACTGGCTGAAAATTATTGGAAGGATATACCTCAAAAAGTATCAAATTAAAAATTGAGTAGGCCTTGTAATCAAATTTCCATATCTGTGACCATTTTCTCGACAATTTTTATCCCAAAAAAGTAATTTATTTACGCGATATCCTTAAAACTTTAGGTATATCCTTCCCATAATGTTATAGTGAGAAACCTCCCAAAAATTGAGCCACATCGATCAATAGATTTGTCTTTCTTACCAACCATTTCCCAGAAAAGAAATCGGAATTCGGCCATTTTTCAGATGTTGCTTCTTAAGGTTGTCATGGGGTTTAGTCGTCGGGGGTGAAGTACGAGGGTAGCGCCCTATGCTTATGCACGAAGCCGATTGACTGTTACCAACTGTTAGCTGTCAAATAAGCATCAAATTAAACGTACGTTTTCGAACTATTTTTCTACACCTATTTCTAACAATATGCATTTTTGAACATTCAGTGATTACATTAAGTGTTTTCATTACTTTGTATAATCATTTTCTATAACTTTTTCTCGCTCAATTAACTCGCTCCTAACCTCAATATCGGCCCAAGGAGCTGTCAAAAGTGAATATCGGTCCGAGTAAAAAAAATTCCGCTGGAAAGAAAAAGTGTGTACTAAAGCTGCCTATAATCTCGAAGAAATCAAAAACTTTAATAATTTTCCGATTTAAAAAAAAACTTATGTATGAAAAAAAATCCGCGTCACTTTGTCTTTGCCTAGAAATGTCTAGAAATGTATAATTTCTGAACATAGTTATCAAATCAATATTAAGTAATTATTACTAATTAAGAGAATAAGTACCAATAATATTCGTTGTTAATTATCCTGACCGAGTAGTTTGAGGTTCCCGGGCATATTTACCGAATACGGATAAGATAGATACCATTTGTGCCGTCTACGGCGTTGCCATGATCGCACAGTCGAATATTTTGTGTGCTTGATTTTCGGAAAAAATCGCTATCAAAAACATTAATCATTTTATAACGGTACTGTGAATCTTCATTTTTATGGTACCAAGGCCCCCATGGCAATTTATGTATGTAAAATATATGCAGAAAGTATATGCTACATATATATATATATATATATATATATATATATATATATCGGTCGCATATATAGTGACGAAAAATAGAATAATACGTATATATTCAGTATACATGCACCAAATATATGACGCATATATGACCCATACATTTTCGATATATTTTTCTGACCAAAAAATATATGCTACGTATAAACACTATATATGATGCATATATGAGGCATATACGACGCATATATTTTCGAAATATTTTCAATCTATTTTTTTTGTCAGAAAAATATATCAATAATGTATGCGTCATATATGACTCATATTTGTGTCATTTATGCGTCATATATGACACATACATTTTTGATACATATTCCTGACAATAAATATATGCTGTGTACAAACACTATTACAGTTAAACTTCATAAAACTCAAAACTTAAACTTAAAAAAACTTAACTCACAGTTAAAATACACTATTACATATAAACACTATATACAAATATGCTACGCATATTTGTATATATGTGGCATATATGTACCATTTATGCAGTATATATGTGGTATGTATGCAGTGTGTATGCAACATATGTGCTAATTATATGTGGTATATATGCAGGGTAAATGCTACATATATCATTGATATATGATACATCGATATACAGTAATACCACGCATATACATCTCATATATAAAAACGTTACGAAAATTAGAATTTGGCACATATATGCAACATATATTTTCAATATATGGCATACATTTCACATATACTACAATTATTAATAAAATAAATTTGCAGTATATTTTTGCGTATATAAATTTCCATGGGGGGGGGGGGGGGGGGGGTTAGTCCGATAATTAGTCGAACCGTACCTATTTTTTCAGCTCCGTGGTAACATTCACTTAGCAGATATTAATAATGTACTGACAAATGATCGGTCGTTTTCCATAAGCGTAATGTAATTAGCCCACAAAATATGTCGAGTTTCCGATTTTTTTCTAGAAAACGGTACTGTGTATCGTATTCAAACTGCACAGGATGATAAGCGAAGACGTTATAAAGGTCCGGAAAAGAATTTCAGCTCACTGGTAACACGTTGACTTAACCCCATACAACCTTAAATAATTTTCATCTGTAATTAGATAGTTTGCCTTCGAGTACTGTGGTGCCCTTCTTCTTCCGAAAATTACACTTAATTGACATATCGTGCTCTATCATACTGCAAGAGGGGAATGGGAAAGTAGCTAGCAACTTTTTTTCACACCTGCTTCCGGAAAAATAACCTGTCACTCCAGGGCGCTGAACGGTTCCGTTTCACAGGACACACCATCAAACCCATGTAGGGTGATCGGTAGTGGCCAACGATTGGCCGATGCGCGACGCCGAGCCTGCCAACATTGGCACTCGAGCTTGGCCCGATCATCGACCGAGCCTCGGATGATAAGAGCGGCCCGATATTCGCAATCAATATTGGCCCTAGAATGGCTTACGAGAATCGGCCGAGCATCGCGTAGGAGTTCATTCGAGAATCGGCCAACAATCAGTCCCCGTCAAGATTGCCATCATTGGCACTCGAGCTTGGCCCGATTATCGACCGAGTCTTGGCGGATAATTGTGACCTGATATAGATCACCAAAATTGGTCCTGCACTGCCAAAAAAAAAAAATGATTCTTTTTGTATTGTAATTCGTCATTACCTAGTCTTTCGAAACGATTAGTTCGAAGAAAATATTTCACCTATATGGGACTCGAACCTTGAACCTACCTACTCATAGCCAAGCACGCTGCCCCTATGCTACCGAGTGCTCGTAACATTTGAATCGCAGATATGCCATAAGAGACCAAATGGATTCTCATTATTATTAGTATCGCATAAACTATATCAATTAGTTAATATCATCGTGATAATTAGAGAGTGTTATCGACTGACATGTTGGAGAATTTCCAAACCTAACCTATATATATATATATATATAATTCCTCTCGCTCCACCCTCTCTACCCCCACAACCCTTTAATATGTGTGTTCCAATAAAGACAGACCATTTGTTGATTAGTTCAAGTTTAATTTGAATAAATAAACATATTTAAAATTAATAATTCCAATAATGGAATGCAATAGGAAAAATTTGATTTCACAAAAAATCTAGTTAATTCAAATAAAGAATAAATAAATAGACGCGGTTAGTTAATATTAAAAGAATTTTTCTGTCAGTGTAGGATGGTTCATAAAAATGGGCAGGGTATCGCGTATGAGCTCGTTCGAGAATCAGCCAACAATGAGTGCATTGATTTGGTAGTATGGTTGTTAAGAATAATGTCCAATGGACTCGTAAAAAGTATTCATCTCGTCTCTCAATGACTTCGACGCGAAACAATGAATCGTCAATATACGAATTGCGGTTTGATCATGCGTTACTCGGCCGAACATTGGCCTCGTATCGGCAAAAACATGATTGGCGAGTCTATACTTCGCCAAACATCGACTTCGTATCGATAAGCCAATGATTAGAGAGCCTATATTTGGCCGAACATTGGCCTCGTATCGGCAAACCAATGATTGGCGAGTCTATACTTCGTCAAACATCGGCCTCATATCGATTACCCAATAATGAACGAGTCTATACTTGGCCGAACATTGGCCTCGTATTGGCAAACCAATGATTGGCCAGTCTATACTTCGTCAAACATCGGCCTCGTATCGAAAAGCCAATGATTAGCAAGTCTATGTTTGGCCGAACATTGGCCGCGTATCGGCAACCCAATGATTGGCGAGTCTATACTTCGCCAAACATCGGCCTCGTATCGACAAGTCAATGATTAGCGAGTCTATATTTGGCCGAACATTGGCCTCGTATTGGCAAACCAATGTTGGCTAGTCAATACTCAGCCGAGCATTGGCGTACAATTGGGTAATCGATCATCGCCCCGCCAACATTGGTCCAAGTATTGGCCGTTACGGTTCGATTGGCGAAACCTACATGGGAAGCGATCCGCCGGCCACATACGTATCAGTTTCGGTACTTAAAATTTTGTATCAGGTCCAATTCAGAGTCTGTAATTTTCGAAGTAGTTACAGTTCGGTGAATTGTTACGACTTTGGAGTAAATAACAGTTCCTCAGTCATCCGAGAGAAAGTGTAATTTTTCCAATCGTCTTCCACGCGATATTCACGCGCGCACGTTGGGAAAGCAATTTCAAAGCATGACTGGAGACTTTTCGAAAGGCCCTTTTTTTAGCCATCTTCCGAAATGGAATTTTCGAGGGCACTCGACGAAGATACTCCGGCGATCAATGCTGACAGTGCTACTTTCCTGGAGGCTCGTCCGAGTCTCGAGATTCCGTGGAACAGTCAAGAGCCTACAACCTCTCGAAATCCCAAAAGACCCACGTCAGCCGAAAATTCAATTTCGTAAACATGAAAGCCATCCGGCCACCCTATCAGCGCGAGCGGAAATCGCGAAGGAGCTAGCAAATTCGTGAGTTCCTTCATTTTTTTTTTTGTACAACCAGCACAATTTTTTCGAGCGAGCTAGTGAATTAACTACTGTGAGCAACGATTTATTTGTCTTGTTTAATAAATCAATTAATGCGTTGACATAAATAATCAAATAAATAATCAATCAATAATGCGGTGAAATAAATAAATGGTTCTTTCTATAAACCTCACACGTCAGTGATACTCAAATCTGTCACGATTAATTGTTTTTTTTTTGCTGGGTATGAAGCCATGGAGGGACGATCTACACAACAAGAGTAGATACTTATTTAAGTGGCTGATTGGAAAAAGATCATGTATTATCATTGGGCAGTTTGAGAGTGATTTATTCTCTTTTCAAACGTGAACAAAATGTGTTCTATTTCCAATTTTCTTCGTATGCCTTTTTAGACTTGTACGATCCTATTTCTTCCCCTTTAATGCCACAGATGTGGCATTAAAGTGCAATTCCAATTCCAGTTTCTGGCAGACCCTGTCAGACTCAAAGCCAATGTTAATGCACGACTGTATGGCATTTTCAGGAGGGCACAGGGAAACTGATTTTCCTGTGCCTTCCGCGCAAGCTAGCGCGCGACTACACAGTTACGCATACGAACGCGTGACTGCGTAGTCCACACTGCAAAAACAAATGTGTTGTTGTTATTATCTAGTACTTGTCATAAGATTTTTTTTCCGTTACTCAGTTTTTGTTTTATAGGCAAAATAATAACTAATTTTTGGCCCAACAATCACTATTTATGTTCAAACGTGTGCCATTTTGTCATAAATCGATATTTTGAAAATCGGCTATGACGAGTACTAGATTATAGTATCTAATTGAATAATCTTTTTGGTTTTTTTAAAATGATTTTTGAAGAAACCCCAGTGGGTACCGTATACGCAGATTTTTTTACGACGCTCCAAGGATCATGCAATATCCTTGTATATTTTTGATATTTTTAAATAAAAAAAATTGAACATGTTTTTGAATATATATACTTTTAGATAATTAAAACCCCAAACCGAAATTTCAAATAGTTTTCCTTGAAAAAATTCACAAAAATGACCTTTTTTCCGGCTCCTTAGGTGTATATCTCCCCTTAAAACATATGATCAATAACTCGCAATTATCACACTTAAACTGTGTTGTTTTTTCCCGTGTTATTTGTGCTCGTGTGATGCTATCAACGTGTGTTGTTTCGTCCAATATGTGTAAATAAGCGTCTTGTATATTCTACAATGATGATATGATATGATTATGATTTTACACGCTTTGTGTGTTCGAATAAGCGTGTATTGATGGGGACAGCTATGAAGGTGTGTAATAATTAAATGCGTAAAAATTGCACAATTGCAAATTGCAAAAATTGCAATTGTGTAATTTTAACGTATACGTATTACCAAATGCATAAGTGTGTAAAACCAACATGACAACGCGTGTCTAGCCTAATATTGTGTTACTTCCACATACTTTGAACACACGTCAAACACGCCTAGTTTTTGCAGTGCGAACTTGACCACACTGCGTCTAATTTATTTTGTTTTATTTTGTTGAGCACTTGAAAAGGCAGTTTTTAATCACTTTTGAGGTGTTTAGAGCCGGATTCGATTAAAAATATATCCGGAGCTAATCAAGGTATTGTTGAAGAACACGCAAAAAAATTGACATAGTGTGGACAAGTCAGGTTTTGTTCGCCTGCTTCTCATATGTTAAAGGGGTTACCCCCACTTGCGATTTTGAAAAAATCGATTTTTTTAATTGCATTTTTTTGAAGTATAAGTATCTGAGAATATGTCCTGAAAATTTCAAGTCGATCCGAACAAAATTGACTGAGATATGAGCGTTGAAAGAGAAGAATCCGCGTTGAAAGAGCGTTGAAAGAGAAACTTTAAACGCGTTTTTCTCAAAATGGCATTTCTGAAGTCGGTGACCAAGATTACTCGAACACTAATAAACCGATCTTCTTGAAATTTTGCAGGCTTATTTAATACATAAAAATGTAGTCTTTAATCATTTGATTTTTTTTTTCGAAAAAAAATGGCCGTTTTATAGCCAAAAAACGGCCGTTTTTTTCGTTAAAATCGAACCATTAACTTTGACTGTCCACCATTTTGTGAAAAATGAATATTTTTGAAAATGCTTCGATTAAAGACTAGTTTATACTTATATTTGACTAAATCCACCCGCACTTTTTTTTCAGATGATCCACTTCGCCGCAATGTTGGTCACCGCAAACCGTGTATATAAAAACATTATTTCATTGACGGCCATTTGCCACTAAACAATGTAATATTTTTCAATAAAAAAATTACTGAAAGTTCTTCAAGATGTGTTGTTTAAGATGGTATATTGATCGATTAAAAAAGTTTTGTATTTGTCTTTAAAAAAAATCATGAAAAAGGCCTTTTTTGCGCTACAAGTGGGGGTAACGCCTTAATCCAGGCTACCATCATTGGACGCTGGAGATCGTCGCGGACGCACGTCAATCATTTGTCCACCACTGTCCATCTTCTGATGATCGCTTCAACCGAGCTGATGAGTGCTAGGTTACAATAATGCTTAAAACTTATTTCCTTCTCTGCTGCCTCGTGAGGTGATAACTCTGTATATTGAATTATCATTGTTGAAATTCGAGAGCTTACGAATGCCAGTGATGGAGTGCCGAACAAGCCGGTCTGCAACGTAGGGTGAGGCTGCAAATAATCGATACTCCATCCACGTATCCTCGGCGATCTCCAATAGCCTGCCTCATTCGTTGTGAAATGAGATGAGAGCAGGTGTCTCAGCACCGAAAGCGATCACTTACGAACGACAAGGAGTCGGATAAAAATGGAGAAATTCCATCGATTATTTAGGCTCACTGTGAGAAGACGAGACAAAGAAATGCCGGGAAGGAACTTGTCTTCGGGAAGAAGTTTTATCGATAAAACTGTAGGGAAAAAGGGCGTCACGGGAAGCTCAGCGATTATTCGTGTATACCGAAAATAAAAATATATCCAGCGACACGTGAACTCAAAGACTGGCAGGCCCTGCATTCGGATCGAGGGGTGAGAAAGAAAAATAGGAAATCCTATTTTGGTTGAAACACGTGCTCGTGTCGGAACTTCTGTCGAGTTATTTTCGAAACAGGCAGTCCCAACCAGACCTTTTTTCGCGAGATTTTATTCACAATCTTTGAAATAGACTCCTCTCGAGTCGAGCCACCAGAGATGCACTCGTTGCACCAAAACTTATATTCATCAAACATCCAATTGAATTATCCTTTCGAGTGCTACTTTTACGTGGTTGCACCAGCTAATGAACTTCGAAATTGATTTTAAATCATTCTAAAATACCTTATTGATATGAAGATTGAGGTAGCAAAGAAATTTACGGTTTTTAAAATAAATATAATGAACATTGTTGCTTACAATATAATAAATGTGGGACATGATATCGATGTCTTGTTTCGTCTGCTTATTCACAAAATACTCTTCACTCTGGACGAAATGCTTGTAGTGTGTTGGTGCATGATTAATACTCAAGGATTTCTCTGAATTAAGGGGGGAAATAGCTTTAGAGGAGGAAAAGATTTGCTGATTTTCATAATTTTTTTTTGGATGAAAGGTTTTTTCACTATCTCTGAGACTTAGGATATTTTTTATCACCACTTTTGGCTGTGACATAGTATTTTTTTAAATTATTCTTTAAACATGGCGGAGGTATGGCATGGTTGTCTAAACTGCATTTTCAAAACTGGCGAGACGTATAGCTTAAATACTAATCGACCGATTCGGGTGAAATTTGGTATAAATCTTTCTAACCTTATTGTCTAAAACATAAACTTGAATTTTTTCGAAAGGAAACGAAGGTAGCTATTTTTTTCGAAAAATTCAATCCTTTTGGTTCAAAGCGTACCATTTCATCGATTTTCAACATTTCTCACTTTTTCTTGGTTCATACTCAGCGTATGAGTGTTAACGAAAGAAAAGTCTTGGTTGGTTTTTTGTTCAGATTAATCCCGCCGACGCCACGTGTCACACCGTCTGACAACATCCGCCGCAACCCGCTTTGAAGACCAAGTCATGGTATTTTTGAGGATTTTTTTTAACCGGCATTTTTAAAGATTAATAAAAAAAATACCATGTAACAGCCAAAAGTAGGAATGAAACATACCCTAAGTCTCAAAGATGGTAAAGAAATATTTTCGTTTGAAAAAAATTATGAAAATCAGCAATTTTTCCTCGCCTAAAAATCGCCTCGTCAAGTTTTCAAATCGCCCCTTTAAATCTTTTACTAAACGACCTGTGTTGCGGAAAAAGAGTGATTGCGTTTTCCATTCAAGGCAGAACAGAATGAGCCTCTTTTTTCCTAAACAACGGCTCGTTGGGAGTTCGTAGGGGACTTGAAACCACAATTTGCACATTCCCTTAAGGCCGGAGCCTGAAGTAGAAGGACCGAAAAATCGTTTTTTTTTCATTGCTTAAATCGATAGATAAACTATCCAAGAATATATTTACAAAGTTACAGAGGCCAATTGTAAATATTTTCAATGATATAAGGCCAAAAGCCGAAAATCTATTGATATTTGATATTGATATTTCCTCCTATGGAAAATTTTGAAAATTTATTCTTCAGTTTTCATTTTCACGATTTTCCCAACTTCGCGGGCGTGATAGCAAAAAAACTAAACGACCTATCGAATCAAACCTAAGTTTATTTTCTTCATTATGAAAATCTCTTCTACGTGAACTAAAAAAATCGTTGAAAAAGTCTTTTAAAATAATTTTTATAGCACATTAAAGTGTTTTTTTTTAACACATTTTTTTTCAAGCCTGAGTAAAGTTATAATTTCACGATTTTTACAGCTTTTTCTTAATTCATCCAGACGAAAAATATATGACAATTGAAAATTTTATTGGTTTTTTTGTTTCAGTCAAGAATTACGAGCTGCATCTCTCCCGCTGATAAATCTGCAGTCGTTTATTGTTTCATGTTGAAATTTTTTAATACATTTCAAATATACATGAAAAGATACCTCAATGTTTACATGGCTCGCTTGTTTTTTTCCCTTCAAAAAAAAAATCCGAAAACACGCTTTTTTGGACCTTTTAATCCAGGGTCCCGCCTTAAGTTTTCAGTACGTAAAGGACAATCTTAGCCCTTCTAGTGCACACTGGGTCCCTTTGACCCCAAAAATGTTTCGTGTAAGTACGTATTTTTCAACGCATGCCCCACTTTGAACGAATGTATTGGCATTTAATTTTCGTTTTCGTCAAAAAATAAATTCAGAGCCATAAAATATGGATAATTTATCACAAAAAACGTGTCTACGAAAAAAAAAAATGCATATTTACCGGAATACAACGATTTTAAAAACGCCTTGGGTCAGATTGACCCAAGATGCACTCATAGATTGGCGGCGGAAGTATGCCCTCGAAGGGTTAATCAGCAATTTTTGTTTTGATTTGACGGAGAATTTACTCCTGCCAATTATTATTTTTCATCGCGAATATTTCGTTTCCGGCGTTGGTATAATTATTGGCGAACGTTTCGCAACATTTCGCCTACGCTTTGTTTTGCAGTAGCGTATCTCCTGCTGCGGTAGGATATCGAGCCGGGAATTCCGAGTTACAAATGCGAGACGTTAACGTGGACGCGGGACCTTGCTCCAGGGAATTCCTCGAAGCAAGGGCAACTCAAACGAAGGCAGATAGAAGAAGAGAGAGGGCAAAAGGCACCTCCGGCTGCAGGCGATCATCATGAGAATAAAGCGCTATTCCCCGTCCCCGTTTTAATATTCATAACTCCCGGGCACTCGGCTCTTCCGTTTATAACTATTTGAGCATGCGCAGAAAGCGCCAGAGTGGCACGAACGGGGTGATATACGAGAGGCCTGAATGATGTCACGTTTTCCCACGGGTACAGCCGAGTTCGAAAATTTGTATTAATTTACGTATTAAAGCAACAACCGAGTCCGTGTCATTTATGACTGAGTCTTCGAAACGTCTCCACATTCACGCGACCCACGATCCCCCAACACCTTGCGATACTTTGCAATTCGTTGGCTACGGATATAAAAATATTTTTTTCCGAAAACGGAGACGTCAAAAATATTTGGACGTTGAATAAGTTCTCGGCAGTATGACGATATCTGTGGCCCCTAATTCTGACCACGCAGTCTTCACATTTGACTCAAAGTAAGACTTTTTTCAAGAGTGGTAAAAATTCGAAATTCGACCTTAAGGGTCGAAATTCGACCCTTAAGGGGGTGAAACGGGGTTTTAAAGTTTATATGAAACAACATATTTTTTTGGTCAGATTTGCTTGAAACTTGGTATAAATACACTCCAATACAAAGAATTAAACATGTATTTCAGTAATTTCCGAAATGTAATCTGTAAGGGGGTTAAACGGAAGTTTAACCCCCTTAAAGGTTTGCATAAATAAGGGTTTGTATAAAAAACCTTAAGGGGGTTAAACGGAAGTGTAACCCCCTTAAAATCTTAAGGGGGTTAAACGGAAGTGTAACCCCCTTAAAACATTAAGGGGGCTAAACGGAAGTGTGACCCCCTTAAGGTTTGTATGAAACAACCTACTTTTTTACCAGATTTACTTGAAACTTACCGAATTTATTTTATATATAACACTATACCATGTTTCCCTCGGTGTTCGGTGCGTGTAGAGGGCCAAGTAGTACTTTTAGCTCCTCAACTGTGTATGCCACACACATGTGAGCATTAAAATAAAACATCCAAACAACCTAAGTTTTAAAATCCCTGTTTCACCCCCTTAAGGGTCGAATTTCGATTTTTACCACTCTTGAAAAAAAGTCTTATTTTGGGTAAAATATGAAAGCTGCGGGTCAGAACTGGGGCCACAGATATCGTGATATTCCCAATTTCTCGCTGTTTTTCAACAGACGGCGTTACCACAATAGCGTGTGTGCAGTGATGGTAATGCATCTATAAAGAAGTACTATAAGCAAGCTTGAAATTCAGTGTATGTCACTTCGTTGAAGTGTAATCAACTTTTTTTTTCGTAGTGTTAAACATGTCAAATTTCGTGTCAAAAAGAGCATTTGTAGGAAATTGTACTGCATTACTTAATTTAACACAAAAACTGCAGCCGAAGCACACAGGATTCTTGTTGAGACTTACGGCGACCATGCCCTGTTAGAAACAACATGCAGAGTTTGATTTAGACACTTCACAAGTAATGATTTTGACGTGTTGAATCGGAGGCATTACTTCATGAAGACTCATGTCAGACGCTAACTGAACTTGCAGAATCACTAGGAGTTGATCACACAACAGTTTCGAAACGTTCGAAAGCATGAGGAATGATTTTTTAAAATAAAGTATCAAATTTCGCGAAAAAGCAGCGAGAACTTATTTAACGTCCCAATATGATAACAAGTTAATCCAAATTTTTTAAATAAAATTCTTAAATAAAATTTAATTCCTAAAATATTCCTAAAATAAAATTCTTTAATAAATTATAATTCTTAAAATAAAATTCTTAAAATAAAAGCGACCTCTTGGTTATACGAGGGTATGCAAAGTTACGAAAAAATCTGGTAATGCAGATTGGTTGAGGAAGTCATCGAGAATCGGCATATCTGAGGATCCAATTTCTAAAGATGGTAACTTACGCCAAGATATCGGACGATGTATAATATTAATTAGAATCAGTCCTGGAACGAAGACGAAAGGTCGGGATCGTTTCTGTTGGCTGACACTCGCTAATGAGGTTTGACGTTGATGAATTTTCCGGGCTTAGTATTCCATTCCTGGCTTAAGGAAAATGGCTCGCTCTAGATTGAGTGGCGGGTTGGTACGGAACGTTCCGGAGTAATTCGCGTAATCAATTCATCTCTTAGGCCCTATTTGTGATCACTTGAAATTGGGCTAATTTCAAAGCAGCCCTTTTTTTAGTTTCGTAAATAAGTTCGGATCCCAGCTTTAATCTGTCCTCATGTGTGCATTTAAGGTATTCCTTTCACGAACCCAAATATTCAACGATTAACTGATTTTTGTCTGCAAGCAAGTAAAAATACAACCCAGTATACTGGTAAAATTTCAATATCAAATATCTTTAGGGGAAGAAAAAATTTGCTGATTTTCATGATTTTCTTTAAAAGGAAAGCTTTCTTAACCATTTTTGTGACTCAGGGTATGTTTAGTTACTACTTTTGGTCATAAGTAAAGGTAAAAATATGAATGTAAATAGAGCTCCAGAAATAGAAGAATCGAGAGCGTATGAAAGAATGTAAAAATTTAGGAATAAGTGCAGACGTAAAGGAAGAAGATTTTAAAAGCCCCCAGGGGTATACACGAAAAAAAGTGTACTACTACTGCTACTATTACTACTCTTGGCTGTTCCATCGTATTTTTTATTTTTATTTTTATTAATCTTTAAAAATGGCTAAGGTATGGCACGGTCTTCTAAACGCGTTTTCAAAACTGGCGTGACGTATAGCTGAAAAACTAGTCGACCAATTCTGATGAATTTCAGTATAAATCTTTCTAACCTTCTTGTCTAAAATATGAACCTAAAAGTTTTTGAAAGTAAAAAAAACGTATTTTATTATTGCGAAATGTAGTCATTTTTTGTTCGGAAAATTCAATTTTGTTGTTTCAAAGCGCACTATTTCATCGATTTTCAACATTCCTCACTTTTTCTTGGTTCATACTCTGCGTATGAGTGTTAACGAAAGAAAAATCTTCGTAGATTTTTTTTCAGATTAATTTCGCCGATGCTACATGTCACGCCGTCTGACAACATCCGCCTCAACTCGTTTAGAAGATCGTGCCAAACCTCCGGCCTTTTTAAAGAATAATAAAGAAAAAAAATACCACGCAACAGCCAAAGGTAGTAATAAAACATACCCTAAATCTAAAAAATGACGAATAAATCTGTCCTTTAAAAAAAAATCATGTAAATCAGCAATTTTTTCCTCGCCTGATGGTAACCCCCCTTACGGCCTTAGGCCACTCTAGAGGCCGAAAAATAGGCTTTTTGAGGATTTTTTTCAGAAAAACTACAAAATAAATTGGGATTACAAAAAAGGGTGTTTATCATACATATCAGTGACTGTATACAATGATTTTTGTGAAGCGAATAATTTCAAAATGGCGGCTGTGCAGCGTTTGTCTCAAAACTGCATTTTTTAAGTTGGCCGGACACATAGCTCAGACATTTTTCTACCGATTCACTTGAAATGTTGAATATATCTTGAGAAATACATCGTCTATGGAATTGTTTCTTTTTTTATTATTTTATTTTTATTTATTATTGGATTGTTTTTTAAAATATTGCATAGTTAATTTGTTATTAACAATGATCTGACGATTTTTCAGGCAAATTTTTCACTTTCCAAAAATTTGCCTAAAAAATCGTGAGATTGTTTCCGGCCAACTTAAAAAATGCAGTTTTGAGATAAACGCTGCACAGCCGCCATTTTGAAATTAATCGCTTCAAGAAAATTATTGTATACAGCCACTGATATGTATGATAAACACCCTTTTTTGTAATCTCGATTAAATTTGTAGTTTTTCTGAAAAAAAAAATTCCCCAAAAAGTCTATTTTTTCGGCCTCTAGAGTGGCCTAACCCCTTAAGGAATTTGTTGTGGGATTTCTCGAAACTGTAATTGGCCAAGTATGGAACGCACCATCCAATGCCTTGATAACAAGGGAAATCCAAATATATCGTAGACCCACATCAACATTGCCGAATAAAATCGGGCCCTTTTTTTGTTGCGGAAATGACATCGACAATGTTCAACTCCGAGTTAATCGCTCGTATTTCACACAGGACTTCGAAAGCCCTGATAGCGAAACGTTATTTCCCATCCGAGATAAAACGGTCGGAAGCTGCGAAAAGACGAGAACGCTCATAGCAACAGTTCGAGTCAGAAGATCCGGTCGTACCGATTTGTCCTTGAAAGACAAGATCCTAATGGGTAAATAATCCCCTGACGAATTTATCCCTGACAGTGGTGAAGATTCGCGTCGAAAACTGCACGCAACTGCTACCGAACAGGCGCTAGCATGAGAGACGTAGAAGCTGTAGGAAGATCGAGGGACCAAGATAATCTCGAAAAGGAAAGGACTTTAGGGGGCGAAGGTATAACGCAGTTCGGCAAGATAAGAGCGGCGATTCGTTTTTCCATGCCGTTGCGGTGCTGTCGGTACACACGGGAGGAGCAGAGTTTAAGGGATTAGAGGGAAGAAGAGCGCAACCGCCGGATTTATCCAAGACCGCGTGACTTTTGCCTTTATATTCGATGTAATCTCGAAGTGTTCTCAAGTCCCAAACGGATTCGGTCGGCGCACAGTTTACATTGTAACCCACCGAGTCTCCGCGACAGGTTGACGTAATTCACGGGAGATTGGCAAATATTGGCCTCGCGATCCTGAAATCCTGGCACTAACGCGGACAAACTTTGACCAGGCCTTTGTGTTATCCGGCGAATCCCTTACTGTCCTCGAGACGGGATCGCTAATACTTGCTCAACACTTCCCTCTAGCCCCTATCGATTCGAATATCTCACGAGGCAAACGTACGTGCCGGACAAAGGGGCTAGGAGAAACGTTAGAAATTCTCAATCTACGTTTTATTACGTTTTTTCATGTAACCACTACACGCAGTGCAAAAAACTGTGTTGTTTTTACACACTTTAGGTGAGTAAATGGCTGTAGACATTTTTTACACATTTTAAGGCGTTACCCCCACGCGTAGCGCAAAAAAGGCCTTTTTCATGAATTTTTTTGAAGAAAACTACAAAACTTTTTTAATCGATCAATATACCATCTTAAAGAACACATCTTGAAGAACTTTCAGTAATTTTTTTATTGAAAAATATTACATTGTTTAGTGGCAAATGGCCGTCAATGAAATAATGTTTTTATATACACGGTTTGCGGTGACCAACATTGCGGCGAAGTGGATGATCTGAAGAAAAAAATGCGGATGGATTTAGTCAAATATAAGTATAAACTAGTCTTTAATCGAAGGATTTTAAAAAATATTCATTTTTCACAAAATGGCGGACAGTCAAAGTTAATGGTTCGATTTTAACGAAAAAAAACGGCCGTTTTTTGGCTATAAAACGGCCAATTTTTTTCGAAAAAAAAATCGAACGATTAAAGACTACATTTTTATGTATTAAATAAGCCTGGAAAATTTCAAGAAGATCGGTTCATTAGTGTTCGAGTAATCTTGGTCACCGACTTCAGAAATGCCATTTTGAGAAAAACGCGTTTAAAGTTTCTCCTTCAACGCTCTTTCAACGCGGATTCTTCTCTTTCAACGCTCATATCTCAGTCAAATTTGTTCGGATCGACTTGAAATTTTCAGGACATATTCGCAGATACTTATACTTCGAAAAAATGCAATAAAAAAAATCGATTTTTTCAAAATCGCGATTTTTAAAATATATGATCAATAACTCGCAATTAACACACTTAAACTGTGTTGCTCTTTCCCATGTTATTTTTGCTTATGTGTTACTATCAACGTGTGATGTTTAGTCCAATGTGTGTAAACATGCGTCTCGTACGTTGATTCTACATGTTTTACGTGTGTTCGAATAAGCGTGTTATTGATGGGGACAGCTACGAAGGTGTGTAATAATTTAATGAGTAAAAATTGTCATTACGTGTTAGCAAATGTATAAGTGTGTAGAATCAACATGCGTGTCTAGCCTTTATGTTGTGTTACTTCTGCATACTCTGAACACACGTTAAGGGAGACTTTGTCCTTGAAATGCAGCGGGAGATGTTAGCGGCTCAACATGAGCAGCTAGAAGAAGAGGACGGATGCCTCTATGGACCAGGCATTGCCGATTAGCGGTAATTATAAACACATTTGTGTAAACACATTACAAAACTTTAAACGCGTTTTTCTCGAAAACACGTTTTTAAAAACGGCTGACATTCTCCTGACCGCTGTCGTTAACATATCGACCTGAAATTTGGAGAGCATACTCAGAAAATATGTCTTCACGGAATGACGGATCGTTTTTTCGATAGACACATTTTTGCATTTATTATTTATCTTTTTATGCGAAAAAAAACGCGAAAATTCGATTTTTTTTTAAATTGCCGCCATTTTCCAAAATTTGTAGTAAACGAAAAACCCATCCGTCATTCCATGGCCAAAGGGTCGCAGATTGATAATATGCTTCGAATTTGTGTTTCAGATCAACAAAGAGGGGGCAGTGATGTCAGCCGTTTACCTCCCGCGATTTGTGGACCTGTTTTCGCGGAGCTGCAACGGCCGCCATTTTCGTTTTTTTTTTCAAAAAAATAATTTTTTTAACGTTCTGTATATCATGAATAAAAGCAAGAAAAAAACCGCACTCAAAAAGCTTTGCTCGTTGCCTTTAAAAAAAATAAAATGTAAACACCTGAAATATGGCACTCCAAGGACAAAGTCTCCCTTAAACACGCCTAGTTTTCGCAGTGCTGGGGCAACCAAGAAGATGCCCTAAATCATTTTTATAAAATGGTTTTTTTTTTAAATATTGTATAAATAATTTATTGTGAAAAAACAAGATCATTCGAAATAACATACGTTGTTTGAAATTGAGGACGGAGACGTTTCCTGATTTCAGCTTAATTCTATTGCAATTATAATGATTTTGATTTTTTTTGTGTGAGTAAATTCATTTTTCTAGATAGTAATTATATGTTTTATAGTGGAATATAGTTTAATTATCTACTGTACACTACAGATGAGATGGACCGATTGAAAAGTCTTTTTCTCTTTTCATCTATACAGTTTTGAAGTAAGCGATTTTTAGATACATAGCATATACTGGCCGGTGTAAGCGGCTGGCGTTAATTACTAAAACTTCCATAGGCGTTTTCTAGCAGCTGTAAAAAATGTGAGTCAACAAATATTTCTTATTTTCCGGATACACTGCCGAATTTTGAGAGATTAATGGTTTCATTAACCCATGCGATATTTTTTAAATTATAATTCGGGGAATATATTATTTTAGGAAGTTTTTACAGCAGTTTTATCATTGTAGTTCGGGAAATATATTGTTGTATAGAGTTTTTAGACCACCAACAATATGAGTACGCAAATATGTCGTTTTTCTGAATACATTGCCTAATATTAAGAAATTGATGTTTTTACCAATTCACGTGATATTTTTTAAATTATAATTCAGGAAATATATTATTTTATATATTGCTTTACATCATGTTGGGGGTATTCCAATCATTTTTAACAGAAATACGTTTTGAAATGTTATTTAAAAAAGTGTTTCATGAAAGTGTGACCATTTTTTCCCTCTGCCTGGTGTTATTTTTTTTCATTAAGTGTTGCATACCAATTTTCAACAAATTTTAGCTGAAAATTCAAATTGTGAAGGCTGGAGGCACCCCCCCCCCCCCCCCCCCCCCAATGCACGGTGCTATCTATGACCCCCTGACATCGCATTTAACCAAACATTATTATCACAATTATTTTAATTACATCATTATGTTATTCGATTTATATCAATTCAATATATCCAATTCAAATTTTTGAATAGATTATCTTTTGAGTATCCTTTAAAATGGAATCGTTTAAATCTTTTAGGAATCATTTAAATCCACGAAATCAATTATTATTATGGTGATACTTGTAACTATAAATTAAATATGTGAGCCTTAAATATGTGAGATTAAGAATGCAACGATTTTTTGTCCATGTTTTATTAATTTCTTTCAATACTTATCCAAAGCCTTTTGTTTTTGAAAATTGAGGCCGCAAATCTCCGACAATAATACGTAAAAACGTTTGGGTAATTTTCACAGGCAAGAAAATCGGAACAATTAAGTTTAAGTTAATACGATAATTGAATTAGGGAAACCTTAAGGTACACAACAGTGTACATTGTCACTTTCATGACTTTTTTGTAAAAGTAGTGCTTTTTAAAAAAATTTTAATTTGTATTCATCTGTCGTGAGAGTGCACGTATAGAATATTTGAACCGCGTTTCACCCACGCTCGGATAGTACGACACGCCTTCACTGACGAAAGGGATACCCCAAATGGGGCCACCCGATAACCGCAAGCTATGTACGCTGAGATACATCTCTACTTTTCTCGCAGAGGAATTGCTGATAGCATCTATGCACGGGGAAGTTAATGACAGAATTCTCGAGACTCTGAAAATTTTCGGCATTCATGCAGTAAAAGAAAACTTGACGAAAAAAAATTCGCTTCCTCGTAGAGAAAGCTTTGTGAGTGGAACAAATCGATGAGGAAGCATTACGCAAGTTTCCAATTCGCAATAACAAAATATGTGTCTAACAGTTGTCGATATTTATCACGTATATGAGTATCAACAAAATCGAAAGCGGACACTTAAGGGGAGGTACCTGAGTAAACGGTGAGAAAAACAGGTAAACTTCGGGAATTTTTATCTCAAAAACTAATGTTTCGATTGGATCCGGGTTTTTTTTATTGGAAAATATGTACATTGAGGTATGTTTAGGAATTGTTTAAAATAAATTCGTTGACTGGAAGCGATTCAAACGCGATGATCTCGAAACATAGTTTTCAAAGACGGTGCCAGATGTGCAACTTTCATTTTTGACGGAATTGCGACCGTTTTAATTTAACATTCGTTTTTCGTTCGCAATTTCCGACGATTTTCGATTGCAGACACATTGCATAAAAAAGCATTGGTGCAATCAAATAAAAAACCCCAACGTGGCGAACGAGAAAAACCATCAAAGAATATTGTATCCAAATTTGGACAAAATCGGACAAGCCGTTTTCGAGATACATCTGGCGCCGACTTTGAAAACTATGTTTTGAGATAATCGCGTTTGAATCGCTTCCAGTCAACGAATTTATTTTTAAAAATTCCTAAACATACCTCAATGTACATATTTTCCAATAAAAAAACCCGGATCCAATCGAAACATTAGTTTTTGAGATAAAAATTCCCGAAGTTTACCTATTTTTCTCGCTGTCTACTCAGGTACCTCCCCTTAAGACGAGAGTCTGAATTAGAAGGTCCGGAAAATTGTTTTTTTTTAATTGCTTAAGGGGTTACCCCCACTTCCGATTTTGAAAAAAAAAAAATTGATTGCATTTTTTTGAAGTATAAGTATCTGAGAATATGTCCTGAAAATTTCAAGTCGATCCGAACAAAATTGACTGAGATATGAGCGTTGAAAGAGAAGAATCCGTGTTGAAAGAGCGTTGAAAGAGAAACTTTAAACGCGTTTTTCTCAAAATGGCATTTCTGAAGTCGGTGACCAAGATTACTCGAACACTAATGAACCGATCTTCTTGAAATTTTGCAGGCTTATTTAATACATAAAAATGTAGTCTTTAATCGTTCGATTTTTTTTTTCGAAAAAAATGGCCGTTTTATGGCCAAAAAACGGCCGTTTTTTTTTCGTTAAAATCGAACCATTAACTTTGACTGTCCGCCATTTTGTGAAAAATGAATATTTTTTAAAATCCTTCGATTAAAGACTAGTTCATACTTATATTTGACTAAATCCATCCGCATTTTTTTTCAGATGATCCACTTCGCCGCGATGTTGGTCACCGCAAACCGTGTATATAAAAACATTATTTCATTGACGGCCATTTGCCACTAAACAATGTAATATTTTTCAATAAAAAAATTACTAAAAGTTCTTCAAGATGTGTTCTTTAAGATGGTATATTGATCGATTAAAAAAGTTTTGTAGTTTTCTTTAAAAAAAATTCATGAAAAAGGCCTTTTTTGCGCTACAAGTGGGGGTAACGCCTTAAATCGATAGATAAACCATCCAAGAATATATTGACAAAGTTACAGAGGCAAAATAAACATGAAATTTAAATATACATGAAAAATATCTCAATGTTTACTGGCCTCGCTTGTTTTTTCCCTTCTAAACAAATTCCCGACAAAAAAAAAACACTTTTTTGGACCTTCTAATTCAGGCTCCCGCCATAAGTGATCTTCCTTATGAGTGTAAAGAGTGTCTGTAGGCAACATCCGAGGGGTCTCTACGGGACAGGAAATAGTGAAGTGACAAGTGTAGCGTGAAGGTAAGAAGGATGAGACACCAAAACCCACAAAGCCATACGAAGAAACATTAGAACTATAACGGATTAATAAAAGGAACATACGTCTGAATAAATTACATTTTTCCCTGATAAACGGTCTGGTGTGTACAAGTGTTTGTATCTCTGCCCATCATATCGTATCAATGAAACACTGCGCACAGACTAGTCGAGTGTGGGCGGAAGTGTCTAGCAGTAGATAAGTGTCAAGCGACAAGGGATTATGAATCTTCGAGCAAGAAAATCCCGAGAGATCGACAGATAAGCCTATAAACATCTACATACGACGGAGCACGACAAGATGCTCATGACCAGTCCACAACGGTCGTGGATAAATAAGGTGATATTTCTTCGGTACTGGTATGTGCAAAAAAGGACGAGAAGCGACAAGGATAAGGAAGAGCCTGCCGGGACATGAAAGCGAATTATATTTAACGTGAATCGGTGCACTCGAAATACCTTCACCGGACCATCGCGTGCAATCATTCTCGAAAGATTCGCGTACGAGAAAAAAATGACTTGAACGCGATACGAGTCTGACATGAAGTGGTCGCAGCCTGTTATGCTTGCTTGTATAACTCGTGCTAACAGCAGATTAATGAGCAACGGAGGACCCCCGGTTTTGAACATTTTTCCAAGCACAAGAATAAGGTCGTACGATTTAAAAAATCAACGAGTTGTTATAGCTATGTGATGCTCGGCACCGCGAAACGTCACTGGAATTTGGCTATCTTGTTGAAGACACTAACGTTCTTGTTGGAGACACTAGAAATTTGGCTATCTTGTTGAAGACTTTCTTGTTGAAGACTTTCTTGTTGAAGACCTTCTTGTTGAAGACTTTCTTGTTGAAGACACTAGCAATTTGGCTATCTTGTTGAAGACACTAGTTGAAGACACTAGAAATTTGGCTATCTTGTTGAAGACACTAGGAATTTGGCTATCTTGTTAAAGACACTAGGAATTTGGCTATCTTGTTGAAGACACTAGTTGAAGACACTAGAAATTTGGCTATCTTGTTGAAGACACTAGTTGAAGACACTAGAAATTTGGCTATCTTGTTGAAGACACTAGGAATTTAGCTATCTTGTTGAAGACTTTCTTGTTGAAGACACTAGGAATTTGGCAATCTTGTTGAAAACACTAGGAATTTGGCAATCTTGTTGAAGACACTAGGAATTTGGCTATCTTGTTGAAGACTTTCTTGTTGAAGACACTAGGAATTTGGCTACCTCGAAGACTTTCTTGTTAAAGACACTAGGAATTTGGCTATCTTGTTAAAGACACTAGGAATTTGGCTATCTTGTTGAAGACACTAGGAATTTAGCTATCTTGTTGAAGACTTTCTTGTTGAAGACACTAGGAATTTGGCAATCTTGTTGAAAACACTAGGAATTTGGCAATCTTGTTGAAGACACTAGGAATTTAGCTATCTTGTTGAAGACTTTCTTGTTGAAGACACTAGGAATTTGGCAATCTTGTTGAAAACACTAGGAATTTGGCAATCTTGTTGAAGACACTAGGAATTTGGCTATCTTGTTGAAGACTTTCTTGTTGAAGACACTAGGAATTTGGCTACCTCGAAGACTTTCTTGTTGAAGACGCTAGGAATTTGGCAATCTTGTTGAAGACTAGTCTTTTTTGTTGAAGACACTAACAGAGCGATGAGTCCACATACAAAATAAAACTTTCATGAGTGTCATGAAGGTTATCGTAATGCACTGAAACTAAATTTTAACTGAATTTCCTTTAAACGTTAACTAAATTTACCTTTGAACTAAACTAACTTTCCGTAATGCACTGAAACTCAATTGAAATGAGACTAAGTTACACTTATTTTCGTAATGCACTGAAACTAAATTTTAACTAAACATTCTTTGAACTTTAACTAAATTAAAATTTTACCTATACTAAATTTTCGTAATGCACTGAAACTAGGGGATATCGTAATGCACTGAAACTTAGTTAAAATGAGACTAAGTTACACTAAAAGGTACACATTTTCAACACACCAGTCGAATAATCCACTCGCTTGAGTGGACAATATAAAAAGCCTGTGCTTTCGGCAAATCTCTTTATAGAACCATATAGTTTAGGATTCGATGGTGGAACAAGGAACGTTTATATCTTCAATTGTAATCTTCCATCGCACCTTTCACCAAAACTTGATGTTTCAATAATAAATATAATGGTTTACGATGGGCAAGATGGGTTTTTTTTCTTCTACATGTTTACAAAGATTTAGTTTACGTTATTCCGTTGTTAGACATGGTTTATATTGGTGCTAAATAGCCAAAAAAAATCGTTACTAGTCTTGCCCATCTGACAGCACGTGAAATGACATACATTAAACTATTTTTTTTTTTGATGTTTTATGGTGAAAAAATTTCATAAAATTCGTAAAGACTCAGTGTAGTCTAGACAATAATATATATTTTTTTCAAATTCAATCTTCAATTGTGGCTAACGCTTCAACCTCCTTAAACCTGCATTGAAAACCACAAGCCTCTAATATTGTCTACTCCTGCAAACAAAATAAGGATAAAATTAAGCGTATAAGCTGGAATTCGGAGGCAAAATTTCACGTCGACGAAAAAGTTACACGTTAATAAAACCCTTTTTGACGTCTCCCTCGTATAATTGCGACGTACCCTAGTGGCCCGACGTACATCCTTTCGTTCACTGTGCAGACTGCGAATACGCCAAAGGTACGTATACTTTTGAAAGAAGCAATGTAAAAAAAAAATCGTCATCACTTCTTCTCTTTTTCCGGCTTCTTGTGTATCTGTGCAGCACTGCAGAAAAAAGGGATGGAAAGAATGGGTCGCTATTGCGCTCCGACTACCGGAGATTCTCGTATAGCATCAACAACAGCAACCCCTCTGTCAGAGGCTGAGGGGAACTTGCTAAAGGGAAGAAGAGGATCAACAGAGATGGAAAGATGTTCCTCAGTCCCTTGAGCTGTATGTCTCGCTTCTACGTGTCCTCGACTCCCTTCACTCACGTCCCTAGCGTCTGCCTTCAACGAGATACACTTCGTACCGAATATCCAGAATGTTTGAGGTTGCAGCCATGTTAGTACTTGATTTTTGCAGTGACACAGTTGAAATTATTTAGACAAATTGTTTCGCAAATTTTGATAAGTATTTTCCGGCCCTGTCCATTAATCTGACTTTTCCTATATGGGAATCATCGAAGAATCTTGGCTAACGGCTTGAAAATCGCGGCGATTAAGGGGGGACACTTAGGCAAGGAAAAAAATAGCTGATTTCCATGATTGTTTTAAAAAGAATTCTTCATCATATTTGACACTATTTCATTACTACTTCCGGTTGTTACGTGGTATTTTTTTGAAAATAATATTTCAAAATGGCGGATGCATGGCACGGTCTTCTAAACTACATTTTCAAAACTGACGTAACGGCCAGTTGGAAAACTAATCGATCAATTTTAATAAAATTTGGTATAAATCTTTTTAACCTTACAATTAGTGTCTAAAACATGACCTTGAATGTTTGTGAAAAAAAACGTATTTTTTTATTGCGAAATGTAGCCATTTTTTTCGAAAACTTCTATCTTATTGTTTCAAAGCGTATCATTTAATCGATTTTCAAAATTTCTCACTCTTTCTTGGTTCATATTCTGCGTATGAGAGTCAAGGCCTTAGGCCACTCTAGGATTTTCCAAAAATCGATTTTTTTTTCGTTAAAAAGGTACCTTAGTACCTATAAAATTATATTCCAAATGATTATGGGTGTGAAAAATCTCTAAATACTCGATTTTCGAATTGTAGTGCTAGCATCGCAGATTAAAGGTATCGAAAAATTATTCATGTCGTGACTTTCTACTAACTTTAAGGCGTTACCCCCACTGGTAGCGCAAAAAAGGCCTTTTTCATGAATTTTTTTTAAAGAAAACTACAAAACTTTTTTAATCGATCAATATACCATCTTAAAGAACATATCTTGAAGAACTTTCAGTAATTTTTCTTATTGAAAAATATTACATTGTTTAGTGGCAAATGGCCGTCAATGAAATAATGTTTTTATATACACGGTTTGCGGTGACCAACATTGCGGCGAAGTGGATCATCTGAAAAAAATGCGGATGGATTTAGTCAAATATAAGTATAAACTAGTCTTTAATCGAAGGATTTTAAAAAATATTCATTTTTCACAAAATGGCGGACAGTCAAAATTAATGGTTCGATTTTAACGAAAAAAAACGGCCGTTTTTTGGCTATAAAACGGCCATTTTTTTCGAAAAAAAAAATCGAACGATTAAAGTCTACATTTTTGTGTATTAAATAAGCCTGCAAAATTTCAAGAAGATCGGTTCATTAGTGTTCGAGTAATCTTGGTCACCGACTTCGGAAATGCCATTTTGAGAAAAAGGCGTTTAAAGTTTCTCTTTCAACGCTCTTTCAACGCGGATTCTTCTCTTCCAACGCTCATATCTCAGTCAATTTTGTTCCGATCGACTTGAAATTTTCAGGACATATTCTCAGATACTTATACTTCAAAAAAATGCAATAAAAAAAATCGATTTTTTCAAAATCGCAGGTGGGGGTAACCCCTTAAACGCGTTCATCTCAATACTACATTTTTCAAGTCGGCGTAAACTCATAACTCAAACAAATTTCAACCGATTCACTTGAAATTTGAACGGTATATTTAGAAGATTAAGTTTTCTAAGGCACTACGTAGGATTTCTTAAATTATATTGCATAGCATCTTTTATAAACAATTTTCTGACGATTTTCTCATGGCATTTTATACTTTTTCTTTTAGAAATGCGCCATTTTGACAAAAAAACAATATATAAAAAAAATCCTACATACTTCTATATCTATTCTCATATATAATCCAAAAAACTTTGGTGTGTCATTACGACTAAAAAATTATAGGAGCCGTTCGTCCGACCGTTGACCTTTCAGAAATAAAGGCGTCATCGGAAAAATGCTGCACAGTCCCTATGTTGACATGTATCGTTGTGAAAAAATAATTTTGCATAGTCCATTACGTGTATAATAAAACCCTTTTTTGTAATTTCGATTTATTTTATGGTTTCGCTGGAAAAAAAAATTACAAAATATGCCCTTTTTGGCATCTAGAGTGGCCTAAGGCCTTAATGAAAGAAACATCTTTGTTGGTTTTCTTTTTCAGATTAATCCCGCCGACGCTACGTATCACGCCGTCTGACAACATCCGCCGCAACCCGTTTAGAAGATCGTACCATACCTCCGCAATTTTTGAAGATTAATTTTCAAAAATACCATGTAAAAGCCAAAAATAGTAATAAAACATACCTTAAGTCTAAAAAAATGGCGAAGAAATCTTTTCGTGAAAAAAAAAACATGAAAATCAGCAATCTTTTCCTCGCCTAAAGGTTTCTCCCCCCTTAAGATCCTTTCTTAAGGGGGGGGAAAGGGTCCTTAAGATTTTTTCTTGAGGGGAGAAATCCCCATTTAAGGGGGGTATTGAGCATTCTCAAAGGGATTCTAAGGTTTTTTAAAGGGACCTTAAGGTTTCTTAAAGGGATCTTGAGGATCTTAAAGGATCTTAAGGATCCTTGTGAAGGTAAAAAAAGGTGAAAAAGTTGAAAAAGGTGCAGGTGAGAAAGGGAGTAGGCAGGCGGAAAGTTCATAAAAGCTGTCAGATAAAGTCGATCTTTATGACGCTACAACTATATCCGACAAAACCACCGATTTGAGCGCTTCGCGTTCCCCGTTGTTTCCCAGAGTGGATATTGCCGGTATCGAAATAAGAAAAATAAAATCGAGTACGCCTGATGATGACTGCGAGTGAAGCGGGTGATGACCGGTAAAGAGTTCCGGCTCGTGAACACAGACTCAATTTTCCACTTCGGTGCAATTGATCCGCTCAAAGCTAAACGTTGTCAGACTCGGATGTCGGGAAAAAAAATGAAATTCCCTCATCGATACAAAGAAATCTCCGTCACCTGCCAATCCCAATCAGTTGTGCGTACACTGCACTGCAGCGACCACAAGAGGTCAAAACCTCCACCATACTTTATTGCCAATATGTAGTAGCCCGTTCGAAATGAATCATTTTCATAAGCAAACATTGGACGAAAAATTATCGCCACTGTTATTAGAAATTGTTGAATGTTTATATTTTCATTAATTGTTTTTCTCAAGACGGAATTTTATGGACGAATTATGCCGCCACGAAACTGCAATTAATATTCTCAATCGAGATGACTTTTTTCTTTTCCTAGATGCAAATAACTATTTGGAGGATTCTCGATTTTGTTGCACTGATCTAAAACTTCGTTGCATAGGGTCGTGACCGTAGAATTTCTTTATGGACAGTAGTTCTTCAAATTGTTAAATCCCGTGAGGGATAAATTACTTTGCAGACACGAAATATTAAGGGGGGGAGGTACTGTAAGGGAGGATAAAATTTACTTATTTTCATCATCTTTTTTCAATAAGAAAAATTTCTTCACCATCCTTGAGACTCAGGGTATTTTTCATTACTACTTTTGGCTATTACATGGTAATTTTTTATTTATTAATCTTGAAAAATGGCGGAGGTATGGCACGGTCTTCTAAACTGCATTTTCAAAACTGGCGTCATGTATAACTAAGAAACTAATCGACCGAGCCTGATAAAATTTGGTATGAATCTTCACCACCTTATTGTCAAAAACATGACCCTAAATGTTTTTCAGAATTAAAAAAAAAGTATTTTTTATTGCAAAATGCAGCCATTTTTTGTCGGAAGATTCAATCTTTTCGTTTCAAAGCGTACCATTTCATTGATTTTTAACATTTCTCACCTATTCTTGGTTCGTATTCTGCATATGAGTGTTGAGGGGTCTACTCTAGACGCTAAAATAGGCACTTTTCATGATTTTTCAAAAAGGCTTAGATTATAGATATTGATATAAAAGTTGTCACACTTAATAAATACATTTTCAAAATGCCTTAAAAAAATGTACATGTATTCATGTAACCCAAACAAACTTTAAACGCGTTATTCTCGAAACAACGTTTTTCGACGGCTTGTTGATAAATTCTTCGAAACTACTGAACTTGTAAAATTTTAACCACATATTCCTTACAACTATAGCTATAGCGCATATAAAGGATTTTCAAAATTTTTGATATTTACTATTTTTTTAGCCAAAAACGGTGAAAAAACCCGTTTTTTTGCTTTTTCGAAAAACGTCCGCCATTTTGTTATTTCTGCATATATTAAAAGTCGTATGATATGCACTATAGCCATATTACAAACTGAATCTAAAAATGTTAAATTTTTTTGTTTTGGATGATCCATCGCCGAGATTTCATCAACAACGCGGACCTATAATTTTTTAGGACTTTTTTTCAACTACCATTTTCGTCTATAAATAGTGACTTAAATAAATAGATTAAACAAAATATTTTTTTTTCTAAAGTGTATTTATTAAGTGTTATAACTATTATATCAATGTCTATAATATATAATTATCAAAAAATTCATGAAAATAGCATTTTTTAGCGTCTAAAGTGAGAAGACCCCTTAATGAAAGAAAAGTGTTCGTTGATTTTTTTTTCACATTTATTCCGCCGACTGACAATATCCGCCGCAACCCATTCAGAAGACCGTGCCATTTTTGAAGCTTAATAAAAAAAATACCATGGAACAGCCGAAAGTAGGAAACATGGACTGAGCGTAAAAAGACGCGAAGAAATCTCTCCCTTTAAAAAATAATCACAAAAAGCAGCAATTTTTTCCTCGCCCAAAGGTATCTCCCCCCTTAAGGATAGTAGTATTCACCCATAGAAACTATAGCCCCAAAAATCGCTATACCGATTACATAATATAATTATTATCGGAGCTTCATTATTTTCGAAAAAGAAAATGGTTAAAAACGTTCGCCGAATAAACTTGGACCTCGATTCAAGTTCGATCCAAGCAGCGGTCCCCACTGTGCAGCGCATATCGATCCGCGCAACGTATGGTGGGAGAAGCGCGTTGC
Source organism: Ophion ellenae (assembly GCA_963210295.1). Classification (NCBI taxonomy): domain Eukaryota; kingdom Metazoa; phylum Arthropoda; class Insecta; order Hymenoptera; family Ichneumonidae; genus Ophion; species Ophion ellenae. Next base: position 54,621,221 of record OY723387.1, read on the forward strand.
GCGAAGTGAGCAACCTCGATATAAGCAATTGCGAAGGTATCTTAGTCTCGTCGCCGTTCCCCAAATCGAGGGTGAAGTCTATCCAAACGTTTTTCATGCAAAAGACAAGCGAGACTTTTATTCTCACATTGACACGGTCGTTGTCTCACTTAAAAAGTTAAACAACAATTAACAAGCTATAAAAAAACGTATAAAGATGACATCGCGGGACTTTGAGCATTGGACATATCTGGCGACGAATCGGAGAAAGATTTCGTTAAAGTTTTATATCGACCAAAGTGATGTTGAGAGCGTGAGTAAGTGTGTTTCAGAAGGGAAACCGGAGGATTAACTATGGCTTGTCACGCAATCCACCAAATATTTTTGTACGCGATTCATGAGCCTGTGGCTCGAAATTGAATCGCGCTAGGCACCGTTCAACCGTGCCAAGCGATGTAAATTCGAATTTACTCATTTTTACAACATATAAGCCAACTATGAGACGTTCCATGTTAAAAGAATTAGTTATTCTTGTTCTTGACGATTTTTTATGCTTTAATTTATAGTATTTATCGATGGGTGGTACAAAAATCTTCTAGGCCTTTAACATGAACAGGAATTATCATCCACAGTACAACAATATCAATGACATTCCTGGGAAACATGTGAGAAAGAAAATTGTTATTTACTTAGCCCTTTTTCGAGTGACGTTAAAAAATAAGACGCGTTGTTTTTATTCTTTTTTAAGAATTCTATGAACATTGAATTTTTTTTCAATAGTAGAGTAAGGTGCCCAATTATTGGCACTTTAAGCCCAATTATTCGTACTTTAAAGGGGGGAAATGCCTTCAAACGCCCGAAAATGAGTCATTTTTTATTTCTTTTTTTTCAAGGTGATGAAATAATCGCATCATTTAAAAAATTTGATATTATCTTATTACAACTTTTAAGTGTTAATTTATTTTCTTTTTTAAGCAAAACAAAATGGAGGCGTAATAAGGTATTCCTTTAGGCGTCTTTTGAAAAACTGCTCATGTTATAGCTCAAAAAGTTATTGATCGATGTGGCTGAAATTTTGGGAAGTTTCTCACTATAACAGTATTTGAAGGATATACCTAAAAAATATAAAAAAGTATAAAATTAAAAATTGAGTAGACTTTGTAATCAAATTTACATATTTTTGACCATTTTCTCGACGATTTTTACCCCAAAAAAGTAATTTATTTGCGCGATAACCTTAAAACTTTAGTTATATACTTCCAACAATGTTATAGTGAGGAACCTGCCAAAATTTCAGCCAGATCGATCAATAACTTTTTGAGCAGTTTTTCAAAAGAAGCCTAAAGGCATACCTTATAACGCCGCCAGATCGTTTTGTTTAAAAAATAAAAAATAATAACACTTGAAAGTTGTAATAATATCATGTCAATATTTTTAAATGATGCGATTAATTGATTACCTTTAACCCTTCGAGTGCACACTGGGTCGTTTTGACCCCAACAATTTTCTGTCACCGATTGTATTTTTCAACGTATGCCCCACTGTGAACGAATGTTTTGGCATTTAATTTTCGTTTTCGTCAAAAAATAAATTCAGGGCTATAAAATATGGACAATTCACTACGAAAAACGTCTGTACGACAAAAAAAAAACAAAAAATGCATATTTACCGGAATACACCGATTTGAAAAAAGCCTTGGGTCAGATTGACCCAAGATGCACTTATAGGTTGGCGGTGGAGGTGTGCACTCGAAGGGTTAAAAAAATTAATGGAAAACGACTCATTTTCGGGCGTCTAAAGGGATTTTCCCCCTTAAGGACCACTGTCCAGGTAGATAATAAATCAGAGAAGTGTCAATAATTGGTCGGGTGCCAAAATAAGATCACTTTACCCTACTGTGAATTACGAAAATACAAAACTTTGTCGAAATATTCGGTAAAGCGTTCTCCGGATAGAAAAAATCCCACTTCATAGAAACTAAATTTCTAGAGTCAGAAATCACAGTTACCTGTGATGATTTTTCGATTCTAGCGCTCGTCGTCCAGAGATTCACTGCACAGCAATCTTGTTCTTCCCGTTATCCTTGATCACACATTTCAGTTCAATTTGAAGCACATCCACGCGGTGAAAATTTTAACTTCGCAAAAGTTAAGTACGTCTTGCAAAGTTTGAGACCGCGATTTTTTTTCACGTACGTGAAACGCGTCATTTATTCGTGAATTGGGGAAACTTCGCATCCAATGTGATGAAGTTTGGGATGACGTGTGGGAAAATCATGTAGCTAACGCCAAGGAAATTCATCTGCGTCAATAGGATCACAGATAAAAGGACGAGGTAAGCGATGACATTTTCTTACACGGATAGATTGTAAATACTGCAAAAATTTCAATTGCCGTTGACAAGTACATCTGTCAAAATTTCCACAGCTAATCAAACAAAAATTCTTCATTCATCGCGCACGAAAATTTTCATTCGTTAAACAAGACAAACTGCCTGAATGAAAAAAAAAAATTACACCGATAGGTTGTAAATACTGGACATTTTTTAATTACCGTCGACAAGTACACGCGTCAAAATCTTCACAGCTGATAAAACAAAAATTCTTCATTCGTCGCGCACGAGCATTTTTTATTCGATAACCAAGAACGAGTGCCTGCAGTTTTTTTATTTTGCAGTTGAGAAAAAAAGTGCTGTAACTTTGTTTTGAAGGAGAATGTTGATAACATTTAACGTGGATAAATTGTAGAAAATGTCACCGCGAAAGGGAGAACGCGGAACGGGACGATTAGCCGGAGATAGAACGAGGGAGGGATGCGGTGGGTTTTGTTACGGCACGCGAACTGAACTGAGAAACATTCCGACACAGTGCGGAGTTTGTTCGGCGGCCGGAGAGGGAATCGCGTTGAAACTCTGTAGGTCTCGGAGTCGATCGGGAATTCTCGGTGAGAAACACGTGGAGTACGAGCCAATCGCGTCCAAGCAACGAGGGTGGCTGCGCCGGTGTCAAATTTTGCCGCCCTCGAAAGCAAACACGAGTATTCGAAGACTCGGTTTTTCCCTCTCGGTGTTCGACAATACTTTTCCGGCTTTCGTTCTTTCCGCTATGTGTATGTAAACGCATTTACATATAACATTGGCGAACTTTACCGCATTTTAAGGCGTTACCCCCACTTGTAGCGCAAAAAAGGCCTTTTTCATGAATTTTTTTAAAGAAAACTACAAAACTTTTTTAATCGATCAATACACCATCTTAAAGAACACATCTTGAAGAACTTTCAGTGATTTTTTTATTGAAAAATATTACATTGTTTAGTGGCAAATGGCCGTCAATGAAATAATGTTTTTATATACACGGTTTGCGGTGACCAACATTGCGGCGAAGTGGATCATCTGAAGAAAAAAATGCGGATGGATTTAGTCAAATATAAGTATAAACTAGTCTTTAATCGAAGGATTTTGAAAAATATTCATTTTTCACGAAATGGCGGACAGTCAAAGTTAATGGTTCGATTTTAACGAAAAAAAAACGGCCGTTTTTTGGCTATAAAAAGGCCATATTTTCGAAAAAAAAATCGAACGATTAAAGACTACATTTTTATGTATTAAATAAGCCTGCAAAATTTCAAGAAGATCGGTTCATTAGTGTTCGAGTAATCTTGCTCACCGACTTCAGAAATGCCATTTTGAGAAAAACGCGTTTAAAGTTTCTCTTTCAACGCTCTTTCAACGCGGATTCTTCTCTTTCAACGCTCATATCTCAGTCAATTTTGTTCGGATCGACTTGAAATTTTCAGGACATATTCTCAGATACTTATGCTTCAAAAAAATGCAATTAAAAAAAATCGATTTTTCCAAAATCGCAAGTGGGGGTAACCCCTTAAAAAAATCATGAAAGTCAGCAATTTTTTCCTTGCTTAAAGGTATTTCCCCCCTTGAGAGGCATGAGATACTTGTTTATATGAGCTAGTGGAATATTTCGTTGAACACTGGAATTCGGGACTTCTATTTATAAATGGAATGAGACTTTTGCGACGGCCTGCACTCTCACCGGTCCAGAGCATGGCCACCCTCGAAGCAGCGAGGGCAGTTGTCCTCGTTCACGTGAATTATTGGGAAAACACGTATGCCCTCATCCAACCTCGAAACCCAATCAAGATATATATATATATATATATATATATATATATATATATATATATACACACACACACACACACATATATATACATATATATATATAAATGACTATGTGTGTATGCGTGCGTGTACAAATACAAAGGGTGGGGGAGGTAGGGCAGAACTGCTGGACTTGTTATCCATCCTCTCCCCTCGACCGCGTTTTCATCACGCTTTATTACACACCCGTTAAATTAATGAAGAAAAGGCCCAGTGTACACCGGGGATCGGAACTGTACACACAACCAGATATATACGGCGATGTAGCCAATAGAACGACGAAGCACTTGGTCTCGTGAAATCACGAGTCAATTCTCTTTCATTAAAGCTTTGAAGAGGGTTTCTCAAGCATCATATCTTTAGACTTACGACGAGCGGGAGAAGGGCAATTTTGATTGATCGATTGAATATCCGGTTTCGTTTGACTTGTCGTACAACGTGAGGTCTCCGTCCATATTGCTTGCTCTCCTTTTCCCCTCCGTATTCGTCGTTTACATTCGTCTCGATTCCAGCTCGCTGTTAATGTGGTCTTGCCATCTGGCTCGAATAACTGGAGAAAACGAGCGGGGAGGCAAACACAAGCCAGAAATGTAGGAAGTGATAAAGATCGGGGAACGGAACTTTTAACGTTCTCGTGACTTGTGCGGAGAATTCTTTGATCTTTCCTTCGATCTGATTAATCCTGGAGAAAAGCCAAGATTCGGCCACACACGGTATGGCATTCCACATAGATTGAGGGAAGATTTCATTCCTGAAAGATTCTTGAAGACATTCGGAAGGCTGATACGTGTTTTTGCTGTGCTGGGAATATGAAAGATGTCGAAGGTTGGAGCTTCACGTTGAGCATACGTTGGCTTGGCGAACAAAAGCTTTCATCAAGGGGTAGAGCTTCGACACCTTTTCAGACTATCCTTCGATTCTTTGCTTCGTTCGGTACATGATTGTCAGCAGCTACACTGAGAGACAAGTCCATGATATTTACCAACAAACGCCTATGGTAAAAGAGGGGATGATAAATATTCGTTGTAGTTTATTGACACCGCAATCATAATATGGTCAACACGACTATAAGCGAGAAGTATATCTAAACGTGCGATTTGGGTGGCGTGTTTGACTAGCTATTATCCTCGAAATGATTATTCACCATTGTAAAAGGCTTGACAATATAGATATGTTTTATTCAGTGCTATAACAAAATCGACGTACAAATACGAATGTTGTATACTGTACGTCAGGTTTTGTTCAGTCAAACTTCCACTATTGTTTTCAAGTTTGTACAATTCATATGGTTAGCCATAACGTTTTTCGAATGTAATTTGTTAGAAGACCGTATGAAACGAGACTATTCGAAAAAAAATATAGTACAGTTTATTTATAGTGATGACGTAAATCATTTGCAGTTCGAGCAACCGCAGCTTAATAGTTTTAAGAACTACGGATGTCTCACAAACTGTTACATAGTATGTTTGTTCCATTGCAAAAATAGGATATCGGTTCAACACTTCTTCTTGTAGTTCACCTTTTGGTCTTGTAGGACACATATTACTAGGCATTTAGCAGGTCGTATCATATAATATGGTCTAAATCACTATAAACATCGTCCAAATCACAGGCAACATTTTTATAAATAACATTAGGGTGGCACGAATTTGAGCTCTATTTTTTCCCTCTTTCTCACCACCCAATTATTTTGTCAGAAAAAAACATCGCCGCGAAAGCTACGAGCGGTCAAAAAATATTTAGAGGTCGCTCAAGCCTCCCGAAAATTCAAATTTGCATTAAAAAATGGATTTTTTTTTCGTCCACTTCTCACCCATGCATTTTACGCTTCATCATTTTTAAATTTACCTCGCGAAAGTTCTAGCCGGCCAATAAATATTTAGTGGTCGCTCACGAGCTTCAAAATTTCCAATTTTCGCCAACTTTTTTTGCTCTTCTCGCTCATAAATTGAACGGTTTGTAATAATTTATTCAGAAAATGTAACACTTCGCTGTTTATTTTGTTTTTATGGTACAAGGAATTATAGTGCATGCGAGATTTGTTTTTTGGCGGAAATGGTAAATTTCGAAAATTTCGCGAGATTAATTTAAAAATTATAAAGCGTTAAATTCATGGGTGATAAGTGGACGAAAAGGAAATCGATTTTTTAATGAAATTTTGCATTTTTGGGAGGCTTGAGCGACCTCTAAATATTTGTTGACCGCTCGCAGCTTCAGCGATAATTTTTTTTCTTTAAAGTAGATAATTGAACGGTGAGAAAAAGGGAAAAAAATAGAGCTGAAATTTGTGCCACCCTAATGTACATTTATTTCAGTCCTGTTCACTATTAGAATCTTGGGGAATTAAATTTTGGATATTGTTAGGGTATATCCATTTTATGAAAACCTACTATATTATATAGCATTAAGGCCACAGTAACGGGTATAAAATCATGTGCGAATTTAACAAATTTTTTTCGTGTGAAAAAGTGATTCACTCATAAAATTAATTACACACCTATTTAGTATCAATATCAAGCTGTTAGAAAATATGTATATATTTTTTTTCACTGTACTACTTTTTAGCCGACTACTAATATTTTCTTTTGTCATCTTTTTTTTAGGCGCCCCGCGGCGTGGCATCTAGCATCCACAATTTCTTACCTAGGACAAAAAACAAAAATTCTCGTCAATCTTAATTAAAAAATGTTTTAATTAAGATTGATAAATGTTTTAATTAACAATCGAATTAAAAAAAATAATGTTTTATTCAAAGGTGGATGTACTTGAACTTAAGAAATGAATTTTCAGTGAAACATTTCGTTATAACTGCTCATAAACTGCTCATAAAATGAAAAGTGTTCGATTAATCAGAAATTCCGTACGTACTTCTCCGCGAAATGCCATTAGGAACATAACTTTTAAATTTGAAGTAAATCGAGTGAAAATTGTTGAAGTTATTTGTCACGCCAATTGGAAAAAAGCTGTTTCGACAAGTTTCGAGTAGTCGGCCATTTTGTACATCGAAAAAAAAAAAATTCTAACAGCTTGATATTCATACTAAATAGGTGTGTAATTAATTTTAAGAGTGAATCACTTTTTCATACGAAAAAAAAATTGTTAAATTCGCACATGATTTTACACCCGTTACTGTGGCCTAAGGCCTTAAACAATAAACGTATGTTTGTATAATTGGTGGTTGCGTTTGCATAATTCTAGCAACTGCTAAAATGTCAATAAGCAGTATTATACTTTTGGTAGCAACTATGGCTATAAAATATTATTGTCCCCTCAGGGAAAAATAAAATATAGTTGAAATATGGTTGATAACACCATACATTTCTCTCAGTGTAAGAAAGACTCACGTTATCTACGAAATCATGCTCTCTTGTCGTCGGATTTCTAGGATGTAATGGCATTTAAACCAAGCTCAATGAAGGACAAAACAGAGACTAGTGTGTGAGGAAAAATGGCAGGCAAGGTAAAATAAGTGACACCCCATATTGCGAGTGGCAAAACAGCGCAACGATGAAGTAGTGAGGGCAGACACGGCGAACGCGCAAAGGGAGGCGAGAGCGAGGGAAGTCATCAGAGTCAAAGAGGGAAGCTTGTAGGGAAGAGGGATTCTCGTGAGGGTTGGAGCGCTTATACAGGGCTCTGTTGCATTTGTATTCACAGAGGATTCTCGCTCAGTTGATGAGTCCAGGCTGACGTATAGTCCTTTCCCTATCCCCTCACTTCAGCCCTCTTTCCTCATACCACTCTCTCTCTCTCTCTCTCTCTCTCTCTCTCTCTCTCTCTCTCTCTCTCCCTCTCTCTCTCTCTCTCTCTCTCTCTGACTGACGCGTACGTGATCTGTCTGACTGAAGCTCCAAATTGAACACGTTTTCCACGATCACATTTCTTGGTGTGCGAATTTTTGTTGAAACGTCATTCATATGTCGAATAAAATAGTAAATAAATATTATCGAGTGTCACTGCGAACGAAGTACTTAGGTGTGTAAAATGATATGACGAAAGTCAAGGTGCTTAGGGGGCATCCATTAATTACGTGAGATGATTTTGGCGATTTTTCGACCCCCCCCCCTCTCGCCCTGGTGAGATGTCGTGAGATTTTGCTCGACCCCTTCTCCCCCCCCCCGTAATCTCACGTGAGATTTTTCAAAATGCATACGTTCACCGAAAATAAATTGTAGTAGAAGTAACTGCGGTTGTAGTACCATTTACTCCACCATGTAAAGTAGTAGGGAGACTCTCCCTACGTGATAAAAATTACGTGATTACTAACATTACTAAAATTACTAAAATTACGTGATATTTGCCGAAGCCCCCCTCTCCCCCACGCGAGATTGGGTGAGATTTCGCTCGACCCCCTCCCCCCCTAAACGCCTCACGTAATTAATGGACGCCCCCTTAGCCTAGGAACGAATATTTGCAAACAAGTGCCGGAGGGCAGTATCATTTGGATGACAGGACGACTATGGATGCTTCGAGCGTCGACTTGCTAAATACTTCAACAGGATTTCTCTGCGTAAAATTGAGAACAGAAAGGCTTCGAGCCAATCGGGATCTAAATCCTTTTAAGGGGGGAGATACCTTCAGGTGAAGTAAAAATTTACGGATTTTCATGATTTTTTTTTTAAGGAAACATTTCTTCACCATTTTTGACACTTAGGGTATGTTTCATTACTACTTTTGGCTGTTACATGATATTACAAAAAAATAATCTTCAAAAATGACCGTATCGTCTTCTATACCTAAACTGCATTTTCAAAATTGGTGTGACGTATAGCTAAAAAAATAATCAACCGATTCTGATGAAATTTGGTATACATCTTTCTAACCTTATTGTCTAAAACATGACCCCAAATGTTTTTGAAAATTGAAAAAAATATTTTTAATTGCAAAATATTGCCATTTTTCCGGAAAATTGAATCTTTTTGTTTCAAAGCGTTCATTTAATCGATTTTCAACGTTTCTTACTTTTTCTTGGTTCATATTCTGCGTATGAGTGTTAATGAAAGAAACAATCTTTGTTGGTTTTTTTTTTTTCAGATTAATTTCGCCGACGCTACGTGTCACGCCGTCTGACAACATCTGCCGCAATCCCTTTAGAAGACCGTGCCATACCTCTGCCCTTTTCAAAGATAAATCATTTTAAAAAATACCATTTAACAACCGAAAGTATTCACTATTAAAACATACCCTGTCTCTCAAAAAATGGTGAAAAATCTTTCCTTTAAAAAAAAATCATGAAAATCAGCAATTTATTCCTCGCGAAGGTATCTCTTCCCTTAAAGCCTTACATATGCAAAAATTTCAAAAAAAAAATATTTTTCAACATTTTTTGATTCCATTAGCCTGAACGGTTAGGAATATTTTAAGCTTTAGAGAATTGAAGAATTCCAAAAACTGTTAAAGTTACCGCACTTACAGCTGTTAATAAATACCGCGTGGCGCGCCCGACCGCCACCTTCAAAGCCGTTTTTCAACGATTCACTTTTTTTAGCCTTGTGAAAGTTCTAACTCTTGAACGAAGGTTCAGATCGCTTTGAAATTTTTACAACATATTCTTAGTATCATCACCTATCGTGTGAACCACAGAAATAAAAATTTCAATGACACAAAAAAAAACAAAAAATAAAATACCGCCAGAAAGTTGAGTAAAAAAAAATTAAGTTTCGAATTTTTATTATAATAATTAAAAAAATATATATTGTTGGTTCACACTGAACATACATTCATTATGCAATTATAAATATGTTTATTTTTATCAGACACCCACATCGATGTCGAGAATTTTCACCATCAACGCGCGCGCAAAAAAATTAATTGCTTCATTTATTATATCTCCGCCATTTGTTAATATTTCTGATTTTTTTTACATATACTCAACCATATAAATGAGCTGTAAAAAAAATGTTGTCAATATATGCGTCATTTTTTTTACCGCGTTTAGTAGCTTCGAAAATCGGCGAAATCGCGTATATAAAGCCTCAAAGGGTGAATTTTTAAACCCAAATTGATCATTATGCCTCATAAAAATCCGAATAAAAACGTACATTATCGCGGCTCCGATGTCGTACTACTGCTCTCACACCCATGTAGAGGTTGCCATGAGTTGCCCAATGTTACGATCAGGCCAATATTGGGACCATCGCATAAGCCAACAAAAGAGAAATAATATTGGCCCATTACTGTTCCGCTCTAAACTGAAAACTGGTACAATATCGGACCATCCCTAAAGCCTGTCCTGGCCCATCTTTAAAAACTAATAAACAGCCGTGATAGTTAAACTAAATTTGGAAATGTAAAAACTGGGGATACTAAAATACTGACAATTCCATTGGCCCAATATTGGTCCGTTATAAATTGAAAACCGGCACAATATCGGCCCATCGTTTAAAACCAATAAATAGCCGTGATGGTTGAACTATATTTGCCAATTTAAAAACTGGTAATGCTAAAATACAAGCAATTACATTGACCCATTATTGTCCCGTTATAAATTGAGAACCGGCACAATATCCGCCCATTACTAAAGATTATCCTGGCCCATCTTTCAAAACCAATAAACAGCAGTGATAGTTAAACTGAATTTGCGAATCCTAAAGCTGGCAATCCTAAAATACTGGCTATTACATTGGCTCATTATTGTCTCGTTCTAAATTGAAAACCGACACAATATCGGCCCATATTTAAAACCTATCATGGCCCATCTTTTAAATTCATGAAACAGTCATGAAAGATAAACAATATTTGCCAATTTTTAAACTAGTGATGCTGAGGTATTGCCAATTACATTGGCCCATTATTCTTCCGTTATAAATTGAGACCTGGCACATTATCAGCCCATTACTAAAATCTATCCGGGCCCATCTGTTAAAACCAATAAACAGCCGCGATAGTTCATCGAAATTTGCCAATTTTAAAACTGGCAATGCTAAAATACTGGAAATTACATTTAATTAATCTAAGCCCTTTAATGGCTAAGTGGGTCACACCATACCTGCTTTTATTTTATTTAAGCCTTGCGTTATTCATTATCTCTATATTGTGCCAGAATAGGCAAATGACTGGCACGTCATATATTAATCGTCTATATTTTGTAGTTCAGTTTTTGTAATCAAGTCTGGGCCTATTATTGGCATTTGTAAATAACCAACATAAGTAAGTAAAATATGCCAATTTTGAAACCTGTCATATACGCAAATCACAATTTATTTCAATGTTATTCCATGAAATATGTATCCATAAGTACCAATCTCGGGCCAATCTTGGCCCGATATAGGTTGAATATTTATCACGCACCCAAACAAACTCACGGCCCAATATTCTAGATAGACTAACTTCTAGATAGACCAACTGTAAAGGCCCATCATAGAGCCAGTGGTCAATTTCTACATAGGCCCTTTAAGAGGGCCCACATAGGGCCAAGTGCAATCACCAACATTAGCGCTACAATGAATTAAATCATTGGCCCAATAATTGTTGGCTCTGTTGGCCGATATCGGGCCGTTCTTATCATTTCTACAAAGGCACCTCATTGGTAAATACTCACGGCCCAATATTCTAGAAAGGCTAACTTTATAGGCCCGTCCCAGGCCCAACGGTCAATCTCTACATGGGCACTCGTGATCTCAATGCGTCGACCCATTCAATATCTCGGGACAAAATTGACCCTTCGATATTCGCGTGGAACGATTTTTCTTTGCCTCATTTACACGACCAAAAAAAGTCTAGTCGAAAGCAGCCATAGAATGACGAACGAACGAAAAAAGCCCCGCTGGATTGCGTTGCACGAAACTGCAGGAGTCTCGAGATAAAGCCCGGGTGTAATAGCCTCGATCGTCGATAATCGTTCGATTCCCTAGCCCATGACGATATAGTCCCCTTTCTCGAATCTCTGCGCAAAAGGCAGCACGCAGTGAAACCAATCCCTGGGAAACGATAAGCCCGTAAGATAACGCAGTGGTGGCTCGTGGGCACAAACTGCTGGGAAGCGTGTCTGTGAATATCTAATTATTGCGTACGCATATATATACAAGTAGGCGAGTCGTATAAACGAGCGGACTCGTTGCTCCGCGACGTTTCTAAATGAGAGAACGTTTCGATGTACTTCGATGTACTTTCGCCGGGGCGGGGAAGCTTCGTAAAATATAAGGGAAAAGGAAAAGACTTTTCGAGGGATTCGAAGGGGTTGGAGAATCGTAGATTCGATGTCGCGGTTGCGCCGGATTCCCAGGACCTCGCGAGCTTTCGAGGATTACGCGGGGAAAGGACAGATGGTTCACGAAACGCATTCCCAAAGCGTTTCTATATAGATGCCAGCTCAGAGCTGAATCTTCTCGTAATTAAGAAGACCTTCTACGTGATTGCCCCAAAACATGTACCTACCCTATCTCACAGAGGATAACGCGGAATCCACTTTTGCGAATTAACGGGCACCACTGGTGTGACACTTGGAAAAATCGATTTTTCAAGGATTTTTCGATAGTCTATACCTTCGAGTATACCTTACTACTATACTGTAGGATCAAAGTGGGAACAGTGGCAACAGTGGGTACACTGAACCTTTTCTGTTTCTCAGAAGGGGACATTGGTATACAGGGTATCCAATAGGAAGTTGCTAAAACTAAATAAGTGTCTCTTCCCTCCATGAATTCAATTGGGGTCCCTTTTTCCAAGGCGCATACCTGAGGCCCCGCAGTTTTATTCCAGCCGTGGTTGAAGCAAGTACGCGCGCGTCAAAATGAGTGAGCTGACCACGGAGAAAAAAGTATATCTTATTGAGTGCTTCTTCTCGAGGGGGAAAATTTATAGTAATGCGTATAGAGGGTTTCGTACTAAGTTTGGAACTCATAGAGTTGCCAGCGAAAACACTCTGAAACGGTAAGAATTGAATATTTATTCATATTCATCTATCACCCAACTTGTGTTTCAATTCAATTAAACTGCATTGAAGTAATTTTACGTTAATTTTTGTAGGATAATCGATAACTTCGTGAAGTATGGTACACTCCAGGACCGTAGACACGAGTTGCCAGGTCCATCTGTCACGGTGACTACACCAGAGAAGATCAACGAAGTTGAGAATTATTTCAAACAAAATCCAAATGATTCGATTCGGAAAGCTGCTCAAGCATTAAAAATAACCAAATCATCATTACACAACATTTTGAAATATTTTTAAAAGTTTCATCCGTATAAAATAAGCACTCATCAATTGTTAACTGAACATGCCATGACGAAACGCATCGAATTTTGTAACACTATTACGGGAATGTTTGGAGCCGAAGAACTTAGTGAGAAATTGATTATTTATTCCGATAAAGCACATTTTTGGATGAATGGGTACGTAAACAAGCAAAATTACCGGTTTTGGGGAACAGAAAATCCCAACATATCGCTAGCGAAGTCCCTTCATCTACAGAAAGTAACGGCATGGGCAGCGATTTCAGTAAAAGGAATTTATTTGCAATTCTTCGAATCTACGGTAACAGGAGAGAGTTACAAACAGCTTTTGGAAACGAAATTCTTCCCTTATGCAAAAAAGAGGGGACTGGTTAAAAATGTTTACTTCGTGCAAGATGGAGCGACGCCGCACCGGACTCATGAGGTGTTTGAAGCTATTCATCGCGGATATGGGAGTCGAGTAATCGGTCTGGGGTACCCTAAATTTGCTCAAGGCGGACTAGAATGGCCTCCGTACTCACCGGACCTGAACCCTTGTGATTTTTTCTTGTGGGGTTACATTAAAAATCATTGTTACGCTAAAAACCCCAGCACAGTAGAAGAAGCGATCGCGGCCATCCAGGAAGTGGTTCGCGGCATTACGAACGATATGTTGGACTCAGTTTTTCACAGTTTTCAAAAGAGAACTGATTTTTGTGCACAATCTAACGGTTCGCACTTCGAAAATATCTATCATTAATCACTGTACTTTTTCGTTATTTTTATAAGATGTAATAAATTGACATAGAAAATATTCGACTGGGTTTTATTTATGTGTGTTTAAAACTGCAGAGGTTCCTCTATTTATTTAATATAGTAGAAGCGCAGTACATTAAATAACTTTCAATATACGATATATCGAAAACTATTGCTAGTCGCCAATATCCTTTTAAAGCTTCTCTTACAATATTGAAAAGAAGGTCTGTGGAAAATGTCAGCTTCATCAGTGGGATATGCTTTTCGAAACCTTATCCATTGTTTTTACGTATTACAGTTCTACGACCTGCATTTGCAAAAGGCCCAAAAACAAACCATCAATGGCTGGAATAGATCTGGCAAGCCGTTCATCCGTCTACGACACCCCAATGCTGATTGCCATATTATCGGTGCGATGGTATTGGACCACCAATGGCTGGCATAGATCTGGCAAGCCGTTTGTCCGCCTACAGTACCCCAATGCTAGTCGACGAATCATTGGCCGATTATCAGCAGCCCGTTTAATGGCTGAATGCTGGCATTTTTGTTACGACAGGCGACCCTCTATGGGAAGTCATAATATGAATATTTTCGCGTGGTGATTTAGATAGGTACTGGTACTACCTCATTAGGTAGGTACTCATTGTTGATTAATATTCAATAAATGATTGTGATTGATCTCATAATATGCTGTTTTTTTAAATTAATTTTTCAATAGTTTACTGTACAATACTCCCCATTGTATAGAGAAAAGCACTCCATGACCTACAAGTGTACAATGGATCAGAGTAATTTTCTTCAAATTTTGCCTGATTTTTAAATTTTGTTTGACTGTAAAATTAGGCATGTTTCACTGTGTACACCCCCGAGTACACAGTGGATCAAATCCCATTTTAAAAAAATGGTTATTATCTCAATATCTATTGGGTTCCGCCGTTCAGTGTCTTTTAACAAAATGAAGCCATTGAACACACCTCACGTTTAGTCAAGGTTTCAGTGAGATTGTGTGAACGATTAAGCAGCTATAGACCTCTGAAAAAATGAGCCACTGATCCCACTCTGACCTTATCTTATACTTTCATCGATTTGTAACAATGAAATCAGTACTTTTATCTTTCAACGCGTTTTTCTCAAAACGACATTTTTCAAATTTGCCGCAGTTCTCGCTCGAATACAAATCATCCGATCGACTTGAATCTTATTTCAGCGTATTCAGTATTTGTTTCTCCATACAATGATCTTCCAGTTTTTCGATTGGATGGAAAATGTTAAGTTGCCATGCAAAAAACCATTAGATTTTGAAGCGTAATTTGGAACCTTTTTTTCAAAACTCCGCCATTTTGCTGGAATACATGTTTTATTTTACAATCCTGCGTCATTGTGCAGGTATCTGTACAATGTACAATGGTTGTACATTGTACCTGTACAATGTACAATCCTGCGTCATTGTACCCTCTAGTTGAACGGACTTTTTCATTTTTTCATTTCGGGCACTCTGAAGGCCGCAATCACTACAGCAGTGGAAGAACTTTTTTTTTGAGACTCGGGAGACGGCGCGTAAGTCGCTGAAAATTGAATATTTTCATACAAAAAATTACTGTATATACATAATTTATGCAGAAAATCCTCGAAATTTCAAAACATTCGATGCAATACTTTTCATTCAATAAATTCCCAAAAATCTACTAAAATATTGCTGATATCTGCCATAATTTTGTTTAAGCTGACAAGATCGAACAAACTGACGAAACTTGGAGCTTAACTTTTAAAACCGTGACGAAAATTCAATTTTCGATATTTTTACTTTACTTTAGTTCCGGCGATAGGCTCAGGTCTACAAATTAAAATGCCGTTTGATTTTTATATTTCAAATGAGCAAAACCTCCGGAATCATGGCAGCCGTCAATTAACTTTTTTTACGCATGAGTGTCTTCCGAACGGTGTAAAGTTGATTCAACTCGTTATTTTCGTTTGATAAAATTCTGAGGGTCTGTAAAAATGTTAATAAATGTGTGGCAACAATTGAAAGATAGTGTATGTAATTGCTTATTTTAAAAAATCCCAAAAAGAACAAAAACATAGCTATCACATGAGATGACCCCCTTACATGAAAAAGCTGATACGGTTGACAAGCCCAATCAGCCAGTTTATTAATGCGAGACTCAACGACTACATGCGAGTGAGCTTGAAGAAAAAACATCGTCAAACCAATTGTGTAGGGTCAAATGAAAATACGAGTAGAAACAACAAGTACTTACTAGCCGGAGTACTAACTACGTGTACCTACATTTGTCGTACATGCCATAGGGCAAAACGACGAAACGTCTACGTAGAGTTTCTTGTAAAGTTCGTATAATCCATATTCAGAAAATTTCATCGGTCATCAGGCCAGTCCTAATAGAGGGCCGAAGAAAACGTGCGAGAGTTTCAGAAAGGGGAAAAAACGGAGGAGCGCAAAAGGGACGAGCTGGAAAAAGTAACGGCAAGGAGAAGGCCTGCCTAGGCATTGATGTATCGTTTCAATTGTCTCAGGAGAGTGTTGGCCCCGCGGGAGACTGTTCAATCCTGAGGATCTAATAAAAACCACCGGTCTTCCACGACAGGACAGTTCGAGGGGTTGTGCTCAAACTCCACGCCTTGAAGTCCCCCGACCGTCTGGGGCTCACTCCTCCTTTAAAAGTGCTCTGATATTTTTTTATCGTTTTTTTACGAGCCCTGCTTGGACTGTAAAAAACCAGTAGCATTCGGGACTTGTGAAAAGAGTGGCCTCGAGGAAGAGTAACCGGGACGTGGACTTTATAATTTCTCAGCGTCGATTGTTTAGGTCTGGCTTTCGCAAAAAGTTTTATGATACCGAAGAAAGGAAACAAGAATGCAAATAAAAGGCTGTGAAGAAAATATTTATGGTATTCACATTTTCAAAGACGAAATTGGAATTAAACAAACTTTCCAGCGATGTGATGACGACCTTTTCTCGAATTGATGCAAATTACTTTTGGTTCTAACTTCGCGAAATAATAAATAGCATAGCTTGGTCCGTCATCTCTTTACATTTAGATCGATCATCGCATAGAGAAACGTAAGAATAAGCGAGAAACGAGTTGCTACGAGAATAGGGTTGAAAAGAGCTGAGGGGACGAATCGATGGACGAAACGGCACGACCTCAAAGTGGATTGGCAGCTTTGCATAAGCTTCCTGCTTAGGTAGTGCGATCACTCGTGCGAAAATATAGAGTTTAACTAACGAGTTGTCTCACCGATACGCGTTCGTGCGAAAATGTCGATTTTATTCGACATGGAACAAGAGAAATAGAGTGAGAGAGAAAGAGAGATATGGGAGAGGGTGAGTTCGGGAGCAGCGAACGATAAAGAAGTTTATGCTCCAGGTGAATACCGTTGACGCGATGCCCACGATAAACGAAACAAATGTGATCATTCCGAGAACAGTTAAAATTGATGAAGGTGATCAACGACGACATAGATTCAGGGGGGAGATACATTTAGGGGTGGAAAAAATGTGCTGATTTTCATGATTTTTTTTCAAAAGGAAATATTTTTTCACCATTTTTGAGACTTCGGGAATGCTTTATTACTACTTTTGGCTGTCGCATAGTATTTTTTTATTTTATTGATCTTTAAAAATGGCATGGGTATGGCGCGGTCGTCTAAACTGCATTTTCAATACTGGCGTGACGTGTAGCGAAAAAAATAATCGACCGATTCTGATGGAATTTGGTATAACGCTTTCTAACCTTATTGTCTAAAACATGAACCTAAATGTTGTTGGACATTTTCAAAGAGTATTTTTTTATTTCAAAATGGAGCCTCTTTTTCGGAAAATTCAATCTTTTTGTTTCAAAGCGTACCATGTTATCGATTTTCAAGATTTCTCATTTTTTCTTGGTTCATATTCTGCGTATGAGTGTTAATAAAAGAAAGATCTTCGTTAGTTTTTTTTTAGATTAGCGCCGCCGACGCTACGTGTCACGCCGTCTGACAACATCCGCCGTAACCCGTTTAGAAGACCGTGCCATACCTCCGCCATTTTTAAAGATTAATAAATAAATAAAATACCACGTAACATCCAAAAGTAGTAATGAAACATACCCTAAGTCTTAAAAATGGTGAAGAAATCTGTCCTTAAAAAAAAATCATGAAAATCAGCCATTTTTGGATTGGCAGTACGTTCTGCACACGCTGGTGACTTTGACGTTTGTATGTGGCATTTTCGTTTCGTGCTCTGCCTCGGTCTGAACAATTTATGCACAAATCTCGAGTATATCTGACAACGACGATGAGAACGGTAGGCAGAAGAAGCGAAATTGATAGAAGGGACAGAAATCCTGCTGTTGTGCCTACAGTTGGTTGTCGTTATATTGCCGGTTGGGTGGTTGAGGATCCCTGATGAGCGATTCCCATGTAAACGACATCCGGTGTATATGGCCCTCTGGTGACCGGTCGTAAAACCAGGGGAGAGACACCTGGCACGTTTTCGACTACGGAAAGTAAATAAAAAAAATCTTGCTCCATTTGGATCTCCGAACAAAAAGTTAGGAAACCTTCCACGGGGAAGCAATGTTCCATTCGCTGTGATCAGTGGAAAAAAGGTCCATCCCCATTTGGATATATCGCTCGTTGAAGATACACCGGACGACAATGTATTCAAAGTGGAGGATGATACAGCAAGATAAGGGCAAACGAAGGTAGGGCGGAGGGAGTTGAACCGCGTGACCACAAATTCTATTTGGGCGACTCATGGAAGATGTTGCAGAGTTTTCAAGGGTTTCAAAGCGAGCTACCCTCGTGACAAGCGAAGACGGCCGAGGGGTGCGAAACGTATCAGGACGAGGAAAAGGGGCTGAACCGGATATTCTGGAGGAAATATTCCTGCCAATCGATTATCGAATGCAACATTATTTTTTGTTCCGTCCGAATCAACCCGAGACAAAAATTAAGTGGATGACCGGAGACATCGTGATTAAGGGGGCAGATAGCTTTGGGCGAGGAAAAAAATTGCTGAATTTCAGGATTTTTTTTAAAGGAAAGATTTTTTCATCATTCTTGAGACTTAGGGTATGTTTGATTACTACTTTTGCCTGTTACATGGTATTCTTTTAATTGATATTTAACCCTCAATCCGTGAAGGTATTTGAGGCATCTTAAGGCAGTAGGCTGCTTTACGGGCTTCGAAAAATCGATTTGAAGAAGAGGAAGGATTATTGTATGGCCCGGGGATAGCTGATTAACATCAAATTAGTGTAAGTATCCAAAAACTTATATTTTTTTGGACCGAAAACTTTAAAGCCCGTTTTCTCGAGTTTTCATTTTCACAAGTTTTAGAAAACGGTGCCGGCGATAGCAAAAACAATATATGTCCGATCGAAAAAAATCAAAGTGATCTAGCTTCAGTATTAAATTATCTTCTATTTGAACTAAAAAAGTTGGACAAAAGTACTATTTAAATTACTTGTTTTGCAACTTAAAGTGAATTTTTTTTTTTTCAAAAAAGTGATTTTTTTTCAAACTTCGAAAAAATTTGGAATTTCATCATTTCTTCGGTATTTTTTTAGTTCATATAGAAAAGGAACTTATAAAAACTAAAAAAAAATTTGGTTCGACTGTTTCAGATGCATCGCACGACCTCCATCACCGGCACCGATTTACAACTGCAGACTCCAGGCGCCCCAGAAAAATCGTTACAACTTTGAAAAATTTCAATATTGTTTAATAATAAAAATTGTTTTTTAAAGCTTGAATATAATACACTATCGTCTCAAAATTTCGTTTACCGCAATCATTTCCTTCCCTTTCAAAAAAATTGCTGAAAAATCGCTTTTTTTCGGCTTCTAAAGCAGACTACTGCCTTAATCCCGTAAACCTCGGTCGTTTTCGTTTTTGCACTACCAAACCAACAATTGTCAATGAAAAAATCCGAAAAAAATCATGGTCAATCTTTAGGCCGTACTTCTAAAAAGAAATAATTTTTTTGTTTCTTATTTCTATTTTTTTTTCTTTCAATTTTAAGCAACCTGCGACGAAAATGATTTTGAGCAGGACAAAAAGGTTCACGGATTGAGGGTTAAAAATGGCGGAGGTATGCGACGGTCTTCTGAACTGCATTTTCAAAACTGGCGTGAAGCATAACTACAAAACGGATCGACCGGTTCCGCCGAAATTTGGTATAAATCTTCCTAACCTTATTGTCTCAAACATTACCCTACATGTTTTTGAAAATACAAAATTATCATTTTATTGCAAAATGTAGCCATTTTTCGGAAAATTCAATCTTTCGTTTCATAGCGTACCATTTCATCGATATTCATAATTTCTTACTTCTTTTTGGTTCATATTCTGCGTATGCGTGTTGATGAAAGAAAAAAGTTCGTTGGTTTTTTTTTCAGATTAATTCCGCCGTCGCTACGTGTCACGCCGTCTGACAACATCCGCCGCAACCCGTAACGGCATAAGGTAATAATGAAAGATACCCCAAGTCTTAAAAATGGCTAAGAAATCTATCTCTTTAAGGCCTTATATAAGCGAAAAATTCCAAAAATTTTCATTTTTTAAGTATCTTTGATTCCATTAGCCTGAACGGTTAGGAATATTTTAGGCTTTACAGAATTTTTAATTCTGTAAGGCTATTAAATTACGTAAGATTGCATTTATAATAGATACCGCGCGGCGCGTCCAACCGCCAACTACAAAGCCGTTTTTCCACGATTCACTTCTTTGAACCTTGTGAAAGTTCTAACTCTTAAGGGGTTACCCCCACTTGCGATTTTGAAAAAATCGATATTTTTTTATTGCATTTTTTTGAAGTATAAGTATCTGAGAATATGTCCTGAAAATTTCAAGTCGATCCGAACAAAATTGACTGCGATATGAGCGTTGAAAGAGAAGAATCCGCGTTGAAAGAGCGTTGAAAGAAAAACTTTAAACGCGTTTTTCTCAAAATGGCATTTCTGAAGTCGGTGACCAAGATTACTCGAACACTAATGAACCGATCTTCTTGAAATTTTCCAGGCTTATTTAATACATAAAAATGTAGTCTTTAATCGTTCGATTTTTTTTTCGAAAAAAATGGCCGATTTATAGGCGAAAAACGGCCGTTTTTTTTTCGTTAAAATCGAACCATTAACTTTGACTGTCCGCCATTTTGTGAAAAATGAATAAAATTTAAAATCCTTTGATTAAAGACTAGTTTATACTTATATTTGACTAAATCCATCCGCATTTTTTTCTTCAGATGATCCACTTCGCCGCAATGTTGGTCACCGCAAACCGTGTATATAAAAACATTATTTCATTGACGGCCATTTGCCACTAAACAATGTAATATTTGTCAATAAAAAAATTACTGAAAGTTCTTTAAGATGGTATATTGATCGATTAAAAAAGTTTTGTAGTTTTCTTTAAAAAAATTCATGAAAAAGGCCTTTTTAAACGAAGGTTCAGATCGCTTTGAAATTTTTACAACATATTCTTAGTATCATCACCTATCGGGTAAACCACAGAAACAAAAAATTCAATGACACGAAAAAATATGAAAAATAAAATACCGACAGAAAATTGGGTAAAACATTTTAAGTTTAGAATTTTTATTATAATAATATTTTTTAAATAATATCGTTGGTTCACACTGAAGATACATTCATTATGCAATTATAAATATGTTCATTTTTTTCAGACACCCACATCGATGCCGAGAACTTTCACCATCAACGCGCGCGCAAAAAAAAAATACATTGCTTTATTATGTTATGTCTCCGCCATTTGTTAATATTTCTGATTTTTTTTACATATACTTAATATTATATTATATTATATTGTATTATATATACTTAATATTAATATCAAGTATTACTTAATATTAATATTAAGTATTACTTAATATATACTTCTTACATATACAAAATACTTATAACCATGTGCATAAATTATCTGTAACAAAAATGTTGTCAATGTATGCGTAATTTTCGTTTAACCGCGTCTAGAAAAGTACCTTCGAAAATCGGCAAAATCGCGTCTATAAGGCCTTAAGAAAAATCATGGAGACCAGTCATTTTTTCGTCGCCTAAAGGTATCTCCTCGCCTTAATCTTCGTTTTGAATTTCCATGGTTCAATCATCCTCAAACGGAAAAACTAATATTTTTAGGGCATCCTGAAAGTTATGGGTTTTCGAATTACCACACCCAAACAGAGATCCTAACGAAAGTAAGAGAATCGTCCGAATAGCGAGGGGGGGGGGGGGGTTCCATGCAACGTACGCCAATCACCCAAATGTCTGTTTCCCCCTTCGCTGAGGGAAAATCGTCAGGAAGTAACGAGAGAGGAATTCGAGTAGGAAACTGGAGAATTACCCGAACCACTTCGGTCTGATGCAAAAAAAAACGGGTGGCTCACTGATTTTATCTACAAAGTTTGAGAGTAGCCGCCTCCGGCTATTTTGTAAACGGCGTTTAAGAGAAAATGTGCCTCGAAAACGAGGTCGACTCATTTCCAGCTCTCACACCGTCACGTGCTCTCGTCTTTGCTTCTCGTTACTTTTTATTTTCGACTTTTGTATTTGTTTTTTTTTCTTCGTTCTTCCCTTTTCCGTTTTAAAGAGGGGAAGGATAGGGCGAATTCTCGGGTGCGTAAAAGTGGAAGGAGCCGGGGGATTTTTCTTTTTTACCGAAGCCGGCAAAATAAGATGGGTTTGTGGTAGAGCCGTGTAGAATCCCCAGAGAGGAAATAAGCAAGAAGAATAGAAGAAAATGCGGGAGAGAGAAATCGAGCTTTTGGACATTTGTATTCGAAGCACGTTGGAAAGGCTGCAGTTTCGATACGCGAAAATCGAATGTCATGAGAGAATTTGAATAAACGTGCCCCTCGCCGACAATCCTCCACGTGACTTCTGATCAGCATATTCTCATTTGTTTTCTCTTCCCTCTCTTTTCCTATTTTATTCTTTACTACCGCGACTTCGCCCGCGATTTACCAGTTGAAGTAGTTTTTCGGACTATCTGATCCACAGTTTTTGATAGTTCACCTTGCTCATTTTTTTTTAATTTACATTCCATATATACTGACTTTTTGTCCCTTACATCTTTATTATAAGTATAGATGGATTATTTACTCACGAAAATTTCAATGGACATCACATTGGTTGATCTTAACTTTACTAAGTAGAAAAAGTGCTGAAATGAAACCTGATAGGTGGGGATAAAGTGGAATATGGGACATGTATTAAGGGGGGAGGGCTAAAATGAAACCTTTCAAATTTGGATAATATGTTAAATTCTGGAATGAGTTGTCTAAAATTAAAATTTAATCGATCTTACGGAATTCCATTATACAGTACGTTTTGCGTTTTTCTTTCTTCTCCGTCGGTTAAAATTTTCTCTCTTTCTTTTGCGTTTTTCTTTCTTCTCCGTCGGTTAAAATAAAAAGATGTTCTCGTTTGGGTTTTCTAGAGTCTCACCCCGTCCGCACCCCGTCAAAACGTCTCCCTCGATGACGTTTTTTCGTAAAGTAATCAATTGCTCAACTTATACTCGTTCGATTTAAATGAAACATGTGTCATGACCTTCGCGACATTCTAAGGGGTCTTCTCACTTTTGACGCTAAAAAAGGCTATTTTCAATAATTTTTTTGATAGGTTTATATTATAGATATTGATATAAAAGTTGTTACTCTTAATAAATACACTTTCGAAATACATTTTTCAAAATTCCATGTATTTATGTAACCCAAACAAATTTAAAATGCGCTTTTCTCAAAACAACGTTTTTCGACGGCTTGTTCATAAAATCTTCGAAACTACTGAACCGATCCTTGTGAAATTTTAACCCCATATTCTTTACAACTATTACTTTCCTAATTTTAACTTTTAATTTCACTAACTTCACTAACTTTAATTTAAACTTTACTAATTGTATACTTTATAGCTATAGCACATATCAAGGATTTTTATCAATTTTGATATTTGCTATTTTTTTTGCCAAAAACGGTGAAAAAACCACGTTTTTTTTGTTTTTTTTTTTCGAAAAATGTCCGCTATTTTGTTATTTTCGCATATATAAAAAATCATATGATATGCGCTATAGCCATTAACATAGTGAATCTAAAACCGTTTGATTTTATCGTTTCGGATGATCCATCTCCGAGATTTCATCAACAGCGCAATTTTTTAGGACATTTTCTTAATTACCATTTTCGTCTATAAATAGTGAGTTGAATAAATATTTTTTTAAAAGTATTTCGAAAACGTATTTATTAAGTGTAACAAAGTAAAAAAAACCCCTTAAGTGATGCAAGGATAAACGACAGGCAGGCAGACTTTACTACATTATTATGAGTATAGATTATTCCAATCTTTTTTTACTTCGTGTATTCCATCGTATTCATCGTATTCTGTTAAATACATTGAGCCCGCCCACGGTTTTATTCCCAACTCCATTTATGGATTAACGGCGTGTTCACCTTACGAACGTTACTTTAAAAAGAGTTTGCAGCCTATAAATTCAATGCAATGATTCAACAATCTTGGCCCATGTGCCTCGCTTATCGTCTCGCGGTTCGGGAAATTATAGTAAGCTTACACAAGTGCATCGCACTGCATTGCGGTACGCCTAAGGGCAGCAACTTTCACTCTCATTACAGTGCGTCGGGTGTATGCCGCTTGACCCGTCTTATCGAGCTGTCGCTGATGGACGGAGATACTTTACGAATTTTTGAGCCTCGCGTCTTCGCCGATAAATCCGTGTACTCCAAAAATGTCACGGCTAAAATCATCGACTAATCATGTAAGGGGGCAGATACCTTTAGGCGAGGGAAAATTTGATGATTTTTTTTTTAAGGAAAGATTTCTTCACCATTTTTTAGTCTTGTGATGTGTTTAATTACTGCTTTTGGCTGTTACATGGTATTTTTTAAAATTCATCTTAAAAAATGGCGGCGTTATGGCACGGTCTTTTAAACTGCATTTTCAAAACTGGCGTGATGTATAACTCAAAAATTAATCACGCGATTCTGATGAAATTTGGTATAAATCTTTCTAACCTTATTGTCTAAAACATGATTCCGCACGTTTAAAAAAAGTATGTTTATTGCAAAATGTAGCCATTTTGTTCGGACAATTAAATCTTTTTGTTTCAAAACGTACCATTTCATCGATTTTCTACATTTCTCACTTTTTCTTGGTTCATATTCTGCGTATGAGTGTTATTGAGAAACATCAACCATTTTTTCCTCGCCTAAAGGTATTTTCCTCCTCAATAACCGTCCAGCGTATTCCGTAAAGCCATTTTGTTATTTTTGCATATATAAAAAATCGTATGATATGTGCTATAGCCATTAACCTACTGAATCTAAAACCGTTTGATTTTATTGTTTCGGATGATCCATTTCCGAGATTTATCAACAGCACAGACCTACCATTTTTTTAGGATATTTTTTTAACTACCATTTTCGTCTACACTGAGAAAAAGAAATCGTTGAATGCGCAAAATGCATTTTGTTGTCTCGAAGTTTTGTTGTTTTAACAGTTGCTCAGACATGCTAAATAAGCTACGGTTCACACCACTAAAACTATCAGTTAGATTAACAAAACGCTTGTTATGCTAATCAAAAATCAAGTTGAACGTATTTAAAGATACATTTTGTTAAACCAACTGAATTTTGGTTGGATGAACGAATTTTTTTTTCAGTGTATAAATAATGACTGGAATGATTTTTTTAAAAATGTATTTGGCAAGTGTATTTATTAAGTGTAACAATTTTTATATCCATATCTGTAATATAAACCTATCAAAAAAATAGCCCTTTTAGCGTCAAAAGTGAGGAGACCCCTTAAAGAAAAGATATCTACAAAAAACTTCCAAAACCTGTTCAAATTAACCCCATTTTACGGTACTTCGTGGTATGACGGAGGATGACATCATTTTCCTCAACCATGACACATTAGCAATGGGTCACATACTCGAAAATTATTGACGGGCTATACCAGTGTGACAAAAAATTGATTTTTTTTTGTTGTCTTTTTCGACAGTTTATATTTTCAAGAATATGAGATCAGATTTTTATACTTTTAAGAATATGAAATGAGATTTTTCAAAGTTGCCGACATTCTAACTCAAAGAACAATTATCCGATTGACTTGAAATTTGAACTGAGTACTCTTGAATATATTTACTCTGCAATGACGTAGGATATTTTTGATTGGATGAAAACTGACGATTTGGCATTGAAAAAAACGACCATTCTATAGGCAAGAAAACAGACTTTTTTCATAACCACGCCATTTTGTTAGATTTTGATATTTTTCGAAAATCCTACGTCATTGTACAGGAAATACCTTCCAGTTTAACGACATTTTTTCCTTTTTCGGTTTCAGCTACTCAATCGGCCGGAATCATGTCAGCAGTGGAGGAACTTTTTTTTTGGCGCCTCCAAAGACAGCGCATAAGTCGCTTGGACCTCAATATTTTTCTATGAAAAAATTATGTAATATAGGTCGAATATAGCCAAACATATTCTTAATTTTCCGAAACATTCATTTGAGTACTTTTCTTCCAAAAAATTCCCGAAAATCACCCAAATTTTCAGCGTTCACGCTGGCATAGCTCCTCAACCATAGGAAATGTTGACCGTATTCGCGGACTTTCCGCGGCACCATTATCAACACTCCCTTTCGATAACAAAAAAAAAATCGCCATATTTTTACTTTGCCCGAGCGTATAGAAAAAATCGTCCAAAAAGCGCAGCAGCAGAAAACCGTCAAAGAGAGAGAAAGAAAGCTCCGCAGAAGGAAAATCTCTCAATTCCCACGGGCACTTTCGAGGACGTGGAGGGGCGCGACGCCTCGTAAATTTCACCGAGACGTTTTAAAATGTCTCTCTGCTATATGTACCGAAAACCTCCGTCGCCGGTTGCGAAATTCCCTTCCATTTTTGTCTTTTCCCCTTCCACTTCCGCTCCCTTCGTCGTCTTCAGCTTTCAGCTCACTTTTTCACTGCGCGTTCCGGCGCGGTGCGCTCGCGTTTTCCCTGAACTTTGCGAAAGAGACGGAAAGTTGGGCAAGTTGGTGAGCGAGAGAAGCGAGGAAACGACGATACGAAGGGTGGGATGGAGCTCTGGCACTCTATGACGAAAGTACAGTACAAGGGAAGGTGCAGCAGTGAACGGGGAGAATTTTTATTTTTATTTTTTTCGTTCTTTTTTTGGCATCCCCCAAAACGGAGCATACGTGCGTAGCGGCTGCCGGAACGATTCTCTCCGTGTTTTACGCTCGCGATCGACTCGCGGCACTAGACACGTGACATTAGAATTCTGGAATCGTGCGGGCTATCCATCTCCGAGAGCTAAGAGTGCGAGCGAGTGAGGGTGGAGATGCGGAATTCAAACAATTTTTCGATCGAATTTTGCGTTGTGTTTTCCAACGCGATAATTTATAAGGCACACGAAAAGAAGAAGAGCACCCAAGAGACAATACAAGCCTGAAACCGCACTAATAGAGATTCCGCGGGGCAGGTTGGGCGAGCCTGCGAAGCGAAAGAAAGTGCGGGTCGAAGATACAAATCCGAGGGAAAAAAAGGTTTTCGCGAAGAAGGGATTACGTTGGTAGCGGTTCGAGTTTTCTTGTTTGCAAATACTTTGCCGCGTTGGCACTGTTCGTCATGGAAAATGTCACCAGCGTTCTAGTGAGGGCATAAGCAACTTAAGGCGAGATATACAATGACAACGATCAACAAATCTATTTCTTTTTTTTTCTTTAAGGCGTTACCCCCACTTGTAGCGCAAAAAGGCCTTTTTCATGAATTTTTTTAAAGAAAACTACAAAACTTTTTTAATCGATCAATATACCATCTTAAAGAACACATCTTGAAGAACTTTCAGTAATTTTTTTATTGAAAAATATTACATTGTTTAGTGGCAAATGGCCGTCAATGAAATAATGTTTTTATATACACGGTTTGCGGTGACCAACATTGCGGCGAAGTGGATCATCTGAAGAAAAAAATGCGGATGGATTTAGTCAAATATAAGTATAAGCTAGTCTTTAATCGAAGGATTTTAAAAAATATTCATTTTTCACAAAATGGCGGTCAGTCAAAGTTAATGGTTCGATTTTAACGAAAAAAAACGGCCGTTTTTTGGCTATAAAACGGCCATTTTTTTTCGAAAAAAAAAATCGAACGATTGAAGACTACATTTTTATGTATTAAATAAGCCTGCAAAATTTCGAGAAGATCGGTTCATTAGTGTTCGAGTAATCTTGGTCACCGACTTCAGAAATGCCATTTTGAGAAAAACGCGTTTAAAGTTTCTCTTTCAACGCTCTTTCAACGCGGATTCTTCTCTTTCAATGCTTATATCTCAGTCAATTTTGTTCGGATCGACTTGAAATTTTCAGGACGTATTCTCAGATACTTATACTTCAAACAAATGCAATAAAAAAAATCGATTTTTTCAAAATCGCAAGTGGGGGTAACCCCTTAAACGATCGAACTATATATGTAGAATATTTTCCTAAAGTTTCAAAGCGAAATTCGGGAAACTTCAAACGTTACAGCCCGTCAACGCTGTGCCTCACTGCTCGGATTCGGAGCGGGCGTGAACTTCGAACGCGTTTGTCTCAAAACTGCATTATCGAAATTGGCGTGCGGGATTACTCAAAAACTATTAAGCCGATTGAGTTGAAACTTGGTAGAAATGTTGATAATATCGGTACCTTCTACTTGACGAGAACTGTTTTTGAAAAATTGGGAAAAAACTTATTTTTTAATCCACACTTTACAGAAATGTTTCGTGAAATGTTGATTTTTCTTGTAAATGCGTGCCATTATCTTGAATTTGCATTTTCTTCATTTTAATTACCGTCACATAGCAACTATACATGTTTTAACTGAAAAAAATGTTTGAACTTTTTTGCAAATCAAAGTCTACGGGAAGCTAGACTGCACGCCGATTCGCAACTCCCGTATGGCGACCTTGCTGTAATACTCTGCCACAGCTCCGCCATTATGATGATGAATTAATTTTTAAAAATTGGTTTTTACATTTAAATATACTATTAAAGTATACCTAAAGTTCGATAATTGTAGAATAATTATTTTTTAGTTTAAAAAATCCCTCAATATTGCTTATTTTTCTCACTCTAGAGGCCGAAAAAAATAGGCTTTTTGGGGATTTTTCTTTCAGAAAAACTACAAAATAAATCGAGATTACAAAAAAGGGTGTTTATCATACATATCGGTGACTGTATGCAAGAATTTTTTCGAAGCAATTAATTTCAAAATGGCGGCTGTGCAGCGTTTATCTCAAAACTGCATTTTCTAAGTTGGCTGGAAACATAACTCAGACAATTTTCGACCGATGCACTTGAAATGTTGAATAAATCTTTAAAAATACATTGTCTATGGAAGTACTTAGGATTTTTTTTTATATTGCATACTTCATTTGCTATTAACAATTATCTGACGATTTTTTAGGCATATTTTTGGAAAGTGAAAAATTTTGTCAGATTATCGTTAATAACAAATGAACTATGCAATATAAAAAAACATCCTACGTGCTTCCATAAACAATGTATTTTTCAAGATATATTTAACATTTCAAGTGAATCGGTTGAAAATTGTCTGAGTTATGTTTCCGGCCAACTTAAAAAATGCAGTTTTGAGATAAACGCTGCACAGCCGCCATTTTGAAATTAATCGCTTAAAAAAAAGATTGTATACGATATTATATATTTTGATACGCACAAGTGCGCATGCGCATAATGATGCGCAATGAAACGTGCGCATCATCAATTGCGCATGATTATGCGCATGCGCACTTGTTCGTATCAAAATGATGAGACCCAACGAACACGACCACTATCTGCCCGAAATGTCCCGTAACCTATATTTTTTATGGAACATGCGTGACTACGACAGTTTTTTTTGGTTATTTATCGCGTTCGCATAGCTCCGTATGTAAACGCGATCTATTATTATTTCCGTGTCAAAATTCGATCCGCACGGATTGCCTTTGTGGTGCGGGTTAAATGCATTGATTTCATGAATTAATTACTATTGTATTTAGCCGGTAAGGCACGCGGAGTTTTCGCGGACGTCATTCCGTATGGGTGTACTACAGTATTTCAAAAAATCATTTTTTTTTTCTAATGAGGAGGTTCGTGCATATTCTACCTTAATGGAGAAGTGGAAGGTGCCTTTTTTGGTTTTATGAAGGTAGTTTTTTCGATAGTTCATCGTTGTACATCTGTAAGTGATAAACATCCTTATCTAACTTACTCACTAATATATTTGAGTGTTTGGATTGTCGTCTTGTGAGACGTCTTACCAAATTACTTTCTTCATAAAAAAGATTCATTTTTTATTATTAGATTATATTTTTTGGTGCTTTGTAGTTACTGCTCTTTTTTTTTGTTTAATGCTATGGTAAAAAAATTAGTTATGGAAAACCATCGCTCCTGTAGCTTCCTGAGGAGGAGGGCTTTTCAGGCGTGGAACAGGATGGGGGACGCAAGAGTGGCCTTTTAAGGTCGGGCGGTCCAGCCGAGTCAAATAACGGTATATGAATTTTTTTTTCAATGAATCAAAATAATGTATACAAGGTGTAGATTTGTTCTGTAAATGCTTATTTTTCATCAAATATTACGTACACACGATTTTTACGATTCATAAACAATCCTCATTTTTATAAGCAAATCAAGGTCGACTTTTTAGCGACAAAAAAATCATTCAAAATGATGCTATTTTATGAAAAAATTGTATATTTCAATAATCGTGTGTACTTCTCTAGTAAAACTAATGTAAGGGACGATTTTTTTTCTAGGTGCTAATCCGCAAAAGTTCTACGTCCTACGGAGTGTTTAAAAACCGAGCGCGCTTAGTGTAGCTACGGCTGAGCCGCCATTTTGTATTTTGTTTCATACATGTTTTGTATACGTCAACACATGTAGAATAAACCCTCCAAACCTCATTTTGATTGCTTTTCTTAGTATTTTGAAAAAAATCCCAAAAAAGTATTATTTTTAGGTAATAAAAAACCAATAAATCTGTTAATTTTGATCCATTTACATTTATGGAAATTTCCAGGGGACATTTATAAGATCACATTCCGTCAAAATATATTTATTTTGAAAAAAGTGATTTTTCGAATTCTACAACAAGGCATAACCCCTTAATCATTATTTTGCGGTGCGGAACTCGAAAGCGTGAAAAGTTTTCGAAAGCCAGTGCGAGAAATTATCGAAGTGTTGGATTACATCTTCCATTTCGAAATTCGTCCTGTGCAGCCGTCTCTTTTTTATTTTTGAGCTATCAATTTATTTCGCGTCTGCATGAACAGCAAATGGGCGTGACGAATTCGGAAGCTTGGATAAGGTATCGATGGGTCGATACCTTATTCTTAATTAACAAGGGAAACGATAGCTATTACTGCGAGTTATTATCGAATACTGTGTCATCCCTCGAATCAGGATGAAAATAAAGGACAAAGAGGGAAAAAAATATACTCCCCGCGGCTCGTTAACCAGAAGCTCAAGGTGTGAGAGTGTCGTAAAGATTAAGCTGATGAAAACTTGCCGGAAAAGCTCGTCCGAGTTGAGAGAATAATACGGCGGACGGTATTACTTTTAATTGAATTTCTCCAATGAAATCTCATTTGGAGGGTTTCACCAAAGTCTCTCGCTACTTTGTGACGGCTTACGTCGTTACCAGTCCTATATAACGACGTTTATGAAAAAAAAGGACACTTTCGACCCGTCTTTCGTCCGTCGCATGCTTGGCCTTTTTCTTCTTTCGTCAGACGTTCACGGTATCAGGACTTTTAAAACCGAAACCTTTCTGTAAGATGCATTATTCATGAAGCAGTGGCGTTGAGGTTTTATAATGAATTACTTCTGGATACTAACTACGTATCCATTTCGGTAACGGCACATTGGCAGATTTGTTCTTTTCATAGAGCTGTTCATTTTTTGTTCGCGGAAAAAAATCTGCTGATTTTCATTATTTCTTTTTTGAAGAAAGATTTTTTACCATTTTTGAGAGTAAGAGTATGTTTTATTACTTTTGGGTGTAGTTCCGAAAAGCCCATACCGCTTTTTTCTTTGAAATTTTGTATACTTATGTATTTTGACTCGCTGAACACGGTAATGATACTGATAATTAAAATTGGTGCAAATTTTATTTTCAAGATAAACACTGAAAAAAACGGATTTTTATAGTTTTTTTAAATTTTAATGTAACAAATGTTGATCGTAGAGAAAAATGTTTTCAACGAAAGATGTAGCCTATCAAAAGACTGATAATTTATGTTCTATACAAGTTTTGTCTTAAATCATTATTTTCCAAGAAAATGGCATAATACTCCAATAAGTATATTTTGCTAAACTCTATTAGTTTCGATATTATCCAAGGTGCCCAACAAACCCACCCCAGTGATCTACGCACCCCGCGATTCCACGCACCCATCCGAGGTGCCCTCCGCCCACCCCAGTGCTC
The DNA here is from genome assembly GCA_963210295.1 of Ophion ellenae. Classification (NCBI taxonomy): domain Eukaryota; kingdom Metazoa; phylum Arthropoda; class Insecta; order Hymenoptera; family Ichneumonidae; genus Ophion; species Ophion ellenae. Next base: position 54,653,777 of record OY723387.1, read on the forward strand.
TACGATCCCCACGATTTCACGCACCCATCCAAAGTGCCCAAGAAACCCACCCCAGTGTTCTATGCACCCCGCGATTCCACGTACCCATCCGCGGTGCCCAAAAAACCCACCCCAGTGTTCTATGCACCCCGCGATTCCACACACCCATCCGAGGTGCACTGTGCCCACCCCAGTGTTCTACACACCCCACTATTCCACGTACCCATCCAAGGTGCCCAACAAACCCACCCCAGTGATCTACGCACCCCACGATTTCACGCACCCATCCGAGGTGGCCTTCGCCCACCCCAGTGTTCTACGATCCCCACGATTTCACGCACCTATCCGAGGTCCCCTGCGCCCACCCCAGTGATCCCCAGTGAGAAGAATGTTTTCTACGAAAGTTGTAGCCTATCAAAAGACTGATAATTTATGTTCTATACAAGTTTTGTCTTAAATCATTATTTTCCAAGAAAATGGCATAATACTCCAATAAGTATATTTTGCTAAACTCTATTGGTTTCGATGTTATCCAAGGGGCCCAACAAACCCACCCCAGTGATCTACGCACCCCACGATTCCACGCACCCATCCGAGGTGCCCTCCGCCCACCCCAGTGCTCTACGATCCCCACGATTTCACGCACCCATCCAAGGTGCCCAAGAAACCCACCCCAGTGTTCTATGCACCCCGCGATTCCACGTATCCACCCGCGGTGCCCAAGAAACCCACCCCAGTATTCTATGCACCCCGCGATTCCACACACCCATCCGAGGTGCCCTGCGCCCACCCCAGTGTTCTACACACCCCACTATTCCACGTACCCATCCAAGGTGCCCAACAAACCCACCCCAGTGATCTACGCACCCCACGATTCCACGCACCCATCCGAGGTGCCCTCCGCCCAGCCCAGTGTTCTACGCACCCCGCGATTCCACACACCCATCCGAGGTCCCCTGCGCCCACCCCAGTGGGCTACACACCTCACAAATCAACATACCCGAGTTTGTTCGGGTTTGTTTTGATTGCCGTTTGTGTTTGTTTTATTTGGGTTCATTTGGACCCATATCTAGTAAAGTATGTAAGTAGATAATATCGAAACTAATGGAGTTTGGCGAAATATACTTATTGGAGCATTATCCCATTTTCTTAGAAAATAATGATTTAAGACAAAATTTGTATGGAACATAAATTATCAGTCTTTTGATGGGCTACAACTTTCGTAGAAGACATTTTCCTCTACGATCGACATTTGTTAAAATACAATTTAAAAAACTCCAAAAAACGTTCTTTTTTCAGTTTTTATCTTGAAAATCAAATTTGCGCCACTTTTAATTATCATTTTCGTGTTCAACGAGTCAAAATACATAAGTATACAAAATTTCAAGGAAAAAAGCGGTATGGGCTTTTCGGAACTTTATCCCTACTTTTGGCCATTACATGGTATTTTTATTATTATTAACCTTTATGATTAGTGAAAAGTAGTTAATAAAATTAATAAAATTATTTACAATAAATTAAATTAACATTGAGGGAAAATTCATATTAACCAATTAATGGCGGAGGTATGACACGGTTCTCTAAACTGCATTTTCAAAACTGGCGTCATGTATCGCTAAAAAACTAATCAGCCGATTCTGATGAAATTTTGTCTAAATCTTTCTAACCTTATTGTCCAAAACATGATCCTAAATGTTTTTGAAAATTAAAGAAAAGGTATTTTTTCATTGCAAAATGTAGCCATTTTTCGAAAGATTCAATCTTTTTTAATTCAAAGCGTTTCATCATCATTTTCCACTTAAGGTAGTTCCTCTGCGAAAATCTCAACCAAAAGTTTACATACCATGTTCATGTTTAAAAGATTGATAATTGGTTTAATTAGTAATGAATAAAATTGAGAACTACGCAATATTGACTCGGTACTAGTAGATAATACGATGGATATCATTTATTGCCGTAAAATATATTTTGTATTGTGTTTTTGATCGACCATTGCCAGTAAACTTTTTGCCGGGACTGTCCAGGCTTTGCCCCAATTGTTTTTTTTCCAGGCTTTGCCAGGCTTTGCACCAAAATTGTGAAGGCTTCTCATGGTTATATCTTGGAAACTAGATGGTGAATCATTCTCATTTTTTTTCACATTATTCGTGATATCTTACTGTAGCTTATCCTCGTTTTTTATCAATTTCTTAATTTTAGTTTTGACGGTAGAATTAATGATGCTCTGTTTGCCCATCATAACGCTTTTGTTACGTGTAAACCAAACCAACTTTAAGTGTAAATATCTCGGGTTTGGGGTGGTCAAACTTATTCAAATTGCACAGATGTTTGGATAATGTATTAAATAACGTATATGTCAAATTTCAACGATTTCTTAATTCAACTCTTCTGTGGAGGTACTACCTTAATCGATTTTCAACATTTTTCACTTTCTCTTGGTTCATGTTCTGCGTATAAATATTAATAAAAGAAAATTTTTCATTCGTTCCTTTCGGATTAACCACGACGACGCTACGTGTCACGCCGTAACCCGTTTAAAAGACCACACCACCGCCATTTTTAAAGATCAATAAAAAAAATAAAAATACCATGTAACAGCCAAAAGTAGGAATAAAACATACCCTAACAAGGAACATCCTTCAGGTGACACTCTTAAATTTTGTTGAAATTTGGATATGTTATAAAGCACCGAAAAGTAAGCGATACGTATTTTTTTTTATCGGCAGAAAATCGGTTTTAAGGGCTGAAACGCACCCTCAAAAATAGGGATGGTTTTCGTTTTTCGTCGATAACGTTTTAACGGTACGAGATATTAAAAAAATTCAAATTGCAACAATGTTTATTTTTTTGTGCACTATACATTGGAGATGAGAACGATACCGTTATCGAAGAAAAACGAAAAACACCCCTATTTTCGAGTGTTCGTTTCGCCCCTTAAAACCGTTTTTCCGCCGATAAAAAAAAATACGTATCGCATCGGCGCTTTATAACATATACAAATTTCAACAAAATCGAAGGGTGTCACCCGAGGGATGTTCCTTGTAATTCTAAAAAAATGGCAAAGAAATCTTGCCTTTTCAAAAATAATCATAAAAATCAGCAATTTTTTTCTCGCCTAAAGGTATCTCCCCCCTCACCTGGCCAACCGTAACCTCCGAGACCAGAGGTCCATTACATTTTCTCAGTTATCTATTAAAGTAAACAATTAATAGCAGCAGAATATCAAAATATATCGACTGGAAAAAGTGTTGACTACTTTTAAATCAATACTGAAACTCATCGATATTTTTCAAGGTCCGCAGTGAAATTCCGGTTATGGACCACCGGGGAGTATTTCGGAATGCATTTTTGGCATTCCGCCATCTGGTGCCTTCAGATTCGAGAGAGGGACGAAATCGCGATGAGATTGTATTAGTTGATGGTCGTTGGCCCAGAGTAATGGTCCGTTTTAGCAATCAAAGCTAACACGCCAACTTGGGATTTCCCTCTTGCGCAAGCATTGCTCCTCGCGACAGGTGTTATGAATGAGAATTTAACAGAAGTTCGCAAGAGGCTAGACCGACCGCTAATTAAATTAATTTCGAGGCTTACGTTTCGTGTCTCTCTCTCTCTCTCTCGCTCTCTCACTCTCTCTCGGCTTCTCCCTCTCCCTCTAGCTAGCCACGAAAATTCATTGCAGCATCCCGTGCGAAAGCCCTGGAATCGAGGACAAGGGAGGTCTTGTGGTTTTGCAGGAGCTATGCCTTCCTTCGCAATATATAATGACTACGAATCAAGGAAAATCCGACGAAGAAATTTGATGCTCTAACATAAGTCAACCTGTGAGTCGCCGTTTCCGCCAATAACTACAAACTATTCTTCATCCTTGTTTTCAATTTTTCTTCGTATGTCCTTGCAGGCTTCACGATCTCATCTCCTTTGACTTTTACCCCACACGTTTCACTTTAGCATTTCCAGTTCCTCAGAAACTCCTCGGGGTGTTGCCCACGGTCAATCTTTCTCGATGTACTACTGTATTGCATTTGCAGGAGGGCACAGGGCAACTGGGGTAAACCTGCGCTGATATCGTTAAAAACTCAGGGAAATTGGTTCTCGTTGGGTGGCAACACGTATTCGTATTCTAGAAATGGTAGGAATTTTCTGAGACCTAATTAAACCTAATTAAACATAATTACGTTGGTAAGAAAGTGTTGCGACACTAAAGTTCTCGGTTAAATATTTGTTCTGGCATACTATGAGCTTCTTCCACCTGCACTGCAAACACTAGGCGTGTTTGACGTGTGTTCAAAGTATGTAGAAGTAACACAACATAAAGGCTAGACACGTGATGCCATGTTGATTCTACACACGTATGCCTTTGGTAACACCTAATGTGTTACAGTTACACACGTAATGCGTTAAAATTACACACGTGAGTGTGCAATTTTTATGCGTCAAATTATTACACACCTTCTTAGCTGTTCCCATCAATAACACGCTTATTCAAACACACACAAAGCGTGGAGAATCAACATACAAGACGCATATTTACACACATTGGAGTAAACAACACACGTTGACAGTAACACATGAGCAAAAATGACAGGGGAAAAAGCAACACCCCCCATGGAAATTTATGTATGCACTTCGTATATTATCATCATAAGACATTTGTAATTACAATATACGCGACGTATATACCATATATTTTTTTTATTTGGAAAATATATGAAACATGTTCTAGAATTTGGCGCTTTTTTTATATGAAAATATATATAAACTAATATATGTGCTATATATGCAGATATAAGCATATATAAGCTATTATATAAGCAGACATAAATGAGAGTAATAATTACATATTCAAAATAAATATGTGATTTCAAAAAAGATTACACAGCATTTATATGTAACGTATATATTTACTGGTGAAATTATATATGGCACATATATGCGCCATAAATCTGAGCGTACATGTGCCGTCTATCGGGACATACTTGCCAATCTATTGGCCATATATACGCCATATATCGAGTTCATATGTGCGCCATCCATTTGAGCATATATGCGCCATTTGTTGAGTGCATATATACGCATTATATTGCCGGCATAGAACTTTTTGGCGCTTTATATGGGATCGATATAAATATGTGGCGCATATATTTTGTGCGTATATTTTGCATATATAAATTTCCATACGGGACAGTTTAAGTGTGTTAATTGCGAGTTATTGATAATATGTTTTAAAAAATCACCTTGGTTACGGCATCAAGTGAAATTCATTAGTTGATTTGACATCGATTGATTAACCGGTTAATTGGAGACCACATTTGGTCTCAACTTTTTGTTTTATTTATAGATGATTTTTGAGTTTGTCACGTGGAAGTACCTGAAATTGAAATCTATTTTCCAAAACCTCGATAGCTGCATTGAATTTTTTAGCGACGTATTTCGATGCCATCACCAACAAGCAAAAAGCGGCCGTCATCGTGAAGCTGTATGAGAACCCAGCCTATGCGAAGCCCAGAAAAACAGTGACACCTGTCATACATACTACAGAGTAATATATAAGCACTGTTGAGTTGAGTTCAATAAATGCATATATTTTGACGACAAAAATCTTTTGTTATCCAATTTATTATTCCGACGCATCTCATCTTCTATCTTCTATATAAATAAAAAGAGAAGTCCTGACTGACTGACTGACTGACTGACTGACTCATCAACGCCCAGCCCAAACCCTTGGACCTAGAGAGCTGAAATTTTGCACAAAGGTTCCCTTTATAATGTAGACAAGGAATAAGGAAGGATTTTTCGAAATTCAACCCCTAAGGGAGTTAAATTGGGGGTGAAAGTTCGTATGAAAAATCTTATTCCTTGAGTTAATATACTTGAAAACTTAACACAAATAAATTATAAAGTAAATTATAAACTTTGTCACTTTTATTTTTCCTAAACTACCCCCTAAGAGGGGATTTGGGGGTATCAAAGTTTGTATGGAAGAATTTTAACGCGCGGTTCGATTAACTCGAAACTCAGTATTTATGCTTGAGAACAAAAATAAAGAATAACGTGTATCAGGGTTTTTCGAAAATCGACCCCTAACGGGTTAAAAAGGGATAGTCATTTTTACAGGGGAGGATTTTATCGCGGGGCTTATCTTCTTTGAAACATCTTCTTTGATCTTATTTGAAACTTGACACAAATACTTGCCTATGTAATAAAGTTTGTCATTAAGGGGTTTAGGGGGGGGGGGGGTGGTTAACGGGGATTATTTACGTAACTATTTTTTTCTAATTCTCACAGGATAGAGAATAAAGAGGATTTAATATTTTCACTTTAAAGTTGCCTTCATATTTGGCATTTAAGTAGGTAATTTTCCGTCCCGTTATTAGGTTATATTATTAGGTTTTAGAGATTTTATCCTCCATCAATCATATATCAATCCGCGCGCCGCTCCTCGGATACTATATAAGCAGTGCGAGAAGACATTGTTTACCTAGATTAACAAATGGGGTACTTTTAATCACGGTAGTATGTTCCCGTGGGATATTTTCCGACATCCACGCGGGCGAAGCCGCGGGCAAAAGCTAGTGTATATACAGTACTGCAAAAATAAGTGTGTTTTCTTTACACACTTTGAGTGTGTAAATGGCTGTAGACACTTTTTACACGTTTTGACGTGTGTAAGAAAATAACACACGTGAGTGTGTTGTTTGAACGTATCTATCCGTATTATTTTTACACCGTTATTTTGCACACACGTTAAAACGTGTGAAAAGTGTCTACAGCCTACACGCTTAAATTGTGTAAAAACAACACATTTGTTTTTGCAATGTAACACCACGATAAATGCCGAGATCTAATCTACACAATTACAGAAGGTGGCGGAAATAAAAAAACAAAAACGTCGCAAATGTCGACAAGTTCGTCTTTTTCACGACAACGCTCGTACGAGGTACGACTGTTGTACTTATGTACTTATGTACTTATGTACTAAAATTACATAAAAATCTATTTCGGAATTACAATGGGAAGTTCTGCCTCATCAACAATACTCACCGAACTCACCCCCGTCGAATGATCATTTATTTCGAGCTTTGAAAAACTATTGACGTGATAAACAATTTGATAATCAAACGGATCTTCAAAATGCTCTTGAAGAGTTTTTCAATTTAAGACCGAAGGATTTCAGGACGACTGACATTCAGTTTACCAGAGCGTTGGACACGAGTTGTAGATGAAGAGGGTGACTATATTACACATTAATCTCATCTTAGGCCACTCTAGAATTATCGAAAAATCGATTTTTTTTTCATCAAGCAGAAAAGAAATGCAAAGCAGGACGATAATCTGGAAGGCCAATTGTATGGTGCAGGCATCGCAGATTAACCCTTCGAGTGCACACTGGGTTGTTTTGACCGTACGTATATATACAGTGTGCACTCGAAGGGTTAAACGTATTGCAAAATCATTAATTCATGATTTTCTACTACTCAAAACTTCAAACGCGTTTATCTCAAAACTGCATTTTTTAAGTTGGCCGGAAATATAACTCAGACAATTTTCAACCGATTCACTTGAAATGTTGAATATATCTTGAAAAATACATTATCTATGGAAGTACGTAGGATTTTTTTTTACATTGCATAGTTCATTTGTTATTAACAATAATCTGACGATTTTTTAGGCAAATTTTTCACTTTCCACTTTAGAAGCGGCCATTTGGCCAAAAATCAATATATCGAAAAAATCCTACGTACTTCTATAGCAGTTATTATATATAATTGAAAAAAAAATCATTGGCTCAGTATAATTAAAAAATTACAGGAGCTGTTTGTCCGGCCGTGGACCCTGGAAAAACGGAGACGTCGTCGCAAAAACGCTGCACAGCCGCCATTTTGAAATTAATCGCTTCAACAAAATTATTGTATACAGTCACTGATATGTATGATAAACACCCTTTTTTTGTAATCTCGATTTATTTCGTAGTTTTTCTGGAAAAAAAATCCCCAAAAAGCCTTTTTTTCGGCCTCTACAGTGGCCTAAGGCCTTAATATTATGTTATGTTTATTTAGAACAGTTGTCGTTTGTGTCACAAGACTTTCTTATCAACCTAATATATAACTGTGACTAGGGCTATTCTAGTTTGATCATTTGTCTCATGGATCCCATGGATCTAATTCATACCACATGGATATACAGGGTGCCCTGTTATGAATGGATAATCCTGCAACTTTCGATAGGTCAGATCATGTCCGACTACATGCTGGAATTTCAGTTTAGTAAAGATCCCACGGTTTTCGAGATTTTGAGCTTTCTGTTATTTATTGAAAAACCTCATCTGCTTTTGGTTTTTCGCATGTCATTTCTACAAATGATATGAATCGACAATAACTAAGCAACTTTTTACAGTAATTGGCACGATATGCTTTGACATTTTTTTTACACCGCAGGCTGTCAAAGTCAGATGTTCGAATTGGTTTGTATGAAAATTCTACATAAGATCTTTTTTCATAAAGTTTCCTTAAGGGGTTACCCCCACTTGCGATTTTGAAAAAATCGATTTTTTTTATTGCATTTTTTTGAAGTATAAGTATCTGAGAATATGCCTGAAAATTTCAAGTCGATCCGAACAAAATTGACTGAGATATGAGCGTTGAAAGAGCGTTGAAAGAGAAACTTTAAACGCGTTTTTCTCAAAATGGCATTTCTGAAGTCGGTGACCAAGATTACTCGAACACTAATGAACCGATCTTCTTGAAATTTTATAGGCTTATTTAATACATAAAAATGTAGTCTTTAATCATTCGATTTTTTTTTCGAAAAAAAATGGCCGTTTTATGCCAAAAAACGGTCGTTTTTTTTCGTTAAAATCGAACCATTAACTTTGACAGTCCGCCATTTTGTGAAAAATGAATATTTTTCAAAATCCTTCGATTAAAGACTAGTTTATACTTATATTTGACTAAATCCATTCGCATTTTTTTTTCAGATGATCCACTTCGCCGCAATGTTGGTCACCGCAAACCGTGTATATAAAAACATTATTTCATTGACGGCCATTTGCCACTAAGCAATGTAATATTTTTCAATAAAAAAATTACTGAAAGTTCTTCAAGATGTGTTCTTTAAGATGGTATATTGATCGATTAAAAAAGTTTTGTAGTTTTCTTTAAAAAAAATAATGAAAAAGGCCTTTTTTTGCGCTACAAGTTGGGGTACCGCCTTAACATTTGAGGTAAAAAAAAAGACGTTTCTAGATAAAACAAATAACCAAGAGTATTTTTTTATAACCGGGTAAAAAAAGTTATCATTTGTAGAAATGGCATGCGAAAAACCAAAAGCATATGATTTTTATCTCGAAAACGGTGGGACTTTTACTAAACTGAAATTCCAGCATATAGTAGGACATGATCTGACACATCGACAGCTGCAAGATTACCCATTCATAACAGCATATTATTTATAGTCTTCGTGATGTAGACATATTTCTTGGTCTCCTTGATAATATTACTCCGAATAAATGAAAAACAGAGACCCTTTTTCAATGCGCTTTTCGAACGAGCCGCCGCGAACTCCAAGAGACAGAAAGAGAAATTACGGTGAAGCGGGAATGTCTTTGGGCCTTGGGTAGAATCTTTAGCAAGCTAGTAGAACGAGTGAAAAGGAAAAGAGGGAAAAGGGGAATAAGGCGGGTCGGTACGCCATCAAGGCTTTCGTTTCAATTAACGCCCTTTTCCTGCTCTCCAATTCTCTCACTCGAGTCTCGTTTTCCCTCTGCGTGATACACCGAGGCACGTCTCCTTCCATTCTCATCCTTCTGTCCTTTGTTCTTCTTCGAAGCTACCCTTGGAGACGTGGAAGACAACGAGTGTAAGAAGGCTCAGCAGTGGGGAAGAATTACCAGGTCTTCATCAGGGGGCGAGTTTTCTGGATGCGAAGGTGTGCCAGCACACCAAAAAAAAATGTACCGGGTGTCCTACGAAAATGGACCTTTTCCTTGGGACCCCAACATCGATTTTATTGTCGTCATGATGAACAGAACAATTCAGTCACCCTATGAAATTAATTAATTTAAATAGGATATACTTAGATCAAATTGGTTTTTTCCTTGTCTCACTGCTTACTATGATCCTATTTGTTTCAAATATACTTTTTCATTCGTTCCAGCTATTCTTGTTAAATATTAAATATATTCGAATTAAGGGAGACTTTGTCCTTGAAATGCAGCGGGAGATGTTAGCGGCTCAACATGAGCAGCTAGAAGAAGAGGAGGGATGCCTCTATGGACCAGGCATTGCCGATTAGCGGTAATTATAAACACATTTGTGTAAACACGTTACAAAACTTTAAACGCGTTTTTCTCGAAAACACGTTTTTGAAAATGGCTGACATTCTCCTAACCGCTGTAATTAACATATCGACCTGAAATGTTGAGAGCATACTCGGAAAATATGTCTTCACGGAATGACGGATCGTTTTTTCGATAGATACATTTTTGCATTTATTATTTATCTTTTTATGCGAAAAAAAACGCGAAAATTCGATTGCCGCCATTTTCCGAAATTTGTACTAAACGAAAAACCCATCCGTCATTCCATAACCAAAGGATAACAGATTGATAATATGCTTTGAATTTGTGTTTCAGATCAACAAAGAGGGGGCAGTGATGTCAGCTGTTTACCTCCCGCGATTTGAGGACCTGCTTTCGCGGAGCTGCAACGGCCGCCATTTTGGTTTTTTTTAAAAAAAAAATTTTTTTAACGTTCTGTATATCATGAATAAAAGCAAGAAAAAACCGCACTCAAAAAGCTTTACTCGTTTCCTTTAAAAACAATAAAATGTAAACACCTGAAATATGGCACTCCAAGGACAAAGTCTCCGTTAAATAAACGAGGATTAGATTCGAGCACATTCTTTCTTTGAACGTATGGGAGATACTTTTTCATACAAAACATCTTCATTAGCGTGGATAAATGTCTATTTGATTCAAATATATATTCCAATGCTCACAATATATGTGTTCTGCATTCAAATATATTTTCACTTCGAACGTATGGAAAATATATTTGAATCGTCGATATTTCGATTTTGCTATATATAGCATATAGCAAAATCGAAGTATGTTTACCTCAAAGAGTTTATTGTGGCTATCATATAAAAGGTGTATGTGAGTCAAAAGAATTTTGTATTTATATTTTTGTATAGCAGGTATACATGTACAATGCGTGTGGTAACAGTATGAAAGCAAATAAATACATTTGTAGGATGAAATAGAAAAATGTCATGCTTGATTCAAATCAGTAAGTATCTGCTGTAATAAAGACAGACCACGAATTCAATCAAATATAAAGTTGTTGAAATCTACAAAAATTCTATTTTACGGAAAAAAATTAAACAGATACATTTAGTGAATTCAACTAAATTGTTTTTTGAGCAGATGAAATCACAGATTTATTAGGAATAAATCAAATATTCAGTTACTAGACAATATTAAATAGATCTTGATTCGAATAAATAGACATATTCAAAAAAATAATTTCAATACTGGTATACAATAGTACTGGTATACAATAGTACCAATACTGGTAATACAATTCAAATGAGAAAAAAATCAAATAGACGGATCTAGTAAATATTAATAGAACTTTCCTGTCGCTGTGGCTCCACATGAAACTATTCGGCTGACACAATTTGTACTAACAAGGAACATCACTTTGGTGTCCGCCGTCGATTTGGTTGAAACTCATATATGTGCTGAAGCATTGAAAACTCTTAGACACGTATTTTTTTCATCTCCGAAAAAACGGTTTTAAGGGGGGGGAACCACCCCTCAAAGAAAGGTGTGTCGAGGGGTAGTTTTGCAGTTTCACCCACAAGCAGTCCACCCATCAGAATGAAACAAAAACCAAACGTCTTCTAATATACAGCAATAAAAAAATCACTATAGAATAATTGAAAACAAATTAAATTAAGGGGTGACACGCCTTCCTTTGATCGGTCTTCCTCCCCCCCCCTAAAAACGTTTCTTCCGCAGATAAAAAAATACGTGTCTCATAGTTTTCAATGCTCTACCACATAGATGAGTTTCAACAAAATTGGGGGCGGACAATTGATGTTCCTTGTAAACGAAGGACCGTTTTTTTTCAACTTTAACACACCTTGTACAGAGAACCGAGCTTTTTCCAGCTCTTATCGAAAATGAGTCGGCCGTCGAAAAGATGAGGAAGATGGCGCTACGTTATATCTTGCCGAGTTACCCAGTTGATGGGTTATCCCGGTGCACAGCAGGAGGATGTTCTCAACAAGGGGAAGGAAGGAAGACGAAGAAGTCCCGCGTGAATTTGCATACAGAGCATCTGTCACCAGCCCCTTAGCCGGCTTTGGCCATTTTCGACTCGAAGTCTCTTTCCCGCCCAACTACCGGTATCACTCGGCTCGGATCTATGCGAATAATGGCAACCATTCTTATGGTAAATCCTACCGGGGGTGTCCCATCTTGCCTTCGCCGCTCCCTACGTACACACACATATATTTCACACACACATATATACATATATGTATATATATATATATACACATAGGTGTCCTCGACAAGAGAAAATCCTGGCTTCCACTTGCTCACTCGATGCTTTCGACTGCGTCCTTGTCGTTATCCTCCCGAAGCACGGCACCGAGCAGGCTCCTCCCGTTTTTTTCTTCCAGTACTCTTCTTTCCGGAAGTGCTATGGATATATGTATACACGCTCTCCGTTTTACCCGAGCAAAGAAAGCTCTGAAATTGCCCGGCTCGATTACCCATAAATTACTCGATCGACTTTGTGGAAACGAGATTCTCAACGATGTTTTCCGTGGCATTACCTGCCGAATGAAGTTGAAACGAAGAGTGAAGAACGATTAGAGACTTATACCAATACTGCACGGAGATGAAAAGTTTGCCGATTGAGTAAAGAAGAAGACGGTGGTATTGACGCGTTGAAAAGACTTCGAGGGTGAATGCCACCCTCGGTTGAGTAACGCTCGAATCGCAATTCTCTCGAGAAATAAGTACGGTTTGAAAAAAAATTAACTGTTGGGATGTTGAATAAGTTCTCGCTGTTTTTGGTACAAAATAAATGGTTCGTTTGAAAAAAAAATCGAACGCTTTCAAACGTTTCGAAACTGCTGTGTGATCAACTCATGATTCTGCAAGTTCAGCTAGCCTCTGAAGATTACTTCATGAGTGTTCGTGGAGTAATGCCTTCATGTAACTACATGTATACCAAAGTAAGTAGCCCATGTAGAGATTGACCGTTGGGCCTGGGATGGGCCTTCACAGTTAGCCTTTCTAGAATATTGGGCCATGAGTATTTACCAATGAGGTGCCTTTGTAGAAATGATAAGAACGGCCCGATATCGGCCAACAGAGCCAACAATTATTGGGCCAATGATTTAATTCATTGTAGCGGCAATGTTGGTGATTGCACTTGGCCCTATGTGGGCCCTCTTAAAGGGCCTATGTAGAAATTGACCACTGGCTCTATGATGGGCCTTCACAGTTGGTCTATCTAGAAGTTAGTCTATCTAGAATATTGGGCCGGAGTTTGTTTGGGTTTGTTTGAGTGCGTGATAAATATTCAACCTATATCGGGCCAAGATTGGCCCGAGATTGGTCCTTATGGATACATATTTCATGGAATAACCTGGAAATAAATTGTGATTTGCGTATATGGCAGGTTTCAAAATTGGCATATTTTACTTACTTATGTTGGTTATTTACAAATGCCAATAAGAGGCCGAAACTTGATTACAAAAACTGAACTACAAAATATAGACGATTAATATATGACGTGCCAGTTATTTTCCTATTCTGGCACAATATACAGATAATGAATAACCCAAGGCTTAAATAAAATAAAAGCAGGATGATCTGACCCACTTAGCCAATAAAGGGCTTAGATTAATTAAATGTAATTTCCAGTATTTTAGCATTGCCAGTTTTAAAATTGGCAAATTTCGATGAACTATCACGGCTGTTTATTGGTTTTAACAGATGGGCCAGGACAGGCTTTAGGGATGGGCCGATATTGTGCCAGTTTTGAGTTTAGAGCGGAACAGTAATGGGCCAATATTATTTCTCTTTTGTTGGCTTATACGATGGTCCCAATATTGGCCTGATCGTAACATTGGGCAACTCATGGCAACCTCTACATGGGCCCTTGAGGTTTTTTGTGGTTATTCTATACATCATTATCTAGTACTTGCCATAGGATTTTTTTCCGTTACTTAGTTTTCGTTTTATAGGCAAAATAATAACTAATTTTTGGCCCAAAAATCACTATTTATGTTCAAACGTCCGCCATTTTGTCATAAATCGATATTTTCAAAATCGGCTATGACAAGTACTAGATTATAGTATCTAATTTAATAATCTTTTTTTTCAGATGATTTTTGAAGAAACGCCAGTGGGTACCGTATACGCAGATTTTTTTATGACGCTCCAAGGATCATACAATATCCTTGTATATTTTTGATATTTTTAAATAAAGAAAATTAAACATATTTTCGAATGTATATACTTTTGGATAATTAAAACGCCAATCCGACATTTCAAATAGTTTTCCTTGAAAAAATTCACAAAAATGACCGATTTTCCGGCTCCTAGGTGTATATCTCCCCTTCAGCTGCAGATTTTTGTAGTAGGAGTAGGAGTTTGTAGTTGTAGTAGTTTTAGTAGTTTTTTTGGTCGAATAAAGTAGTGCAGGAAAATTCTCCGCAAATACTCTTTTTTGGCACGAAATTCAACATGTTTAACACTATGAAAAAAAATTTGTTTACTCTTCGGCGGAATGGCATATATTGAATTTCAAGCTTGCTTATAGTACTTGTTTATAGATGCGTTACCATCTTAAATGCGTAACGCCATCTATTGGAAAACAGCGAGAACTTATTTAACCTCCTCATATACATATAGAAATATGTGGAAATAATTTATATACAGGATTTTATGAAAATGAGAAAACGGCGAGGATGAAACGTCAGTTTCGAAACACTCGGGTCGTCTGCGCTCAATGTCTAACCACTCACTACCGTCACTACTTAAACACAGAACCGGAGTGGTTCTGCACGGAATGAGTTAGGCGAAGGAGGAGAGCGGCGAAAAAAGGATGCGGCAGAGTGTAAGAAAGGAACCATTTACTACATTGGATCTATGGATTAGTATCAAGTCCTATCGGTTGACGTTTATGAACGGGCCTCGAGAGTGTTCGATGGTCAATATCCGAGAACAAATATTTTTTCAATACAGCTTTTCACTTGCCGGTCTGTATTCTTGCGATTCGTCATACGTCGCCAATTCTTGGTGATAAGTTTATCTACACACAAAATTCCGGTGAACATTTTTTTACAGCAATAAATGATTCATTACAACACAGATTAAGGGGCTACATCCATCTAGAGGCCAGACAAAAATGGCCAAATTCTGAAATTTTTATTTCTGGGAAACGGGTGGTAAAAGAGAAATGCATTCTTTAACATAAAAATACATATATTGAGAGCCTTTAAAAAAGCCACGAAAAAATACAGAAAAACAACAAAAACGTGGGCGCCGGCTGATATTGTTTACAAAGTCGGTGGATATTTCGAGAACCGCTTGATGGATTGTTTCCAGATTTACAGGAGATACGATGAGAAACATTTAAAGGTCGTTGATGACCTCACTTTTCAAAAATCGATTTTCATTTTTCAATAATTACGTAAAAATGACGACTTTTTTCATAGATGTTGTATGCTCAATTTTAAATTCGTCGCCACTTTGTTAAAACATCGACGATCGTCAACGACTCGTATTTTTTGTTAACTTGAACAGCCCGTTTGGTTTTTCGACTTCAGATGGACCGTTTAAGGCGAGAGCCTGGATTAGAAGGTCGGAAAAGTGTTTTTTTTTTATTGCTTACATCGATGGATAAACTATCCAAGAATATATTGACAAAGTTACGGAGGCAAATTGTAAATATTTTCGAAGATACGAGGCCAGACGTAGAGAAGCGATTGATATTTGATATTGATATTTCCTCCTATTGAAAACTTTGAAGCGCGTTTTCTCCAGTTTTCATCTTCACGATTTTTCCAAATTAGCGAGCGTGATAGCAAAAAAACTAAACGACCTATTGAGTCAAACTAAAGTTTATTTTCTTCAGTATGAAAATCTCTTCTAGGTGAATAAAAAAGTCGTTGAAAAAGTATTTTTAAATAATTTTTACAGCACGTTGAAGTGTTTTTTTGCACACATTGTTTTTTCGAACCTGAGTAAAGTCATAATTTCACGATTTTTGCAGCTTTTTCTTAATTCACCCAGAAGAAAAATATATGACAATTGAACATTTTATTGGTTTACTTGGTTCAGTCAAAAATTACGAGCTGCATCTTTCCCGCCGATTGGGGACGCATATGAAATTGGCCGATAAATCGGCAATTTATTCTTTCATGTTGATTTTTTTTTTTTATACATTTGAACATTCATTAAACCATACCTGAATGTTTACCGGGCTCACTTGTTTTCTTCCCTTCTAAAAAAATTCCCGAAAAAAAACCTTTTTTTCACATCTTTTAATTCAGGCTCCCTTAAGCTGGAGAGTGTCTACCACCAAACGTCGCGGAAAAAAATGTCATCATCTGCCGACGGCCATGTTTTTGTTGTTTCCTTGCATTTCCGATGATTTCTTCGAAAGGCTCTGTATATATGTACCTGTGTGTTTAAAAAAATGCGTTCTTTTTTCACCAACCGTTTCCCAGGAACAAAATTGGATTTCGGCCATTTTTTCGGGCCCCAAGATAGAGGTAGCCCCCAAAGGGCCAAAGAAGGGTTTAGTTCGAGATCAGTTAAGATAAGACGACTGATTTCCTCCAACAATGATGATTGCAGGCAAGAGAAGATCAATCCTTCAAGAACGAGGGCAGAGCGTACGAGTGTACAATTGATCCAGAATACCCGTAGCCCATCTTCAAAGACCCAAGAAAGGAATGATAGAAGAGCAAAAGAAGGCTCGAAACTTTCGTCTTATCGAATCGTCGGAAAAGAACGAAAGGGAGGAAGACCAGCCTGAGGCTCGTACGGATTCTCGGAGTCTCAACTTTCTGGAGAAAGTTTGTTGGGAAGAACGATGAGGTCTTCGTGTTGGGGTTGGGGGTAAGGCTTTTCACGATCGCAGCAGAGGCTTTCCAAGCACGAACTGGCGAGCCATTGAAATTCACCACGAATTTCGCTTTCCATTTCGATTCCCGACCGTCGCACCAGCACACGGAATGCGAAAGGAAGAGGAGGGGGAGAGAGAGAGAGAGAGAGAGAGAGAGAGAGAGAGAGAGAGAGAGAGAGAGCTGTGTGCTAGAAGCGTCAGCCTGCAACAAAAGCGACGAGCACCACTCGAAGGCCAGAGCGAAGCATGAATCGAACGATGTTGGGACGCCGATCTCACCGGCGAAAACGAGAGCGAAAGCCAAAGCTCGATATATATCCTCCGGGCCACTTTGCTCCGCGATCACATCCTCCTGCTTTCCTGCTTCCCTTCTTTACTTTCTCATTCCGATTTGACATCTTTCTTTCTACGAACTCATGTAAAAATTTTGCATGCCCCTTTTGTGCTCTCGTCTCTATTGATTCGACGAATACACGAAAGAAACTCACATCGTTAAGGCGGTTGGAGCCGTAGCCACAATCCAAGATTTAAAAAGAAATATATATTTCATTGTCCGGACTATACTGAGTCTTACTGAATTTTTTGAAATTTTTTCGCCACAAAAGATCAGAGATAGAAACCAAGTTAAAAATAGAGACAAAGTTAGAGACAAAGTTAAAAAAGTACCACGTGATGTTGGCACAGTGCACAATATCAACGCCGACTATCGCAACTTTGAGGACTCTGACGTCTCTACCAGAATGTTGGGTTAGATCGAAGAAATTGAAATTGATCGTGAATCGCATTAAATTCAATTCAGTTACATCCATTGGTGGGGTCAAAGACTGAAAGAAGCATTTGTTTTCAGTAAAACGAAACAAGGTAAGTAAAATTCACTTAAGCTTAACCTCAAGTTAAATAAAGTTGAACCTTACACCTAGTTGAAATTTTTCGAAATATTAGTTTGTTGTTTTTTGAGTTAGGGCGATTATGAGTAGTTTGTTTTTTGGAGGTACGGACGTCTATGGGTACCTTCCGCAAACCGGTGCACTTTGAACGCGTTTTTTCCTTAAAATGACTTTTACAAAATCGGTGACCACGATACGTCGAATACCACTCCATCGATCAACTCCAAAATTTACAAGCTTCTTTTACATATATATTTTCTTTCAATTTTTTTCTTCTCGCTGCAGAGTTCTTTTTATAAAAAAAATAGAGCATTATTTCGCCGGAAAAATCTTAATTGGAAAACATCGATGAACATCGTAATTGCATCAACGCGAGTCCCAATCGTTCGTATTTTCAACAAAAACAAGTTCCTTTTAATTAGTAAACGACAATGATCTCTGAAAGGCGGCTAAAAGTATTGTATTAAAAGTTCGACATCGACCTTCGTGATTTAAGCGCTGTAGATGCTTGTCAATGATTCTCGAAACTGAACAACCGTGATGGTATTCCGTCCAAGAGTATCCAGCTAAAAAAAACAACGTCGCGTGCAACTTTAATGGAAAGCAAAAATTTGCAGCGAGCGATAACGATGGCAGGGTTGGATATAAGTGAGATGAGGCGAGGCTCCGACTATGAGGAGAGACCCTAATCGAGTTAAGCAGCTCGTGAAACGAGACCGGCTCGACGTGAACAACCAAAGAGACTCACTCGTATCGTGTGGCCGATTATCGAGCGTCGTTCTTTCACCTTGACGATGTATCGGAAAAGAAGCTGATTTGAGCTCGCAGAAGAAAAAGTTCGTGTAACGCGTACGTGGGGCACCTGTCTGCGAAACGTGACCTTGCACGCTCACGCGGTATAGCGAGAGCACGTATATATATATATATATATATATTCTTCACGTCAGAAAACGAGTTCAATGTGAATTTGGGGAGAACAAACCTTGGACCAGTATAGCTGGGACAGAAGATACGTGTGAGGAAGAAAAACTTGGCGTTCGAAAAGCAGGGTGCGAATTCGGTGGCTTAACCCCTCTGTTTAAGAAGACTCGCGGATGCCCAGAAGCGTCTAGGGATGAAAAATAGCAGCGACTTATTAAAGTGTGAAAGTTGGTCCCGCGAGATGAAAGATGGCCAAACGTCGTCTTGATATATCGTTAGCCAAACTTCGTTCTTCGAAATTGCCCACTTTTCCTGACACCCTCGACTTTCCGTTCTCTCTTTTTCTCTTTTGACATATATATTACCAGTTGTCAAATTAGGGGACATTTCGCACGGTCGGACATATCGATTTAGAGAAGCAGCAGCCGGAAAGCTAAAGGGTCCTTCTCTCGAATGGCAAAAGGATGGAGTATACACAAAAGTTGAAAGTTCGATCGTATTTTACTCCTCCAGTATAGAGAAAGAAAGTCGATTCAATGTCCGGCTCTGGAGAGTATGTCGATTGTTCAAATCATCCAAATATACGAAATCAGAACCGGGAAACGTGTAAAGAGCATCACTCAAGTGTCCACCTTCGATTTTGTTGAAACTCATTTTGAGTGGCAGTATACACTGCCACTCAAAAGTTTGGATACACCAGTCGATATTTCTTGCCGCACTTAAAGTTACACAGCTTCGTCAAAAAAAAAGATAACCGAATTTACCGAAGGGCGTTTTGTAGGGAAGAAATTCAGCTTTGTTTTGCTTTTTGGAAATATTTTTTATGATTTTTTTTCGACCCGGTACGCAGTTTTGAACGTGACTGTTTTTCGGTTTATTTTTCGATCATGGAGAATTGGGCGCACGGCTTGTGGAAAAAGAATTTGTCATGTGGATCCATGATAAACTTGAACGGGGTAGCAGGAGGTTCATTTTCGTTTGTTTGAAAATTTCGTACGATTTTTTTTCGCAAAGTTATTTCATTTTTGGCTAAAAAGAACTGATTCTGGAAAATGCATTGTAACTCAAGAACTATAGGGTTTAAGAGAAAATGTCAAGGATGTAAAAAGTAGCGTAAGTTTATACGCGATAGGCTGGAATTTTTGGAGAATTTTCGTGTGCGATTTTTTTACTATTTTTGCTAGGTACTCTGATGAGTAGGATGGCTTAACTTGAAAAGTATGGTGTTTAGGACAAACATGAGGAAAAACTCTTTTAATTTTAGATTATAAATTAGCTTAACATTTTTTCAGAATATTTTTCGAAATATTTTTCGCCCTAAACTCCTAGAATCGTCCAAAAAATTGTCCAAAAAATATGAAGAGGGGAAAATGTTGCAGTGTCTCATTTTAAGTCTTAAAAAAAATGCGTTTTTTTCACCAACCGTTTCCAAGAAAAAAAATTGGTCTTTAATCATTTTTTCGAGCGTCTGGGTCGATGTAGCCTCAAAAAAAATTGTATGACAAAGTTTGCCACAGGTCACGAGGTAGTCGAGCTGCTCCCACGCAGCATGCGTTGGTTTTTATTTCAGATTTCCGTCATATCGTTATCGAATAAGTTTCTTTCTGGCGTCGTTTCGCGATAGCAGCATAGAGCGAGCGATAAATAAAGCCTGCGAGAGGAATAAGAGTCATAATGAAGGAGAATGAGGATCACGAAGACATAGAAGTGGAAAAGTCCGATGTACGAGGTCGATCGCACAGGATTCAGGGTCGGATACAAGAATCTCCTGCTCTCTCACAAGTAGCAACGACTTTCCGCCTCCACGGAGCGAATCCACGTTTATGAGGTGTAAGCTGGTGCTCGACGACGTCGCTCTGAGTTTCAGACCTCCACGGATCCTTCCCGTTCGTTTCGGTATCCCTCGTGCGTTTGCAAAAGGATCTCCAACAAGGGGCTCTTTCGCAGGATCAGCCGCTTTAATGTTCCAGTCAAGCTCCCCAGTAACCGTCATTCTTCTAGCTACTGCACTCTGTCCTCTTATGATAGCTTTTAACGTGTTCGCGACCCACCGAGAAGCAAGTACACTTCGTCCCATACTAGTCAGTTGGTTTCTACAAATTTATTCGAATTTCCAACAGCTTTGCCAGAGCGCGAAACCGATGATAAATTTCACTCTTTGCAGTACACTGCGAAAAAAATAATTGATCCAATATCATCGGTGTCATTGAATGAAATTTCGTTGATTCTATTGTAAAACTGTTGGTGTAAATAATCGGATTTATTAGTCCAAACAAAACGCTGTTGACTTCAATGACATGATAAAATTGAAAGGTTTTTTTATTCAAAAGATATATTGTTAGCCGAGAAACATTATTGAAACTATCTAAAAAATTATCGCGAACAAATCATATAGTTTTGAATGCAATTTCTGCAACGAACGAAAAAAGCATTTCAATTCATAACATGAATATTGTTGATTCGAGTACACAAGAAAAATTGAATTTCGCTCGTTTGATTCAAATAAAATTTCTATTGAGTACATATGTTATTTTATTGATTTCACCATATTTTGATTGAAAAATATTAAGCAAATGTCTGAATTGGTTTAAAAATTATGCGAAAGTCAAATTTGTTTCTTGCACATTTGGTTGAAGAAATTCAACCAAATCATGGCCGAGCGCCACCGAAATTATAGGTGTGGGGAAACCGGTAGTTCTCGGAGTAACCGCTAGAGGCCGCACGGGCGCTCGCTTCTCGTAAGCGAAGCGCGAACCGTAAATCTACTTAAGGCAGTAGTCTGCTTTACAAGCTTCAAAAAATCGATTTGAAGAAGAGGAAGGATTATTGTATGGCCCGGGGATAGCTGATTAACATCTAATTAGTGTAAGTATCCAAAAACTTATATTTTTTTGGACCGAAAACTTTAAAGCCCGTTTTCTCGAGTTTTCATTTTCACAAGTTTTAGAAAACGGTGCCGGCGATAGCAAAAACAATATATGTCCGATCGAAAAAAATCAAACTGATCTAGCTTTAGTATAAAATTATCTTCTATTTGAACTGAAAAAGTTGGACAAAAGTACTATTTAAATTACTTGTTTTGCAACTTAAAGTGAATTTTTTTTTCAAAAAAGTGATTTTTTTTCAAACTTCGAAAAAATTTGGAATTTCATCATTTCTTCGGTATTTTTTTAGTTCATATAGAAAAGGAACTTATAAAAACTAAAAAAAAATTGGTTCGACTGTTTCAGATGCATCGCACGACCTCCATCACCGGCACCGATTTACAAGTGCAGACTCCAGGCGCCCCAGAAAAATCGTTGCAGCTTTGAAAAATTTCAATATTTTTTAATAATAAAAATTGTTTTTTGAAGCTTGAATATAATACACTATCGTCTCAAAATTTCGTTTACCGCAATCATTTCCTTCCCTTTCAAAAAAATTGCTGAAAAAACGCTTTTTTCGGCTTCTAAAGCAGACTACTGCCTTAAACGCTGGAGAAACTCTAAACAGTATCGCTTCTTGGCCTGTGGCTAAGATCAAAGTGTAGTATCTGTTTTAATCAGTTGAATATCTGATACTCTCTCCACGGATATTCCATTGGATATCTGATATTCTCTCCACTATTATCGTGGATGATCATTCTAATGTTCGCTTTTTATTTAAGATTTAACACAAATTGAAAATCTTACGTCCCATGGCATATTCGTTTCGATGTAGTAAAGAAATAATTAATTCTATTGATTATATTTTGGTACGAAATAAAAAATGTTTGTAGCAACCGCTTAATTATTTCATTCAATACATCTACGGATTGCATATAGAATGATTTCAATAGAATATAATTTTATTCGAAGAATAATGTAGATATTCAGAGAACAGAAGAGCTTTTTTCAAATAAAATAATATATTATTTAAATCAATCACATTTTACAATATTTTATAGTATTGAAACAATCTCATATATCAGTGGCACTCCGCAGCAGCACATTTATTTGGATCAACCAATATATTTTTTTGATTCATTTGTTTTTTTTTCTCAGTGTACTTTTCGCCCTCATCACATCAGCAGATTCGTCAGGAGCTCATCGGTTCTACGAGAGCTAAATCTCCCAAACGCTGACGTTTCGAATTGATGCCCACTTCTTGCCCACCCAAAGTTTGGGTGAACATTTCAACATCCATCACTCGAACTCGATCGTCATGAGTTTCCATCTACCTCATTACAGGGATCCCCCAGCAAATTTACACGCTTATCAAGAAAATATAAAAATGCCTGCCCCAACCGACCGTAGGCTGAAGTTACCATTGGCTACCGGTGTTCTTCGGAAATTTCGTTCCGTCCCTGTAGTAACAATATGAAACAAAAGTGCGAGAGTCATAGCTGGAAGGTATTCTGCTTCGATGCGGTAGTTGTGATGGCCTAGAGTGCGTTCTTAATGGCATGCCCACGAACATTGTGCACAATACCACTTGCTCACCCTTTTATTTGCGTCTTCCTCTGACGCTCTCGCGGCTTTGATTTAATAGCTGGAGAGACGAAAAGAGTGCGCGGGGAAATGAGAGCAATTTGAGCCTAGGCATATGCCCGTGCCCTGGCTCCCCGCGGCTGCCCTCGGACGTGCACACACCCGAGTCCAGTTGGAAACCACGAGCACCGGCTGCCCCTGCCCCATCACATTTATTATATTACCCGTCTGCTGAGGGAGAGAAAAGAGAGCAGCAAAAAGAAATACAAGGAAAAAAGAACGCCTCTATCTGTCGGGACATATACAGTAGGCAGTATGCATACACGCGTATAAACTAGTTTCGAGCTAACAGCATCACGATTCTTCCTCATCGATTCTTCCTCCTTTCCTCTTTCCGTCGCGTTCATTCTCGTGCCAGGGCTTCGCTGAAACTGCGATGGTGTACAACCTGTGGAAGAAATTGCTCCTGCGGTTCATTTCGTTCGATGCGCTTTACATTACTGCCGCACTCTGCGGTTTTCGTGCTCTCAACATCGCAGGCACTCTTATATTACGAAGTTCCGGTATCCACCGAACGTCGATTCGATTGGAACGTAGGAACGGCGGTGTCGAACGCCGGAACCACAACCATAGCGGCTCGCGAAATTGCATATCGATCATGATGGAATGGTTGTCCGGTGGAGTCGGCAACATCTGTATAGACTGCAATCAAGCTCAGTGCAACTTTGACAGGTGGGTGTAGAGAGTGATGTGACTTTTGAGGTGACACCTGCAAGCCGAGAGTTCGCTGATGGAACTCTGCGAAGATCGATAAATTGAGCAATACTGTAACGGGCAAAGATTGAGCAAAGGATCACGCGAATGTCGTAGATGGAAGTGGGACTTGACAGGTCGTGGCCATAATGTGATCGATTCACGTGTACAGCTTCGATGAGTGGTTTGCAAACGCTGTGCTCTCCTTATACATCATCATCGCGGTTCGTCCAACTAGTGGCTGGATTTCCAATATGGTGGGGACACTCGAATCAAATAGGTGCCTCGCTTGTCATTAATAGAATCTAATATGGCTGCGATAAGTGGAGATTCCCAGAGCCTTGCGGACTTCATTTACAGGGTGCACGCAGCGAAGTTCTTCGTAGCTGCGCTTCGATTAACAAAAAAGAACGTCGGAATAAAAGAGAGAGGATGGAAAAAGAGCAGACATACTCGCCGGTGAGTCCAAGACCGAGAACTTCGCCAAGATCTACTACTACAACTTTTGCTTTCCACCTGCAGCTAATTCCCTCCTCGACGATCTTCGTTGTACACTGTCTCCGAGATAGACATCTGGAGGATAGACGGTGAGAGTGTCGGTTGGTGTAATACGCTGGCTACACGAAAACGAGCGTTCGACGATGTGTGGCGAGGGTCACCGAAAAAGGAGACACGTTCCCTCACCGCACACGTTGCCACACCTTTCACCGTTAAACCGCTCAAGTAACACACACACACAGGCAACGTTTTTTTCTAAAACGCCCCGAAAGGGAAATTCCGATGTAGTCCTGCCGCAAGCAAAATACTTCGAGATGCCAACCCAAACAGAAGTATTCGGACTGAAATACTTGAGATGTTCCTACTGCGAATGTCGACCATGTTCAAACGTTTGCATTTTTTTTTCTGTTTGCGCTGCGATGTGAGTGTCGAATTTCATGCTGACGTAGGGGAGGCTGGGGTCGATAGAAACACAGGTCAAATGAAACAAGTTGAATAACTCGAAGATGGTTATTGATAGCGGTGCAGGCCCAAGGGGGGATGGAACTGCTTTGCATATCGGAACCTGTCGCTTAGTTCACGCCGGCGCTCCGAGAGCGTCGAACATTTTATGTGGGTGCATCGCTTTTTCGACACAAAAAGTAAGTTTTTTTATTACTATTATTTTGCGTATTGCTCCAAAACTGTTGTTCCTTCTTCAGCGTTGTTTACAATCATCATTACTGTGAATATCCTAGTGAGTTTATTGTGGTCAGCACCTGCCTACAACATTTAGTTTCTTTGTTATTTGATAAATTGCTGGAAGCGAGGGTATGGGGGCAGTTGAAACAAACGGTTCGGGGTCAATAGAAATTGTGTTTCTATTGACCCCGAGCCGACATTTTATACGCAAGCAAGTTTTCCAAATCTTGCTTTTCTTTTAGATGCCAAGAAACCGTTCGAAACTACGAACCGCGGAAGCTGCGATCTCGAAAATTATAAAAAAGCATATAAAGATACCAAAAAATATATATAAATATATAAATATTAAAACGCTAAATAGGGGTAGGAAAAAGAGAAAGTCAACAATATACACCGATACCCCAGAAAAAGAGAAGACAAGGAAAGAGACTGAAGAGAAAGACCGCAAAAAACAGGCTAAGAGAGTAAAAAAGAAACTCGAAGACTAAATAAGTCGGTCTCATTGAGTATTATCTTTATCTTTAGTAAATTAAAACTAGGTAAGTAAAATATTATTGAAGCACCTCAATATGCCTTCGGTGATACCAAAACTGGAATGAAAAACAATAAAACCGATTATTTTAATTAAAAGTGTCATCATCATTAACAGTACCTGGGTTTAGTAGGAACATCAGTTCAACCAGGTGAAAACACCTGTTTCGATTGACCCCTATACAGGGTCAAATGGAACGTTTTCCAAGGGTTTTTAAATAGCTCCTACCTAAGTTCAGGGCATAGTAGGAGCAGAATCAATAGCCAGATAATCTAGCTGTCTTTTAAGCCCATTACCAAACAGATAAGGTACAAAATGAAGTCAAACTAACCGATTTTCTCAAAAACCTTCCAATTGAACCCAGCCTCCCCTACACACGAGAACGACACAGCCATGTGGTCGCGGTATTGAAGAATCGATGGACATGATAATGGAATATGCCCCAGGATACCACTAAAGTGATCAACATAATTTATCGGAGTGATATAATGGGTGTAATATCAATATATATATCAATATAAAATCATGACAATTACACTAGAAAGTCATGCTGTTCTTTTTATTTTTGATCCAAAATGGTCTAAGTAATGCCTAAAAAGTGATCAACCTAATTTATCGGCATGATACAAAGGATGTAGTGTCTGTTATACCAGTCTAAAATCATAACAATTACCCCAGAAAGGCCTCTGGTAGAAATGTTTGCAATTGTACGCCACCACAAATAGATGGATTGCCTTTACAAAAGTCACGATGTTGTTTTTATTTTTGCACAATATCTAACCGTAACCCAAAATGGTCTAAGCCTCAAAAGTGATCAACATAATTTATCAGCATGATACAATGGAAGTAATAACTGTTGAAACAATATAAAATCATAACATTTGCACTCGAAAGGCCTCTGGTAAAAATGTTTGCAATTATCCGCCACCATAAATAGATGGATTACCTTTACAAAAGTCACAATGTTGTTTTTATTTTTGAATAATATCTATCCGTAATCGAAAATGGTCTAACTAACTCCTAAAAAGTAATAAACATAATATATCGGCATGCAGTGACATAGCCAGGGCTTTTGGGGCCTAAGCCGGACCGTGATATGGTGCCCCAATTTTTACCTTGCCGTAAAAAATTTCAACACACGAACAGGCGTAAAATTTTTTTATGAACTAAAATCTGCATTTTCACATAGGTTATGCTAAGAGGATGAAGTTAACAATGATTTAGAAAAAAACTATTTTGCGTGCTTTCTGACTTGCAAAGTTGTTGATCACACATTTCGAAGTCGATTGAGTCAGTCAGATCTCGTTCAATGGACAAAATCGCCAGATTGTTCAATCTAGAATCACCCATCGTTGACCGTAGATAGTTCTTCATGAGTTTCCACCTGGAGAAACTTCTTTCAAAAGTCGCGATGCTGATGGCCACGATGAGGAAGATTTGTAGCATAACAACGATGTTCGAGACTGAATCAGCTAGGCTGAACTTTTGAATAAAACGCAGAAGTTGTATGGGCCCTTCGGTCTTCAGTGATTCAAGATGTTCAGGTATTGGAGAAGCTTCAATGAATTTAATCAACCTTGTGCGTTCCAGCATAAACTCACCCTTGCGATTTCATCAGCTTCCAGCTTGTTTGAATCGATGCTGATTCTGAGGTCCAAAAGATTGCTTGAACTCAAACAAACCCAAACAAACTTTTGTTGCTGTAATGTGAGACGATGACGCCATCAATGGCCTTTCCGCGTGGTTTTTCGACTTCGACTATTACTTTATGGCTATTTGAAATTGGAACCATAGGGTGAGTTCCAATTTCCAATGAAAATTGAGCTACCTGGCCTTTTTTTTATCAGAATTAACAGTTATTCGCCATGATTTGTGGGCAAAAATGTTTAATTCATCAAAATATGAGATAATACTGTCATTTTGTCTAAAAAATGTTGGTCACACAGTCGCCACACCCTTGCTACGCCGCTGTCGGCATGATACAATGGATGTTATAACTGCTACAACAATATCAAATCATAACTATTACCCTAAATAAGCCTCTGGTAAATATGTTTGCAATTATACGCAACCCCAAGTGGATGGATTACCAAAAGCCATCCATTTACAAAAGTCAGGCTGTTGTTTTAGTTTTTGCATAATATCTAGCCATAATCCAAAATGGTCTAACCAATGCCTTGAACAGGTCTGCATCGCCCAACATTTCTTAGCCCACCTCTCTCGTATTAACTGATTTAGTTTTACCATCTTTACATTTGTAGTATCAACGAGTGATGGAATATTTAAACGAAGGAAATTCATTTTGCAAAAACATTCTATGGGAATGGATAACGAAGAGTGCGAAACGTATTGCACACTGCGTTAGTCATCTCAATTGCATATTTTGATTATTTTGATTTCGTTGGGTTTTCACAAAAGGGTGTGAAATAGCTGTCTCACAGAACATAGATCCTGGTATGACGAATCGCAGAGCAGTGAGTTGAACAGCACTAGAAATGACAGGGATGGAAAATGTAGTAGAGCATGTCTCCCATGTGCGTCGAGGGTTGTCCCGTCGGGACTTCCAGAACTCGGGGAAAAAGTGGTTCCGGTGCCGCGTCTCATCTCGTCGTCTAACAAACTTATTTCAGGCCTGATGTCGAGGAGAGGTCGACTTTGGTGTACCGGAAGGAAGGGCCCGGGATGGAGCGTGGGGAATTAGGAAAAAGGAAAGGAACCTACCTGAGACAGGAAACTCGCTTGATTTCTCGTTCCGAAGCGAAAAAAGAAAGGAGGAAAATAGGGAAAAAAAGTAAGCAGGACAACGTAAGAGTCTTCTCGTCTCGTGAAGTAGTCGGTAAGAAAAAACCACCATGGAATAAAACGAGGGAGGCGTACAAGTTAGCCTTCGTCCAACAACTATGATCGATAATGGCTTGGTGGGTGGATACGCTTCAGAATAAATCCGAAATATTGGCTTTTGTGATGGTAAATATATAAATATTTGTGAATATTATATATACTGTATTATATATATATAGTGAAATAAATACTTCACTATGCAGTTACGAAGTTTGGTTTACAATTCGAACCCCCAATTTGTCAAACTGGTCGATTGAAATTCGAACTAAGAGCATGTACAAGATCAGCATAACCTCACAATTTTTCGGAAAGAATTTTTTCATGGATGGTCAAGTTTTTTTTAGAAAAAAAAGGACAAATTATCAGTCTTTGAAGAATTCATGGACGCAGAGCTTTTTTTGCCCTAAATATTATTTATCTCCGAGAAGCCTTTGGTGAAAATTATTTTTTTAATAGAGATAAGTACGATACAAACTTTACTTCAACGTTCTCATTAGAGCAACCGGATCATTCACGGGAAAACCAATTAAAACGTATACAATCCTGTTTAGGATTCTAGAAAATTGCAGTTTCTCATGCTGAATCATGAATTTAGTCATAGTTAATATCTGAATATTGAGTGTAGTGATTGACCTTGAAATTCTGGTATAGTTTATGAATTTTCATCAAGTCAATTTTTCATTTCTTTATTCTTATAATGCTCCAAAGCTGTTTTTGTTGCAAATTGAGGTTGTAAATCGCTAATATGAATACGTAGAAACTTTAGAGTGACTTTCACAGCCGAAAAAATCCACAATTAACCCTTGATAACTCACCACCGTGAACATTGTTGAAAAAGTTGATTATGGTAGATTTTAATAAATAAAAAAACACGCATTATGTAGTTTTTGAAAATTCTAATCAGGTGGCTAGTTTTAAGCAATAAAGGCAGTATGACAGGCATGTTACCTTGTGTCATAACATTCCTTTGTGATGTATTGAAACCTTTGAAGCAGTTGTTTGCTTCTTGTAGCACAAAGCCACGCCACACTTTTCGCACATCGTTTGTCGTTTCGATATTTTTTTCGATTTTATCAAAAACTTTACGCACACTCGAATCTTTAGACCTCGCGATAAGTAAACTTCAAAAAAATGTTGATCCAACTAACGCCATCTAGTTTGCGTGGATGACACTAAAGAAAGCCTAGAACGGTTTATAGCCGTCGTGTGAGGTTGATTTAACGAAGGATCAAACATCAATATGGACTTTTTTGAGGTTCATTGTGAATAAAAACTGTGACTGGTACAAAAAAAAAGCGAGAACTGATGTTAGGGAGCAACAATCGCCTTGCAGGATGTTTTTGAGGAAACTGAAGGTTCACTTTATGGACCAGGCATAGCATATTAAGGGTGAGTCAAAATTTTGTTGGTGATAATCGTACTTGAACCTCCTCCTCAGTTTTCCTCAAAACCGTATTTTTCAAACTGGTGACCACGATATCTCGAAATCTATCAAACGAATTCCTTTGAAAATTTGAATGACTTATTCAGTACTCATGTAGACACTTTGTAAACTAGGATAATTCTGATTCATCAAGCCTTTTTTTTATGTTGAAGAAGTCGTGAAAAAACATCAAAATTCCCGAAAAAAATGTTCGACAATATGCCAAAAATTTATCTTTCGATATTTTTTAATAATCCTAGTTGAAAGACTAGTTCATATTTCACAGGTTAAAATGCCGTTTGATTTTTTTGTTCCAGCGAAGTAGAACGCCCGCAATCGCGATCACCGCAAAACAACTTTTTTTAATTATGCGTGGCTAAGTTGCCGTGTACTTCTGCAATATGCGACAATTTCGGGCTGAAAAAATGTAAAGTGTGCTCAAAATATGAATAAATATGTGGTGAAAAGTTCACAGTGGTATGTTTATTTGGTTTGCCAAAAAAAAAAATCCCCAAAAAAGCGAAAAAAAGCCTCCGGATGGGATGACTGCCTTAAGTGTAAAAAATAAATAAGTGGTCGAAATAAGACTCGCATGTCCCTACTCTAAAGTAAATATATGAGGTAGTATAATATCCTACCAAAGGAACATCACTCAAACAACGTTTAACGCGTTGTTTTACTTCGATCCTCATTCGCCTACATAATCGTATTCTTCTTGAATTAATAGGGCAATTAAGGCCTTAGGCCACAGTAACGGGTATAAAATAATGTGCGAATTTAACCATTTTTTTGCATATGAAAAAGTGATTCACTCATAAAATTAATTACACATCTATTTAGTATGAATATCAAGCTGTCAGATTTTTTTTCGATATACAAAATGGTCAAGTACTCGAAACTTCTCGAAACATCTTTTTTTCCAATTGGCGTGACAGATAACTTCATGTTCACTCAATTTACTTTAAATTCAAAAGTTATGTTCCTAATTGCATTTCGCAGAGAAGTACGTACGGAATTTCTGATTAAGACGAAATGACACCTCATCGCGGTCGGTATGGTAGAACAATTATAGATACCCAAAAATCTCTGAAACGGCTCTTCAGATCCCATCGAAACTTTGCCAAACGACGTCAAATAGATAGACGAACAGCTGTCTGCCCCTCAAACTTTCTGAATTTGAGGGAAAAAAAAGGTGATTGGCGTGTGATAAGCCAATGTACGTTTTTTTTCTCTCAAATTCAGAAAATTTGAGGGGCAGACAGCTGTTCGTCTATCTATTTGACGTCGTTTGGCAAAGTTTCGACAGAATCTGAAGAGCCGTTTCAGAGATTTTTGGGTATCTATAATTGTTCTACCATACCGACCGCGGTGAGGTGTCATTCCGTCTTAATCGAAAACTTTTCATTTTATGAGCAGTTTATGAGCAGTTATAACGAAATTTTTCACTGAAAATTCATTTCTCAAGTTCAAATACCTCCAACTTTTGAATAAAACAATATTTTTTTAATTCCGTACGTACTTCTCTAGGCATCCTAATGTAGTTTGACGAGAATTTTTGTTTTTTGTTCTAGGTAAAAAATTGTGGATGCTATATGTCACGCCGCCGAGCGCCTAAAAAAGACATTAAAATACATTATATATATATATATATATATATATATATATATATATATATATCCTAACAGCTTGATATTCGTACTAAATAGATATGTAATAAATTTTATGAGTGAATCACTTTTTCATACAAAAAAAAAGTTGTTAAATTCGCACATGATTTTATACCCGTTACTGTGGCCTAAGTCCTTAAAGCGATGTCCAGCTTTGCTTCTGGCCCATCAGAGTACATTTTTATAAAAAGGTCTACGCATCCGTTCCGCAGACGAATTTTTCGACCACCCATCACACGAGCGTGGTAATTTTGATGATGTGATGTGCGGAGGAAAATCAGGACGGATGGTTGGTATTGATGATGCGGAGTAAGAGGATCTCGATTGGGAGCCACTGGTCGCATAACCAGCATAGCTCGGAGCTTTCTCAGTGTCTTATTTCTCTATACTCGCCGTACGGCGTAGCTTCTTCCTACGAGCAAGCCCGTCGAACTGCATCACCTCCGCCTCCTACCATCGCTACTTCTTTTTCTTCGCATTCTAGTTCCTGCTGCAGCATAAGTGCAGCAACGAGACAGCAGAGATCGAGGCAAGAGCCACCACACATTTGTATAGTATGAGGCGGCTGGTCGCATCTATAAAACGCATTCGATATAGATAGAAGGTAGCGGGTATAATAGGTAGTAGGCAGGAGGTACGTCGCACCCTAGCGGGGAGCCCATTATCGCCTCCCGGCAATCTCCAGTCGACTTGTTTCTTTCTTATTCGCGACATTGCAAGGGCTAAAAGACCGGAAGATGCTCTACGTGTACATTCTACACTTTTAAGTTTCAGCCTCCATTCGGCTTGGAGCTAAATTATTCGTTTCGGAATCTCGCGAGTCATGGGTTTCGACGTTTTCGCCTAATGACGTACTGTTGATGCTCGATATGTCTATATATATCCATATACACATGTACATGAAATAACTTCAATATAAATGCCACTCCAACCGCGTGGCCCTGAGTTCGGAATATTGAGGACTTTTATGGCGACGATATGATGACACAGGTGTGAAAAGCACAGGTGCAAATCCGGGAAGATGGCCAATGCAAATATTGTTCATGGAGATACGAAAATGGTATAACAGGCTTGATGGTTTGCTTCCGAAGATTTGTAAATCACGTACAGAAAATTGCAGGACGAAGGAAACTAGTAACCCTGTAAAACTGTTTTATTGAAAATGTACACCCCGTTGAAATCTGAACACTTTTACCTGTTTGTGCAGAATTAAATATAAACATTTGTATTTTAATACTCTAATTATGTGCAAACGGTTATTTGAGTATCTAAAATTTGGTAAATGTGCATCAAGAAGACATTTTTATGAAAATTATACCCCCCTTAAGGCCTTAGGCCACGTTAGAGGCCGAAAAATAGGCTTTTTGGAGATTTTTTATTCAGAAAAACTACAAAATGAATCGAGATTACAAAAAAGGGTGTTCATCATACATATCAGTGACTGTATACGATAATTTTTTTGAAACGATTAATTTCAAAATGGCAGCTGTGCAGCGTTTATCTCAAAACGGCATTTTTTAAGCTGGCCAGAAACATAACTCAGACAATTTTTAAGCGATTCACTTGAAATGTTGAATATATCTTGAAAAATACCTTGTCTATGGAAGTACGTAGGATTTTTTTTTTATATTGCATAGTTCATTTGTTATTAACGATTTTTTGGGCAAATTTTTGGAAAGCGAAAACTTTGCCTAAAAATCGTCAGATAATTGTTAAAAACAAATGAACTATGCAATATAAAAAAAAATCCTACGTACTTCTATAGGCAATGTATTTTTCAAGATATATTCAACATTTCAAGTGAATCGGTTGAAAATTGTCCGAGTTATGTTTCCGGTCAACCTAAAAAATGCAGTTTCGAGATAAACGCTGCACAGACGCCATTTTGAAATTAATCGCTTTAAAAAAATTGTTGTATAGTCACTGATATGTATGACAAACACCCTTTTTTGTAATGTCGGTTTATTTTGTAGTTTTTCTGACAAAAAAATCTCCAAAAAGCCTATTTTTTCCGCCTCTAGAGTGGCCTAACCCCTTAAAGGCTGAACCCTTCCACCGGTTGGTACAAAAATGATAAAAGTTGCGGCGCAAAAAGATATTTTTCTAATAATGGAAATAAATAAAACTCAAAAGTGTTTTTCCAATTTTTACTGAAATAATGTATAACATACTTTGTTCGATGCACTGCCGGTGTGAAAAAATTCCGTTAGGAATTCGAAAAACTCAAAACATTTTTACGTGTACAAAAAAAACAAAAACGCATACACGTATACACGCACACGAGTATATACATTTGCAAATTACATTTTGGACACTTTTTCGACATTTTGGAATATTCTGGACACATTCCCATTCCAATATTGGAAAAACTACTTTTTGACGAAAATAAAGCTTCCTCCATGAGAAAGTAAAAAATTAGTTATTTGCTTGCCTTCATTCTCAAACTCGTCAAAATTTGATGGCGTAGTAGAACAGCGTTGTGCAACGATGTATAATATGAAAATGTACGATGTCTGTAATTTTCATCGCAATACTCGTTTGCTTTGACTATTTTTAATCGCAGGATCATTAGGGTTGGCGCGTTAGACAATTGTGTAATTCAGATGACCATTTCACCCGGATGATCGGAAAGGATGGACATATCTTTTACGATGGATGGTTATGCATAAAGTTAATTTATTTCATTTTCTCAACTTTTCGCGTCATTTTACTGCCAACGCATAGATAAGAAACCATATCAATCCAGATACACGAGAGCAGAAATTTGGAAATATTTTGATCAAAGTAAAGCAGCTATCCAGTAAAAGTTGCCTCACTCAGCCGTGACTGGGCAATCGTCAAAGACTGAGTCCAATACTGGACACTGGGTATGGATACTCTATCGATGGATAGATAGATAGATAGACCAGCCTCAGCGATGGTTGGTTTCGAGACAAAACCCATTACTTTCGGAATTATATCATCCGACGTGCATGGTAACCTAGACATAACCCAGCCCTCGTATAAGAACTCGTGATATTTTGATTGAATAGATGTACCAACGCCCGGTCGTCGCTTGCGCCAACATTGGGACGGCCTGCATAGAAATAGCAAAGGTCAGCTGTACAGTCATCTGTCGTCTCAAACTTAGCTAAGTACCAGCTACTGGGCCTAGCAATCTGCTATAGACTTTCACAATACATTGACCAATGTTCGAGAGTAGCTTGTGCCAACATTGGGATGCCCTGTATAGAAATGGCAATGTACAACCGAGCTTCCACGATGATCGTAGACTTGACGCAATACTAGCTACTGAGTTCCGACGTTTTAGATTGTACTATGTATTGGCTCTCTCGTGGATTAAAACGTAGCAGAGTATTGTTCGGCTTCGTATAAAATGCTCGATACTCCTCTATACTTTGCATAATATGGTCGGTATCGTGTATATACTTTTAGTTTCGAACCGGGTATTTCGGTCCATAATGGGGCCTGATTCCAGTACTGGTATAGCCGGAAGGTGTTCGTTCTTTCACTACTGCGGGCCTGAGGCTTTCAA
This sequence comes from Ophion ellenae, assembly GCA_963210295.1. Lineage (NCBI taxonomy): Eukaryota > Metazoa > Arthropoda > Insecta > Hymenoptera > Ichneumonidae > Ophion > Ophion ellenae. Next base: position 54,689,098 of record OY723387.1, read on the forward strand.
TAGCTGGAGCCGGCAGGAAAACCATTATTTATTACCACTAGATGAGAAATTCGCCATACTTTTATGTTAAGTGAATTGGTGAGAACATTTGCATATATAGTCCAGATATAAATGAATTAAATTGCTTCACCTACTATCTCAGTCTTGGTCCTAGGTATCTAATGTCCACATCTAGAGCCATGGTCTCATGGTATCTAAGGTCCACATCTAGAACTTCGAAATCATGGTCCTAGGGATCTAAGGTCCACATCTAGAACTTCGAAATCATGGTCCTAGGTATATAAGGTCCACATCTGAAAGCTAATTCTTGAGTACCCAGTATTAGCGGTGCGTCACGGTTTTATGCCTTGCCTAAGCATGTTCGCCCAACATTAATCAAGGCTGTCCCATTCTTGGAAACCGATACAGGGTGCCCAGCATCGACCGCGCTTCACATTTTTATGCCTTTCCCAAAGAACTTGCTCCAGCATTGACCATTGGTGTTCATTACTTGCCAAACACTGGGTCAATGATAAACTTTCTACATGGGATGCATTTCCTTCGAAAATCGGAGGAGCCGCAAGAAATGAGGATGCAGAAAAACGCTGACTAAACGGGACGTGTGAGACTACAGTCCACTTTTGGACCTCAACCTGGAACAGCGCTAGCGAGTCACAATGAAACTATTCAAGTCCATAAATTCCATTTAAGAATAGATGGCGTCAGGCATATTGTCTTTTCCATTGCTGAATAGTTGCAAATACATCATGGATTTTTGAAAACCACAGGACAGCTACTTCCAGCGGGCTGAGGTTATCTTGTATCGGACTAGATGTACCTTCAAAGAAATCTAAACGTATTTCTCAAGCTGGAGGGAAAAAACAGAATGGGCAGAAGTCGATGCATATTATAATGTTTTAAAAAGAATCGCGATGTCATCATGGACGAAAGAGCTTGCACGTATGGAGGTGAACTACGAATGATCCTGTTGGAATAGCCAATCATTTGCAAAACTTTACCAACCATCAAACATTTGCGGGCATTTCCTTCATCCATGGGGAATTTGGATGCTGAATGAGAAACATTGGTATCAACTCTATACGCTCCACCACTTAGCTTTCCTATTAAGTCCGGTTCAGAGACAAAGGCAAGGCGGATGAAAAACAAGACCGACGGCTCGGGAATATGATCGATGAGAATTGGATCGAGCGCGCTTGATAGGGAGACTATGCAGATCTCACGGAGCATACACCGGTGAAAGCAGCTGTGGGATCCGCATGACGGTAGATGGTGGAGCGAGTTCTGCATTGCCCCAAGATCGTCGGCTGTACACTTGAAGAGAGCATCGCACTCTTGTAAATCATTGAAGAAATGAATCCAGTCTATGTTTGCGAACAGAATAGCCCGGAAGTCGCACAGTGTACAAGAAACGTTCTGTTTCACACGAGATTCTTGGGATAACTTCGCCAATGATTGATCAACAACGTGTGGCTTTTAAGCTGAGTTTCGAATGATATTTTCTGCGTGCATCAATTTCCACAAATTCGATTTGATTCGACAATTCTTCCATTGACAAACAGAGCGGCAACTTTTGCAAAATGGTGGCAAGACATTCATGTGGAAACTTGATTAGAACTGTTGTAGGGTCAAAGTGGAACCAGTGGCGGAAGTGGGTACACTGAACCTTTTCTGTTTCTCAGAAGCGGACATGTATAGATGTGCGTCTTTTTCACATTAGAACCGCCCTCGGATGCCAATAGGTTTGGACCTGTCTGTGAGTCGCTCCCGCGCAATTCGGTTGTGAGAGGTGATTTTATATTATTTTTTATGTAAAATGTTGAAAAACCAGCTGAGTTTGTACGTTTTTTGCTTCTTTTCCTATCGCAGTTATGTTCGAAGTCATTGTTCTCCCGCAATATACAGCTATATTGCGGTATTTGAGCATTGTGTTTGTTAATCTAACAAAAATAGAAACTTGTCAGTATCCGCTTTAGAAAAAAAGAGAAGGTCGGTACATAGCGGCTCAATTTTTAGAGGTACATAGAGGTAAGTTATAATATGAATATTTTCGCGTTGTGGTTTAGATAGGTACTGGTACTACCTCATTAGGTAGGTACTCATTGTTGATTAATATTCAATAAATGATTGTGATTGATCTCATAATATGCTGTATTTTTTAAATTAATTTTTCAGTAGTTTACTATACAATACTCCCCATTGTATAGAGAAGGGCACTCCATTACCTACAAGTGTACAGTGGATCAGGGTAATTTTCTTCCAATTTTGCTTGACTTTGAAATTTTGTTTGACTGTGAAATTAGGCATGTTTCACTGTGTACACCCCCAAGTACACAGTGGATCAAATCCCATTTTTTTAATGGTTATTATCTCAATATCTATTGGGTTAGACTGTTCAGTGTCGTTTAACAAAAGAAGCCATTGAAGACACCTCACGTTTAGTCAAGGTTTCATTGAGATTGTGTGAACGTTTAAGCAGCTATAGACCTCTGAAAAAAATGAGCCGCTGATCCCACTCTGACCCTACTTGTTATCAAATGTGTTTGAAGTATTGTAACTTTGGAAAAAACTGCTTTAACGCGGTCCTCTCGTTTCTCGGCTGTTTTTTCACGGCTTTTTCAATAATTTTTTACGGGCAAAGCATCAAATAATCAATCTCATTGTTTTTGCATAATCTTTATTAACATTTAAATAAGCTTTACAAATTTTTTGAAGTCAAAATATATAATAGAATAAAGGTTATAGTGGCCGACAGGAAGACATCAAGTAAAAGAGGTGCTTGACGGTGACCAAGATTGCGGCTGTTCTGCTTATCTGAAATCAAAAAACCAAACGGCATTTTAATCTTCATATTTAAGACTAGCGATTGAACTAGAGTGAATTCTAAATTACAAAAATAGACTTTTTTATACACTTTTGAAAATTACATTCTATTTTTTACTCATTTTTTCTTAAGTTTTTCGCTCGTACAAAAAAAAACTATCGAAGCAATCAAGATAATCCTAGTGCAATCGCTGGCTTATAACATATTAAAGATGCTGTATAAATTTGAACAAGATCGGTGCAGTAGTTTCTGAAATATCGTGGTCGCCGTTTCGAAAAATGGTGTTTCGAGAAAAACGCGATTGAAAGTTCGCGCATGTGATTTATACTAAAAATTTCATCTCACCGTCAATCTGCTATGCCTGGACCATACAATAGGCCTTCCTCTTCTTCTTGGAAGTCACGCAGAGCTGCTCCGTCTTCCCTTTTCGCGATTCGGGCCTGTTTTACAACATCACTCGTGCGCCTTTCTGAACGGTCGATCCGAGAGCTATCACGCTGTTGAACATATCCTTTAGCTTGTGGGCCGATTTTCACTCCCATGGTATCCAAGGTCTTCAGGGTAGATTTGAATCCTTCGTTGAAGATTATGACAGCGAGAAACGTGGCGATTTCAACCACTTTTGGCCCAGAATGGAGGTGCTTCGGAGCAAAAGTCCAGATTAACGAATTGAGCGACTCGTTATTATTTTGAGTTTCCGCTCCCAGGCATCTGCTTAACAATTCTTCTTTGGATAAATCCTCATAAATTGGCTTTATAACTTTTTGAACTGCTTCAGAAAGAGGCGGTTTATTGTGGTTGAATTGCTCAGCCTCTCCGAGAAGCTCATACCTGGTCCGTTCCAGGGCCGTAACTTGTGAACCACTTCGAATATCGAAAAATCCTTTGGCACACATTTTCTACACATGTTGTAGATGTGACTTATGAAGAAAAAAAATCGATTTTTTCGACCCGAGAATCTAGAGGACTACCTTAAGGTTCTAAAATACGAAACGTCAAAACGCCTCGCTTCCCTGCATCTTTTTTAATCTATTTTTCAACCCATTGCTAAACGCTGATATTCCTTAAAAGCTCAATATTCTAGAAGTTCATCAACCCGTCTAAATTGTACTTATATTCTCCGTAGGCGTTTTATTTTTGGAGTTGAAAAATCGGCAATTAAAAAAATGGTTCTTTTGATTCGCTGATAAGAAAAAAAAAGATTATAAAAGGTATCAGGGGTACGAAGAAAATTAATGTCAGGGTTAAGTGGTAAGCTGCACGATCAATTCGCGACCTTTATTACCCGATGGGATTCCAACGTCGCGCAGCTGGGTACGAGGCAAAAAGAGAGCAAAAGAGAGAGAGAGAGACGAAGCAGAACAGGAGAAACGCGATGGGGATATAGTCACTGTAGTCTCTGCACAAGCTCGTGTGGTGGAGCTTTCCAATATCTGTAATTGCCAGAACGTGGAATTCGACGATATTTCACAATTTTCGTCCTCCCCCAAGGATCGAGAGATCCGATCATGGATGGGCAGGGAAGGCTCTGTGGAGGATAATCTGCATTTAACTACTCTTTCCTGGTTGGCACACGTGTGTTCCGAAAGCCCGTGTGCTTAGGGAGAGATTTGTGCGTTCGCGAAATCGCATCGTAGATACAGAGTCTGCTGATAAACAAAGCCAAACAATATTAAGCAACCGGCCATTATAGTTTCGTGTCTATGGCCGTAATCGGTGTCAATGAAATTTTGATCACCAACAGTAAGAGATGTTTGGGGTTCGAGTGATACGAATTTTGCGCTTCTGCGACCAACATTAAAGGGTTGTACCCAGCTCGCAGCTGAAAAAAGAGGAATTTTTGTGATTTTGTTTCTGGAGAAACTTGTACGAATATAGATTTTTGTCATATTGTCAAGCATGGTTTAAGGCGTTAGGTCACTCTAGAGGCCGAAAAATCGGCTTTTTGGGGATTTTTTTTTCAGAAGAACTACAAACGAATCGAGATTACAAAAAAGGGTGTTTATTATACATATGAGTGACTGTATACAATAATTTTTTTGACGCGATTAATTTCATAATGGCGACCTGGTATCGATGATTCCATGTAAGTTGACAAATTTCATGATTTATTCATTCTCAAATTTTCAAACGCGTTTTTCTCAAAACCACGTTTTTCAAATCGGTACCCAAAATTTCTCGAAAACCAATGAACCGATTGCCTTGAGGTTTTTTGTGGTTATTCTATACACCATTATCTAGTACTTGTCATAGGATTTTTTTTCCCGTTATTTAGTTTTCGTTTTATAGCTAAAATAAGAACTAATGTTTGGCCCAAAAATCACTATTTATGTTCACACGTCCGCCATTTTGTCATAAATCGATATTTTCAAAATCGGCTATGACAAGTATCAGATTATAGTATCTAATTTAATCATCTTTTTGGTTTTTTTTTTCAGATGATTTTTGAAGAAACGCCAGTGGGTACCGTATACGCAGATTTTTTTACGACGCTCCAAGGATCATCCAATATCCTTGTATATTTTTGATATTTTTAAATAAAGAAAATCAAACATATTTTTGAATGTATATACTTTTAGATAATGAAAACCCAATCCGAAATTTCAAATAGTTTGCCTTGAAAAAATTCACAAAAATGACCTTTTTTCCGGCTTCTAGGTGTATATCTCCCCTTAAGTTGGCCGGAAACATAATTCATGTCAGACAACTTTCAACCGATTCACTTGAAGTATTGAATATATCTTGAAAAATACATCGTTATGGCAGTACGTAGGATTTTTTTTTATATTGCATAGTTCATTTGTTATTAACGATTTTTTAGGCAAATATTTGGAAAGTGAAAAATGTGCCTAAAAATCGTCAGATAATTGTTCAGAACATATTAATTATGCAGTATAAATAAAAAATCCTACGTACTTCCATAAACAACGTATTTTTCAAGAAATATTCAACATTTCAAGTGAATCGGTTGAAAATTGTCTGAGTTATGTTTCCAGCCAACTTAAAAAATGCAGTTTTGAGATAAACGCTGCACAACCACCATTTTGAAATAAATCGCTTAAAAAAAATTATTGTATACAGTCACTGATATGTATGATGAACACCCTTTTTTGTAATCTCGATTTATTTTGGAGTTTTTCTGAAAAACAATCCCCAAAAAGCGTATTTTTTCGGCCTCTAGAGTGGCCTAACCCCTTAAGTATCTTTTACAATTTTTGTACTGGCCACTGCTGCTCGGAAACAAATGATCCGAAGTAAAAAAATCAAACGCGTTGAGTTTTGGCATGAAATTGTCTAGGGCGTGGACGAAGGATTCAATAAAATGTTTATTTTAAAAAAAATAGTCGCAACCCAAAGTAAAAGTTATCGATTTTCGGCGAAAAAACGCTCTATTTTTGTTGATAAAAAAAATATGCCTAAAAAAAAATATCCGTCGTTCAAGCACAGCTTTTTCATACGTAAAAGGAGCTTGTAAAATGTAAAGTTGATCAGTGCAGTGCTTTTTGAAATATCGTGGTCACCGATTTTGAAAAAGTTATTTTGCGAAAATACGTTTGTAGTTCGACTGTTCACGATTTGCCGAATCTACCCAAAAACGCTCACAATGTCCTCAATTTTGAACGGATCGATTTGAAATTTTCAGAGTATATTTTTTAAATGATATATTTTGCAAATCCGTCGAAAACCAAAAAACCATATTTTTTAATTTCTAACCAGGTCTCTCGCCAAATTAGCGGTCTGCAAAAATGTCCATTATATTCTTCCAAACCTTCGTGCATTAAAATAATTGACTCTGATAATCATCAGGCCCCCCATTGCTATACTGCAAATTCCATTATTATTTCGCCTAGATTCCCTTGAGAAATGGTCCATTTTTATAGTTCATCTAGTTGTGTAAAAAAAGATTTTCCAAACTTGCAATTCGCAATAAATAAAAAACATGATTATTTTAAAAAATGTAGCTAACCTCGATATTTACAACAAAGTTAGACCTTTCGAAGCGTTGTTCCATCGCAACAATTTGCTTAGACAATACTGCCTGTGTCTACGGAGGCGACCACGACTTAAAAATTACATATTTCAACAAAAATTTGTCGCATTTCCGTAAGGATGGATGCACCAAATACGAGGAGCACGCAAGGTGGGCGAATGTCGACTTTTGTATAGAATCTCAGTTCGTAGAGAGTGTGCAAGCGATACAGGATGCCATAGACCGCGTGCAGAGGCGAAAAAGATCCTTAATTGATGAAGACGGATCCATGGCGAGGGATAGGGGACAAGAGGAAAGTAAAGGCCGCAAGTATGATGTACTGCGTTAATAACCGAAGCGTCCACCCTGCAGACCATCCTAACGATGTTTTAAGCTGTAATTAATTTACTGGCTCGGAGAGGACGGCCGGGTCTTTTCTCTCCTCCTCTTACGCCCTCCACGCTACCTCAGCCCCTGTTTTTCAGCCGATCAGAACAAATAGAGTCGACGTGTTTGGAGCGTGTAGTGCAGGGTCAGTATAGCAGCGAGATAGGACAACGTGTGTATGTAGGGGCTTATATCTCGGACATAGAGAACATTATATATATATATATATATATATATATATATATATATATATATATATATATATATATATACAGGGTGTCCCTCTTATCTCTGCCAACCGAAAAAAACTCGGTAATTCTCGACGTCACAAACAATGTTTCGGAAAAAAAGTTGTACGCTGTGAAGGGGGCCATTAAATAGGATCAATTTTTTTTCTATTTCTTGATTTTTAAAAATAGAATGGTACATTTTTTTCAATCTTCTTGTGGAGCACCTCAAGCCGCATAAAAAATATTAAGGGGTCAAGGTCGTTCAAGGTCATTCAAGGTCACCTATTTAGATTTGTATCATCGATACTGACCTTGAATGACCTTGAACGACTTTGACTGTCTAACGTTTTTATGCGGCTTGAGGTGCTCCACAGGATGGTTGAAACAAATGTACCATTTCATCTAAAATAGTGAAGGTGACCTTTACTGTGCGTCAGCGCCTCCACCGAAATAGAAAAAAATTGATCGCATTTGATGGCCCCCTTCACACCGTACAACTTTTGTCCGGAATATTTTTTTGTGACGTCGATAATTACCGAGCTATTTCGGGTGGCAGAGATAAGAGGGACACCCTGTATATATTATACATAATGATATAAAAGTCGAACGGTTTTCGAAATTTTGGCCTTTATGTTATCTTTTGAAAAAAATTCGTCTGCTTTTGGTTTTCCGCATGCCATTTCTATAAATGATGTGAATCGACAACAACTAAACAACTTTTTAAAGTAATTGACAAGATATGCGTAGTAAATCTTTTTTACACCGCAGACTGTCAAACTCAGATGTTCGAATTGGTTCGTAGGAAAATTCTGCATAAAATCTTTTTTCATGAAGTTTCCTTGACATTCGAGGTTAGAAAAAAGACTTTTCTGGATAAAACAAATAGTCAAGAGTATTTTTTTTTACCGGGTCAAAAAAGTTATCATTTGTAGAAATGACATGCGAAAAACCAAAAGCAGATGATTTTGATCTCAAAAACCGTGGGACTTTTACTGAACTGAAATACCAGCGTGTAGGAGGACATGATCTGATCTATCGACAGTTGCAGGATCATCCATTCGTAACAGGACACCCTGTGTATACAGGGTGTCCCAGAACTGAATGCGTTCCCTGAAATGGGGGGTTCGGGGTGAAATTCTGAGTCGATTGATATAAGCATGTATGGGTCTCAGATCAACCCCTGAATTATTGTTAATTGTTAAAGGCGGGCCAATCAGGTGCGCTCGCCTTTAACAATCAATAATAATTCGGGGGTTGATCTGAGACCCACACATGCTTATATCAATCAACTCAGAATTCCACCCCCAACCCCCCATTTCAGGGAAAACATTCAGTTCTGGGACACCCTGTATATATCTCTTGGCAAGGGGAACAGTGGTATACGGATTGAAGGCCGGCTCGGCTGGTTCTCTCGACGTTGAGTCCGTAGAATCGATCGCTTTTTCCACTCGAACGAGCAAAATCGATCGTGGACCACGCGCAGCTTTTGATACTCTCGTCATGTAAAATCTTTTTTCATCTCCATTCGATAGCCTCCAACATGCACACTTTTTTCACCTTGTGCTGTTGCTCCTCCTTCTCTCTAGACGACCATGATGCTCGCACCATAAAAATCCTCAGAATCTTCTCAATAATCGACCCTGAAGTCGTCGGGCATTGACTTTGACATCACTTCGTACAGATAAAACTCGATTTCAACGGATTACACCTTGCTCGTGGCCAAAAAAAAGAGGAATTTCCGTGAATTTTTTCTGGGCAAACGTATGCAGGTTTTTATTTTTTTTACGTCAAAGAGCATGGCTTTGAGTATCTTTTGCAATTTTTGGATGGAAAATATTTATCAATGCGTTTGTGCAGACCACTGATGGAAAAATATTCTTCGCGGTGTCCACTGCTACTCGAAAACAAATCATCCGAAATTACAAAATCAAACGCAAATCAAACGCGCAGTTTTTTTTCGTGAAATCGTCTAGCGCTTGGACGATGGATTATTATTACGAAAGCATCGATTTTCGGTGAAAAAACGCTCTGTTTTCGTTGATCAAGAAAGAACTATGGATCGAAAAAAAAATACTTCGTTCAAGCACCGCTTTTTGATATGTAAAAGAAACGTGTAAAATTCGAAGTTATCGATGCGGTGGTTTTTGAGATATCGTGGACATTTTGAAAAAGTCATTTTGAGAAAAACGCGTCTAAAGTTCACCGGTTCGCGGAACCTACCGATAAACAGTAACCCTGTCAATTTTAAACGAATCGACTTGCAATTTTCAGGGTATACTTTTAAAATGTGATATCTTCAGAACCCTACGAAAACCGAAAATCGATAGTTAAAAAATTTCCACCGGATGTAAGCCCTTAAGGTATCCCTTTCACGAATTCGAATATTTAATAATTAACTGATTCTTGTTTATAATTGAGTAAAAATACATCCTAGTATACTGGTAAAACATCAAGCCAAGTTACCGAACTTTTGAGGGGCTATACCAGTGTGACACTTTCAAAAAATCGATTTTTTTTTGCCTTTTTCGACAGTTTATACTTTCACGAATATCCTGTAAAAATTTCAAGGCCTTATCTCTATCATTTTGTCTTGCAAAAATCGATAGTTAAATCTTTATACGCGTTTTTCTCGAAATGACATTTTACAAATTTGCTGACATTGTAACTCAAAGAGGAATTATCCTATTGACTTGAAGTTTGAACAGAGTACTCTTGAATATATTTACTCTGACGTAGGATATTTTTGATTGAATGAAAATTGACCATTTGGCATTGAAAAAAACGACCATTTTATTGGCAGGAAAACAGACTTTTTTCATAACTACGCCATTTTGTTAGATTAGATTTTGATATTTTTTCGAAAATCCTACGTCATTGTGCAGGAAATACCTTCCAGTTTAACGGAATTTCTTCCTTTTTCGGTTTCAGCTACTCAATCGGCCGGAATCATGTCAGCAGTGGAGGAACTTTTTTTTTGGCGCCTCTGAAGGCAGCGCATAAGTCGCTTGGATCTCAATATTTTTCTATGAAAAAATTATGTAATATAGGTCAAATATAGCCAAATATATTCTTAATTTTCCAAAACATTTAATTGAGTACTTTTCTGCCAAAAAATTCCCGAAAATAACCAAAATTTTCAGAGTTCACACTGGTAGATCCCCTTAACGAAAAATCACGACTCTAAAAAATCGTCTCATTTATGGGCGCATTATGGAGTCGACACGTTGGTCACATTTCCATCTCATAATTCATACACTCAATAATTCTAGATGCCTGCTATAAACTGCTCACGCGTGTAAAAAACTCTAAAGATACTAGTCTAAAGAAAATATCAATAATAAAACTTGGAGAAATGTGACTAGCAGAAGAATTTGGAATTTTTTGAGGATTTGAGGATAAATAAAATTAAACAAAAAATTAAAAAAACTGAAATAAAAATAAAAAACGGGAATAAAAAATTAGTAGATTTAGACATTTTTACATGTAAAGATGTCTAATTTAGACATTTTTACATGTAAAAATGTCTAAATTTTTAGTAGTAAAATGTCTAAATTTTTAGTAGTAAAATGTCTAAATTTTTAGTAGTAAAATGTCTAAATTTTTAGTAGTAAAATGTCTAAATTTTTAGTAGTAAAATGTCTAAATTTTTAGTAGATTTAGACATTTTTACATGTAAAAATGTCTAAATCTACTAATTTTTTATTCCCGTTTTTTATTTTTATTTCAGTTTTTTACATTTGACATGACACTTTTACATTTCCCCTGAAACGTGCCAGCTGTAAAAATTCACAGCTGGCACGTTTCAGGGAAAATGTCTAAATCTACTAATTTTTTATTCCCGTTTTTTATTTTTATTTCAGTTTTTTTAATTTTTCGTTTAATTTTATTTTTTATTCCAGTTTATCGTTGGGTATGATAATGAATTGTAACTCTTTTTCATCAAGCCCCACTGTAACGAACCGATGATTGAGCACACTGTAAGGAGGCTCGAGACAAATTATTCGCGCAGGTTCGAAAATCGCTGACGGCGAGAATTTGGCTTCGAGGCAATTATCAATGATTAACGTACGTTAAAGGTATACTCTCGTTTTCCGCCATGAGAAAGCATTTGACCTGCGTGCAACTATCGATACCAAGATGAGCAATAATATCCATCATTAACGAAAACCCAATTAATATCGATTGCAATAAATTGCCGGGCATTCTTTGCAGCAATAAAATGTACCAAGGCTGTAATTGGGGTTCTCGAGGCCTTTAGTGACTTTTCTCAAAACCCAATTTCACCCGAGCACTTCACCTGCCGTAGCGGAATAAAAAAGTGTCCTCGTTCCCCGAAGCCTGGGAAGAGCACGTGTTGCAACGCGCGCCACAGTAAAGACAGAGACGGAGAGTGCGAGAGATCGTGGCAGAAGTACGCGGCACGTCAAAAGATAGAGAGAAAAGTCCTCCGCGAGGTGAATCAGGAGGGAAAGAGACGGGGAGAAAAGGGACAGAGATATCAGCGTCAAGACGACGTACGATCGTTGGCCACTGTGAGGAGTTATATCGGAGGGGGGAATAAAGAGAAAACCTGCGTGAGAGGTAAAGCGAAGGCTCCGGGACCGGGGGGAAAAAGAGATAAAGACTGGTACTCGTCCAGATTCACCGTATCGGACGTACACACTCGATGTACTAGATCCTCCGTCGTACGATGTACTCGATCTCTGCTCGTTCCCTTCCACGCGGTACCTGATGATACCTTCGGAAATCGACAGACTCGTGACCCCAGATATCTGCGTACACCGGAAGATCGTACAGGGTGGCTCAAAATGACCAGACATTTTAATTTATCAATAATACGTATTATTTATTTAAAAAGTACGAACATTTTTATTTTAGTGTGAGGTACAAACACGGAGGTTATGTGTGAAACACACTGCAAAAACTAGGCGTGTTTTACGTGTGTTCAAAGTATGTGGAAGTAACACAACACAAAGGCTAGACACGTGTTGCCATGTTGATTCTACACATTTGTGCATTTGGCAACACGTATCCCCCATGGAAATTTATATACGCAAAAATATACTGAAAATTTATTTTATTAATAATTGTAATATATGTGAAGTGTATGCCATATATTGAAAGTATATGTTGCACATATGTGCCAAATTCGAATTTTCGTAACGTTTTTATGCATGAGATGTATATGCGTGGTATTACTGTATATCAATGTATCATATATCAATGATATATGTAGCATTTACCCTGCATATATACCACATATATTTAGCATATATGTTGCATACACACTGCGTACGTACCACATATATACTGCATAAATGGTACATATATGCCACATATATACAGATATGCGTATCATATCTGTATATAGTGTTTATATGTAATAGCGTACTTTAACTGTAAGTTAAGTTTTTTTAGTTTAAGTTTTAAGTTTTATTAAGTTTAACTGTAATAGTGTTTATACACAGCATATATTTTTTGTCAGGAATATGTATAAAAAATGTATGCGTCATATATGACGCATTAATGACACATATATGAGTCATATATGACGCATACATTTTTGATATATTTTTCTGACAAAAAAATAGATTGAAAATATATCGAAAATATATGCGTCGTATATGCCTCATATATGCATCATATACAGTGTTTATACGTAGCATATATGTTTTGGTTAGAAAAATATATCGAAAATATATGGGTCATGTATGCGTCATATATTTGGTGCATATATACTGAATATATACGTATTATTCTATTTTTCGTCACTATATATGCAACCGATATATATATGTATGTAGCATATATTTTCTGCATATATTTTACATACATAAATTTCCATGGGGGATGCCATTACAATTACACGAGAAAGTGTGCAATTTTACGCATTAAATTATTCCACACCTTCGTAGCTGTCCCCATCAGTAACACGCTTATTCGAATACACATAAAGCGCGTAGTACATACAAGACGCATGTATACGCACATTGGACTAAGGGAAAGGTAGGGGTTTCAACGTGAAAAAAAAACACTATTTTGCGATTTTTTTCATCTATATGGATAGAGTTAATTTATTGAAACCTTTTGTACATTGTTAAGTGTCATTTCAAGAACATTCCGTGAAATTTGTACGCGAAAATATCCACAAACAAGCCGGTGACAAAGCTTTTCCAAGAACGCCTTTGGAAAAACACGATTTGCGGTGTTCACTGTATCTCAGCTAGAAATTATCTGAAATCAAGTACCATTAAAACTTAGTCAAAGTATCATCAAATCCTCCCCCCAACGGTCTTTGATAATTTTTTTTTTTCATTTCTAAATTTTTGGTGGTCATGTAAAGTGAAAAGTGCTATTTTTCACGAAAAATTCCGCCATTTTGGGGGTGGAAAACCCCCGCAATGTAAAAAAAATCTCAAACTAACCGTTGGGGGGAGGTATTTAAGGGGTAAGGCCACTGTAAATTTTGCCAGACGAAAATTTGGCCATCGAAGGACAAATGTATGGTGCTGGGATTGCAGACTAACGGTAAATTTTTTTTACCTTCTTTTTTTTATTTTTTCCAATAAAAAACTATTCGCAAAACTTTAAACGCGTTTTTCTCGAAATACGGTTTTTCAAAATGGCACGCAGCATCACTCGAACAATTTTCATTTTTTTTACTTGAAATTTTGACCAGATGTGAACATTAACATTATCTTGAGAATGTCGATCGGGATTTTCAATAACTGTATTTATTGATTTTTTATTAACAAAAAACTAGCCGTTTTTTTCGTCAAAAATCAATTTTTTTTTTCAAACGCACGCCAAAACCACAAAAATTGATACCTTTTAAAATCCGATCGACATTCTCTAGCTATAACCCTCTAGATTGATGGTTTTTTTTTTTCTAGATTCAAAAATGCACCAGTGGTGCTGCGTGCCGCGGAGCCCTGCAAGCAAAACATGTCCCGGGAAGATAGCTGTGGAACCGCCATTTTGTTTTTTTTTTTGCTGTAAAAAAATTTGATAATAAAGTTTAATGTATGCCCGATAACACCCTTAAAAGTTTTTTTTCAATTACCTTCAATTTTGGAAGCAAAAAATTCGTGAAAAAACCTTTTTTTTTGGACCGTTACAGTGGCCTTAGGCCTTAATGTGTAGAAAGTGGGTGCCAAGTTTGAAATAAATCGGTCATGTAGTTTTCAAATGGCAGTGAACACGGACTTTGAAAAAGTGGTTTCGAGAAAAACGCGGCACCGGCTTGTTTGTGGATATTTTCGCGTACAAATTTCACGCAATGTTCTTGAAATGACACTCAACAATGTACAAAAGGTTTCAATAAATTTACTCTATCCATATAGATGAAAAAAAAATCGCAAAAAAGTGTTTTTTTTTCACGCTGAAACCCCTACTCTCCCCTTGAGTGTGAGGTACAAACAGGGAGGTTATGTGTGGAACACACTACAAGAACGAGGCGTGTTTGACATGTGTTTAAAGTATGTGGAAGTAACAGAACACAAAGAGCTCCAAAATGAATTACAATTCGTGAAAAAAACGTCTCCAATCGTCCGAACGACCAACTTCTCCATCCGAAGCGTCGGAGGAGCCCCACGTGCTTTCCAAATAAGCCAAGAATTCAATAAATCCTGGAAAAGTTGATGCGGGAACGCGATACGTTGAATGTGCACGGGAGTATTCACTCGGGATTATTCATGACCGATGAATCCTCGCGGTATTCCGGCTGAATCCAGAGAAATGGAATCTTCCGGCCGAGACATACCGCGATGTTTTCCCGGAACGTTGGAAAACAATTTAACGAGGAGAAAAGTTGGCTCGGGTGCTTTCTCGGCTCCGGGGTACCCGCACATACGCCATTCGCAACGTAACGCAACGTATAACCTTGAACGTATAGGTATTTTACGAGTACGGGAATACGAGAGATTTGAAGTGATGGGAGTGGAGGACGCTCGGCGTCGCGACGCCAGACGTCGTGGCTCGGCGCCGGGCATCCTAGACGATGGGACAATGCCCGGGCTGGAGGATCACACGCTATATATATATATCTGCCTCGCGAAAAACGGAACCACACGGACCCGAGGTTACGTGAATAGCGGAAAACCGTAGCCAGCATCCACCGACGAGATGGACCGACCGGACGAACAAAAAAAAAGCGAAGACGAAAGAAAAACAATAACGAGGAGAAGAAAAAAAAACATTTCATGGCTTACGGGACCGTTGCTGCTTCCTTCGATGCTTCGCGTTATGAAAGAACGGAAAATAAGAACTCGTGTATACGGTTCGCAAGTTCCGGGAGCGAGCTGATGTTCCGTCTGACTTTTATTGGGTTCTGGTCATGAGAAGTTTGCACTTGATTACTATCAATTGATTTCGACAGAATGTTCGCCAAATTGCGAATGTAAGTCAACGAATCGCTGACGTGGAAGTTCACGTAAGATATGTACGAGTATACTTTGCCAAGTTTCGATGCTGAATTCGTTTACGTCGTTAGCTCCCGAGCGCTGGGAGAGCGGAGAAAAATGATGAGAACTTCATTACGTGGGTGTGTTTTGGACTGGACCGGATGGCCCACGTGTGCTCGACAAAGGTATCAGACATTTGGGTACACGTGGCACAAAGATTCTGAGAGTCGTGAGTTCGTTTGTGACTGTGAATGTACTTGTTGGATGTATGCTGGGAGACACGTGTCCTAATGAGACAGATCCAAGTTTATATGATTCTGCCACGTTTTTATTAAAGCTACCACGTTTCTTTCATTCCGATTTCTTTACAATTTAATTTCAATTATTCAGGCTTTCCAATTTCTTTCCAATCTTTCCTATTCCGTTTTCTGATCCAAGTTCATTAAGGGGGGATTGTCTTTTTTTTCGCAAAATTTACCGCTTTTTGGGAATTTTTTTGTGAAGAAAGTATACAACGGAAAACTTGTGAAACTTGGCATATAGTTTTATTGATCTCTTTACTACGTACAAAATTTTTTTTAAACAATTTCATCAAAAAATCCGCCTCCCACCCCCCTCGACGCGCGATGGTCCTTTTTTGATGGTGTGCACGATTTCTCAAAAACTATTCAACCGATTGCCTTCAAATTTGGACAGAATGCTCAGCTGACATCCTTTTATCGTTTGATGAAGCAAAAAAGCAATACGTTTAATAGTTTTTTATTTATAACAAAAAATCGATCAATTTTTTTCGAAAAATCGATACTTCAAGTTCAAAACGTCACCAAATCGTCAATTTTTTTTTCCCCTTCATCGAACGATAGCTATATGTGTCTAAAGTAAAATGCTTTTTGGGTTTTTGTTGCAGGATGAACGTGAAGGCTGTAATCGTGCACACCATCGAAAAAGGACCATCGCGCGTCGAGGGGGGTGGGAGGCGGATTTTTTGATGAAATTGTTTAAAATTTTTTTTGTATGTAGTAAACAGATCAATAAAACTATATGCCAAGTTTCACAAGTTTTCCGTTGTATACTTTCTTCACAAAAAAATTCCCAAAATGCGGTAAATTTTGCGAAAAAAAAGACAATCCCCCCTTAATTCTACCACGTTTTTATTGAGGCCTTAGACCACAGTAACGGGTATAAAATCATGTGCGAATTTAACAATTATTTTTCGTATGAAAAAGTGGTTCACTCATAAAATTAATTACACATCTATTTAGTATGAATATCAAGGTGTTAAAAAATATATATTTTGTTTTCGGTGTTCAAAATGGCCAACTACTAATATTTCCTTTCGTTATCTTTGTTTTTAGGCGCTCCGCGGCGTGACATTTGGCATCCACAATTTTTTACCTAGAACACAAAACAAAAATTCTCGTCAATCTACATTAGAATACCTAGAGAAGTACGTACGGAATTTAAAAAATATTGTTTTATTCAAAAGTTGTAGGTATTTGAACTTAAGAAATGAATTTTCAGTGAAAAATTTCGTTTTAACTGCTCATAAACTGCTCATATAATGGAAAGTTTTCGATTCATCAGAAATTCCGTACGTACTTCTCTGCGAAATGCAATTAGGAACATAACTTCAAATTTAAAATCGAGTGAAAATTGTTGAAGTTATTTGTCACGCCAATTGGAAAAAAGCTGCTTCGAGAAGTTTCGAGTAGTCCGCCATTTTGTACATCGAATAAAAACATTCTAACAGCTTGATATTCATACTAAATAGATGTGTAATTAATTTTATGAGTGAATCACTTTTTCGTACGAAAAAAAAAATTGTTACATTCGCACATGATTTTAGACCCGTTACTGTGGCCTATGGCCTTAAGGTAGTACCTCCACAGAAGAGTTGAATTGAGAAATGGTTGAAATTTGACATATACGTTATTTAATACATTATCCAAACACCCATGTACGTATTGCAAACTGGCTTGGTATTGGCACTGTACTGGTGCCAGAGCTGCCAATACTGGCAGGCATCTGGTACTTGGACGAGAGCCAAGCCTTGCCCAAGTCGGAATGAGTATTGAGACAACGTTGGTTTGTTAACACCGGTCCAAGTTATGGCGGCGTGAGTCGGCCCGACACTGTTTACGGGTATTGGCTCAGAATAAGTGCCCAGTTTTGGGCCAGATATCATTGCCAGTCTTGAGACAAACCCTAAATCAGTACTTTGCCGGTACATGCCCGTGTATAGACTGAGGACTTGGCTTAGTCTTGGCTCAGTACTGATGCCAGGGCTGCTAATACGGGCAGGCTCCCAAGGGCCAAGCCTTGCCCAAGTCGGAATCACTATTGAGACAAAATTGGTTTGTTAACACCGGTCCAAGTTATGGCGGCGTGAATCGGCCCGACACTGTTTACGGGTATTGGCTCAGAATAAGTGCCCAGTTTTGGGCCAGATATTGTAGCCAGACTTGAGACAAACAGTAAATCAGTACTTTGCTGGTATATGCCCATGTATAGACTGGAAACTTGGCTCAGTACTGACGCCAGTACTGGCCGGATACTGAATGCTAATATTGGGTCAGATCGTGTAAACAATACTGGCCCAATTCCGAAATGATAACACCGGTCCTCCGCTTGGCAAGCGTTGGCATAGTATTGGTGACTAGTACCGGCTGCCAATATTGGGCCAGAGTTGCGGCGTGTTCCCGGTCACCGGCATCAGATAAACATCGGCTGGTTGTCGAAAATATTTCCACCGCAGTAGTTTTTTTTTTCCCGATCGTATCTAAAAAATATCTGAAATAAAAAAAAATATTTCATTGCACCCAGTTCTAAAAATTATATTAGTAAAAATTTGAAAAATATTTACCATTCATACGTATGTACGTTATTGTCGCACTGAAGGATTTTTTCGTTATACCGTTCGCGCCCGGTTTCCCCGTGGCCGAGTATTTTTCCTGCACCGCCTTTGATATCAGGCCAGCGATCACATTGCGGATAACACCTTTTCCGTCGGTCGGTGAACCCACCAAGGATCTCATCACCTCCATCTAAACAGAATTGAAAAATATAGCCACTTCCAGAGTATTTAGTATGAATTAAGATGCTCTTCTGTAATTTTACATCAGCATACATAATTTCGGTCAAAGTAAATAACATTGTATTTACCAAAGCGTTTTCTTTCCCCTTGTCCTCCGAGACTCCCTGATCGAATTGAACAAATTCTTTAAAATAAATGATAGAATAAGTAAAGAAAATATAAGAGACAGAGAGAGAGAGAGAGAGAGAGAGAGAGAGAGACAGAAAGATAGCGCAGTCCCACAGCAAGTAAGGAACGGAGAAAAAATAAATGAATTGTTTATTATGCCTTAACATGCAGTAGACAAAAAATACAAAATAAAATGAAAAAACAAGTAAAAGAAAAATTCTTTGTATATCTTACCTGGTTCACCTTATAGAACGTTCGAATTTTTATAGCACACTTAGAGCACTCGAATTCGTGTTAAGACGAGAAAAATTAATTTATAATAATAGAAAAAGTGTACTGTATAAAAACGAATGGGAATAGATGAAAAGCACTTGGGGATTGAAACAAGTTCACACGTAGACGGCACGAGAAAGACTGATGCCCAACGCTGCCAAAGAAATCCTAATTCTTTGTTGACGCTGAGCGTGGATCAGCGTGTGGGTATATAGGTGCATATACTCACACGAAGTGTATACTTGCCGCGGAGGGACAGTATGCGGGAAGAAAACAATCTTCAACCGTGTGCGCCCGACGTAGCGAATGACCACTGACACACACGCATTGTGTCGAGGCATAACAATGTCTGCCTCGACGCAAGAAGGCGCGAGAGCCGCCAGAGTCGCGGCGTACGTTCAGAACGAACACGCGAAATAGTGAAATAAAATTACATCGTCTACTTAGCCAATTTATGGATATCCGTAAGGAGACAGAAGAGTCCAGAGGAGTCTGTAATGGTTCGGGATTCTCTCCAAATGTTATAGCAACTTTACTTTTACAATACTTTGTGTAAAAAAATCACCACAGTATCTTGATATATGCAAAAATTAGAGCAGTTTGACATATTTCGAAAGTGTCCAAAATTCATTCCCTAAATTCCCTAAATTCAATACCAGCCGTCATTTCATGATACTCTATTTGTAAAAAAAAAAATTTACAAAATTCTGAAATTTTTTGCAAATTAACGTGGTCACAGACATTTCTTTTAAATTAAAAAATGCTGTTAAATTTGTAATTTTTTAATTCTCTCGACAAAATTTGCAGGGAATAAAGAGATTGTACAGATTAACATCTGAGCGACACAGGAGCCCTTCAACCCAAACCGTTCTCGAGTTACAGACGTTTTAATTTTACAGTGCCAGAACGTACATGCGTGCGCATACGCACACAGGCGCACATGCATGCAGACATTGTTTGTGAATTTGATTTTTCGAGGTTTTGGGACATTTTGAGCACGTTGATATTGAAAACTGAAAAAAAATGTTTTCATCGTCACAAAGTTTCTCTATGAGGAAGCAAAACTTACATTTTTCATTCAATCCATATTTTTTGGACTGGCACCGTACTGATAAAATTGTCTGCCAATACCGAGGCAGTACTAAACCGAAGACTCGTTAACCAAGACTGGAATGGTAATGTTGCCACTGCTGGGGCAGTACTTCCAGCCAAGACCCACCCAACCTTCGTTACCATGACTGGCACTGTACTAATAACATTGTTTACTAATACTGGGGCAGTGCTTAACCGAAGACTCGGTAACTAAGACTGGCATGGTACTGTTGCCAATGCCGGGGGACTACTTCCAGCCGAGACGCAACCAACCTTGCTTACTAAGACTGGCACTGTACTAATAAAATTGTTTATCAATACTAGGACAGTATTTAACCCAAGACTCGGTGACCATCACTGGCATGGTACTGTTGCCAATGCTGGGGCAGTACTTCCAGCCGAGACTGAACCAACCTTGGTTACTAAGACTGGCACTGAACTAATAAAATTGTTTACCAATACTGGGGAAGTACTTAACCCAAGACTCGGTAACCAAGACTGGCATGGTACTGTTGCCAATGCTAGCGCAGTACCTCCAGCCGAGACTGAACCAACCTCGGTTATCAAGACTGGCATGGTACTGTTGCCAATGCTAGGGCAGTACCTTCAGCCGAGACTCAACCAACCTTGGTTACCAAGACTGGCAACGAACTAATAAAATTGTTTACCAATACTGGGGCAGTACTTAACCCAAGACTCGGTAACCAAGACTGGCGTGGTACTGTTGCCAATGCTAGCGCAGTACCTCCAGCCGAGACTGAATCAACCTTGGTTACCAAGACTGGCACCGAACTAATAAAATTGTTTACCAATACTGGGGCAGTGCTTAACCCAAGACTCGGTAACCAAGACTGGCATGGTACTGTTGCCAATGCTAGCGCAGTACCTCCAGCCGAGACTGAACCAACCTTGGTTACCAAGACTGGCACTGAACTAATAAAATTGTTTACCAATACTGGGGAAGTACTTAACCCAAGACTCGGTAACTAAGACTGGCGTGGTACTGTTGCCAATGCTAGCGCAGTACCTTCAGCCGAGACTGAACCAACCTTGGTTACCAAGACTGGCGCCGCACTGATAAAATTGTTTACCAATACTGGGGCAGTACTACACCCAAGACTGGGTAGCTAAGACGGGCATGGCACTGATACGTTCAGTTGTCAGTACTGGCGTAGTACCTCCAGCCGAGACTCAACCATACGTGGTAACCAGGACTGGCACCCTACTGATAAAATAGTTTACCATTACTGGGCCAGTACTTCACCCAAGACTCAGTAACCCAGACTGGGACGGTGCTGATACGTTCGGTTTCCAATACTGGGGCAGTACCGCCAACTGAGAGTCGGTCGCCAGAACTTGCACAACTCTGGGCCGTATTGGCAACTCTGGCGGAATACCGACATTCGCACATGGGCATCTGTGCAATTTGAATAAGTTTGACCACCCCAGACCTGAGATATTTACACTTAAAGTTGGCTTGGTTTACACGTGACAAATGCGTTATGATGGGCAAACAGAGCATCATTAATTCTACAGTCAAAACTAAAATTAAGAAATTGATAAAAAAACGAGGATAAGCTACAGTAAGATATCACGAATAATGTGAAAAAAAAATGAGAATGATTCACCATCCAGTTTCCAAGATATAACCATGAGAAGCCTTCACAATTTTGGTGCAAAGCCTGGCAAAGCCTGGAAAAAAAACAATTGGGGCAAAGCCTGGACAGTCCCGGCAAAAAGTTTACTGGCAATGGTCGATCAAAAACACAATACAAAATATATTTTACGGCAATAAATGATATCCATCGTATTATCTACTAGTACCGAGTCAATATTACGTAGTTTTTAATTTTATTCATTACTGATTAAACCAATTATCAATCTTTTAAACATGAACATGGTACGTGAACTTTTGGTTGAGATTTTCGCAGAGGAACTACCTTAAATGAACGCTTGTCATATTTCAAAAAAATAATACGTTCGCTTGTTCTTTTATCTTTCGAATATTATTCACATTATTCCTTCCTTTTTTGGCTAAGATCTGTAACTTATGATTCTGACCAAAAATTCCAAATGTGCCAAATTCACCGGCCAGAGTCCCTGTAACTACACATAAATTAGCACCGAAAAACATCAGTTTGAACGAGCTCAAAAAGAAATATGGATCGCAGGGTATACGAAACGGCCGAATAAATTTACAAATGCATTTACGACTGGATTCCGCGGGAGCATTTACAGAATCCCCGTTTATATTTCATACGGCAATATGGCGTGCCTGGGAAAACGAGAGAATTGGATGAACGTGACGAGAGGGAGGATGAGCCACGTTGAGTGCATTATAAATAACGTTTGAGGTAGCGTCAGACAGTGGAAATATAATGGGAGTGAGAAAGACCGAGAGCCAGGGGCGAAAGAAGAAACGAGAGGGTGAACAGTGAGAAGAGAACGATATGTTGACAGGCTAATATCACGCTGCGTGGTTTTGCTTATTAAAGCAGGGAACGTCGTCACCTGATCGTCGTCGTCGCCGACACGAGCAAACGAATTACTACAGCGCAAAGCGCCCACCGTACGAGGGCCCTGAATTTATCCGAGGGTTTGAATGCTGTTCAATTGCGGCGAGGGTTGAAACTTCGAACAACATTTTCAGCGCTGGAAGGCTGTATAGCCGAATCGGTAATGAACAGGCCTTCGATTCACCGTTCAAATGGTCATATTGTCGATACCTTGGGAATTGTGAGAAAATCATATTAGACGCTCATTTTAAGTGAACTTTATTTTTATTTTAAGCGAATTGTTTTATGTAGGCTCACAATACACACTGACAGCAAAATTCTATTGATATTAACTAGATGCGTCTATTTGATTTTTTCTTATTTCGATTAACTAGATTTGTCGTGAAATCAAATTTTTCCTATTGCATTCCATTATGGGAATTATGTATTTTAAATATATATTTATTTATTCAAATGAAGATTTATTTAATATCGTCTTATAACTAAATATTTTATTTATTCCTGATAAATCTGTGATTCGGTTTCATTTGTTCAAAAAACAATTTAGTTAAATGCATCTATTCAACTTTTCAAAATCCAAATTAAACAGATTTTTCATGGACCAGACATTTTTCTATTTGATTGAACGAATGGTCTGTCTTTTTGCAACAAATAGTTATTTATATCAAGCTATTGACGAACGTTTGGTCATTACTTTTTTTATTTGATCCTACAAATGTATTTGTTTGTTATCGTAGTGTTACCACACGCATTATTCGTATATCCCTAAAATAGATTTTTGCGGCCATCATATGAAAGGTGTAAGCAAGTGAATCAAAAGAATTTTGATTTTACATTTTTGTGTAGCATGTATACATGTTTTACACATGTATAAATCATGTATACATGTTACACGAATATGTAAAATAAAAATTGTCTTGATTCATGTACTTACACATTTCATATGATGGCCGTAAAAATCTATCCGAGACAAATATACAATTGCTATATGCAAATCGAAATGTCGACGATTCAAATATATTTTTCATACGTGCGAAGTGAAAATTTATTTGAATGAAATTCATACATTGTAAGCAAATAATTTATTTAATTTAAAATTTTTATTTTTATTTTATTTTATTTATTTTAATTTTATATTTATATTTAAAATTTAAATAATTTATTCAATTTAAAAAGATCTTTCCAGAATTTGACAGTAATATATATTTCAATCAAATAGACGTTTATTCACGCTAATAAAGATAATTTTCACTCTAAAATATCTCCCATGCGGTCAAAGAAAGAATGTGCTTGAATCCAATCTGTATTTATTTAATTTGAATATATTTTATACTAGCTTTTGCCCGCGGCTTCGCCCGCGTGGATGTCGGAAAATATCCCACGGGAACATACTACCGTGATTAAAAGTACCCCATTTGTTAATCTAGGTAAACAATGTCTTCTCGCACTGCTTATATAGTATCCGAGGAGCGGCGCGCGGATTGATATATGATTGATGGAGGATAAAATCTCTAAAACCTAATAATATAACCTAATAACGGGACGGAAAATTACCTACTTAAATGCCAAATATGAAGGCTACTTTAAAGTGAAAATATTAAATCCTCTTTATTCTCCATCCTGTGAGAATTAGAAAAAAATAGTTACGTAAATAATCCCCGTTAACCACCCCCCCCCCCCCCTAAACCCCTTAATGACAAACTTTATTACATAGGCAAGTATTTGTGTCAAGTTTCAAATAAGATCAAAGAAGATGTTTCAAAGAAGATAAGCCCCGCGAAAAAATCCTCCCCTGTAAAAATGACTATCCCTTTTTAACCCGTTAGGGGTCGATTTTCGAAAAACCCTGATACACGTTATTCTTTATTTTTGTTCTCAAGCATAAATACTGAGTTTCGAGTTAATGGAACCGCGCGTTAAAATTCTTCCATACAAACTTTGATACCCCCAAATCCCCTCTTAGGGGGTAGTTTAGGAAAAATAAAAGTGACAAAGTTTATAATTTACTTTATAATTTATTTGTGTTAAGTTTTTAAGTATATTAACTCAAGGAATAAGATTTTTCATACAAACTTTTACCCCCAATTTAACTCCCTTAGGGGTTGAATTTCGAAAAATCCTTCGTTATTCCTTGTCTACATTATAAAGGGAACCTTTGTGCAAAATTTCAGCTTTCTAGGTCCAAGGGTTTGGGCTGGGCGTTGATGAGTCAGTCAGTCAGTCAGTCAGGACTTCTCTTTTTATTTATATATATAAGATATATATATATATATATATATATATATATATATATAAGATAGAAGATTTAACAAGAATTCAATGATAAATTGGAATGCATTTAATAATAAACGTTGTACTCAATTCCGGGTAGAAGTGTGGATCTACCTATTTACGGTCGGAGTATTTGCTTGGATTTGACAATGAATTACATATTCCTACGGTCGTCATCTTCTCTTCGATCTATTTTGTCGATGAATAATAGAAGCTCTTGCTTCTTGCGTAATTTTCTCTTTCGATGCCATCATTTCGTGCCGAATTCTAACGGTTCTCAGTTGGAATTCCCTGTTAGAAAACTCTAGGTAGGAACTCTATTGTTCTGATCAACATCAGACACAATGTAGATCGAGAGGACAGGAATGCTGAATACCGTGAAAGCGGGTCTTCCGTGCGCCCGGTACCTAAACCCGAACGCTGGAACGTGCTTTACTTAGAATTCTATAACTTCGCCAATTTTGAAGATATCGATATGAAATTTATAGGGTATATTTTGAACACTTGAAACTTTTGGACAATGAACAAAAGGGAAGTCGCTTTTTGTTCACTTTTCTAAATAGATGTAGCCCATTAATATTTATTTTCAAAAAACTTGGCCTTCCTTAACGTTATCTGAAACAGGTACGCCGTCTCTCCAGCTGTGCAATCAGCTATTGCTCTCTCTCTCGCACCTGTTCCTTCTCTCCCATCCTCTACTGTACTAATTTATTTTTGCAGTGCTGCATATACATGGGATGCGTCGGAATAATAAATTCAATAACAAAAGATTTTTAGCGTCAAAATATATGCATTCATTGGACTGAACTCAACAGTACTTATATATTACTCTGTAGTATGTATGAGAGGTGTCACTGGTTTTCTTGTCTTCGCATAGGCTAGGTTCTCGTACAGCTTCACGATGACGGCCGCTTTTTGCTTCTCGGTGATGGCCTCGAAACAAAAATACGTCGCTAAAGATTCAATGCAGCTATCGAGGTTTTGCAAAATGGATGCCAATTTCAGGTTCTTCCGCGTGACAAACCCAAAAATGATCTATAAATTAAACAAAAAGTTAAGACCAAATGTGGTCTTTGATTAACCGGTTAATCAATCGATGTCAAATCAACTAATGAGTTTCACGTGATGCCGTAACCAAAGTGATTTTGAAAACATATGATCAATAACTCGCAATTAACACACTTAAACTGTGTTGCTTTTTCCCGTGTTATTTTTGTTCGTGTGTTGCTATCAACGTGTGTTGTTTAGTCCAACGTGTGTAAATATGCGTCTTGTATGTTGATTCTACACGCTTTATGTGTGTTCGAATAAGCGTGTTATTGATGGGGACAGCTGCGAGGGTGTGTACTAATTTACGTGTTGGATTTTGTTGTAACGTAAATGTTTGTTGTGTAATTTATGTAAATCAAATTGATGTAAATCACAAAAATCACTGTTTGTTGTGTATTATTTTCACAACTTTTTTATTTTTTGTTGTGTATTTTGTTGTTGTTGTTTTATTTGTGTGTAGTTTGTTGTACAACTAGACAACAAACAACCAAAAACTACACGTTGCACAAAAAACTAAACATTTCGTATTGTTTGTTGTGTAATTTGTTGTACAAAAAACAATACACGAAATTTTGTTGTTGTATCGTTTGTTGTGTATTATTTTCCCAATTATTTTCACAACACAATCAATAAAATCATGTTTGTTGTAATGCAGTGTATTGTATTATTTGTTGTGTTGTGTGTTGTTGTTGTTGATTTGTTTGTGTGTATTTTGTTGTACAACTAGACAACAAACAACAACAAAACTACACGTTGTACAAAACACTACACATTGTGTATTGTTTGTTGTGTAGTTTGTTGTACAACAACCAATACACAACATGTTGTTGTTGTGTATTATTTTCACAATTATTTTCACAACACAATCAATAAAATCATGTTTGCTGTAGTGTAGTGTATTGTATTATTTGTTGTGTAATTTGTTGTTGTTGTTGTTGTTTGTGTGTAGTTTGTTGTACAACTAGACAACAAACGACAAAAAACTACACAATGTACAAAAACCTACACATTGTGCATTGTTTGTTGTGTAGCTTGTTGTACAACAAACAATACACAAACTTTTGTTGTTGTGTCGCTTGTGGTCTATTATTTTCACAATTATTTTCACAACACAATCAATAAAATCATGTTTGTTGTAGTGTAGTGTATTGTATTGTTTGTTGTTGTTTCGTTTGTGTGTAGTTTGTTGTACAACTCGACAACAAACAACAAAAAACTACACGTTGTACAAAACACTACACATTGTGTATTGTTTGTTGTGTAGTTTGTTGTACAACAAACAATACACAAAATGTTGTTGTTTCGTTTGTTGTGTATTATTTTCCCAATTATTTTCACAACACAATCAATAAAATCATGTTTGTTGTTGTTTCGTTTGTGTGTAGTTTGCTGTACAACTCGACAACAAACAACAAAAAACTACACGTTGTACAAAACACTACACATTGTGTATTGTTTGTTGTTTCGTTTGTTGTACAACAAACAATACACAAAATGCTGTTGTTTCGTTTGTTGTGTATTATTTTCACAATTATTTTCACAGCACAATCAATAAAATCATGTTTGTTGTAGTGTAGTTTGTTGTTGTTTCGTTTGTGTGTAGTTTGCTGTACAACTCGACAACAAACAACAAAAAACTACACGTTGTACAAAATACTACACATTGTGTATTGTTTGTTGTGTAGTTTGTTGTACAACAAACAATACACAAAATGTTGTTGTTTCGTTTGTTGCGTATTATTTTCACAATTATTTTCACAACACAATCAAGAAAATCATGTTTGTTGTGTAATTTATGTAAATAACAAAAATCAAATACAAATGTAACACCGTTATGTTGGAATTACTTCGCATTACGTGTGTAATTGTATCGTATTACATTTTTTATTACCAAATTTTTATTTTGTTATTACCAAATGCATAAGTGTGTGGAATCGACATGACAATGCGTGTCTAGCCTTTATGTTGTGTTACTTCTACATACTTTGAACACACGTCAAACACGCCTAGTTTTTGCAGTGTAAGGGATATATACTACACAAGGAAGTATGCTTTCTGCATTTTAATAGACCGGTCGCTAAATACGAGTACAGTTACGTTTTATTGCTGTAAAGATAGTTATTTAAAAAGTAAGGAGCACGGACAGAATAGTGTTGGTGTTCAAAAAATAAATAAAAAAAAACTAAATGAGGGCAAATCAAGACCCAGAAGGATTTTAGTTCCCAATCGTGACGTTCTAAACTGTGGAAGAAAAGTCAAAGTGACGTATAATCACGAGTGGGAAGAATGACAAGATGACGAGAAGTTTTGAAAGCGTTCCACGCTGGAAGTGAGAAAAGTTTCCGACACATCCAGGATTCAGAGCCAATGCACATTCTCGAAGGCAAATTCTTGGTGAACGAAGAAGAGGCTGAATCTTGGCGAGGGTGGTGATGGGTGGAAGGGTAAGATAGAAGGAGTTTGGCGAAGGTCTTCGAACCCGCACCGGCAGCAGTACGATTCTTCCCGAGCGGAATGAATCTCTTGCAAGGGTAATTAGGCAGATTACTTTCCGGAGTCGTTTAAGCTCCGCTTTCTTGCTTTGGCCCCTCTAACGTATTGGCGGCTCTGTAAAGCTCGGTAGAAAATAGAAAGGTCGGAGCTTTCGGACAATTAAAGGAGAACATTCTTAGGCGAGTGTTCGGGTGAGGTCGCCGAATTTATAGTGGGACGGGTAACAATTTGCGCGACCGTGTATGGTAGCTGACGCGTAATCTATGGAGTATACCTAGTGGAAGTAATCTTTGCAGGAATCCAATAATTCGACCACCATATAGCACACGCGATCACCCATTTTTCCAACGTAAATCTCTAGACATTTTTCCCAAATTGTTTTTGCAGGTTAGCATTGAAAACTTGGGGAAGAAATGCTTAAAAATAGTCACCCCTGCGAGCAATCGTATGGACAGCAAGATGGATAGTTGCGAATGGCACTTACAAGGAACATCTCTAAACAGCTTATACGCAGTCAGAAATTTAAAAAAATCTATTTTTTTTTATTGCATTTTCGGAATGTACAAATGTGTGAGTATATTCCCTGAAAATTTCAAATCAATCCAGCGAATATTCCCGGAAATATACACATATTTATAAGGACGCTTGGAGCGCTACAAAGTTGTAGTTGAAACTTCAAACGCGTTTTTCTCAAAACGGTGTTTTCAAAGTCGGTGAGCAGGATTTCTCAAAAAACGGCTCAACCGATCGGTCTGCAATTTGAACACAACCTTGTCAGATATATTCTTCAGGTATTGATAGAGGGAATAAGATTTCCGATAATTATTTCTATTTTTTGTCAACGATTTAACGAAAAAAATTTGGTCAAAAATCGAAATTGTTTCTTTCCGGAGCCACCATTTTGTCAAAAATTAAAATTCCGACTATTCCTTCGATCAATACCTGGATTCATCTATCCCCTAAAAGAATCTTTTTGGTTTTCCCCATTTTAGATAATCCAAACCGGAGATACTTTGCTCACCGCCGGACACTTTTTTTCGGGGACCTCCAGGGGACTTCCTACAGGAGCAATGTTAATGAATATTTTTGAAAATAAAAAATGCCAATCTGAAACCATAAGATGCCACGACACTGCCTAATACTTTTCGTTGTGCCCAAATGAAATTCTTTTCCAGAAAAAAATCGTGAAAAAACGACTTTAATATAAAAGTATATAAACATAATAAATGCTCGTGAAGGCTTCATTAAGGCTCGTTTTGAACCTTGTTGTTTCGTCGTCTCAGGCTTAGTACAGGCTTTTCTGCCAGCCTTTGGTCAAGCCTGTGTGCAACAGCCTGAAACCGCGTTATCATTCAGGGGTTCAGCTAGGCCTGAAATCAGGCTGGTGCTCAGCCTCAATCAAAAAATGTGAGCCTTATTTCAGAGCGTGGCGAGCCCTTTTTTCATCGTCAATTCCTACCTGGGTCGTAGGAAGCTCAACGCTATGACTGCAAGAAAATCGCGCTGTTGCCACGATTACAGCGCCGCTCTCTATATGAGTAGGAGCCCTCTCTATGCACGAGGTGCAAATGTGTGGCACATATGGAGGGTACAAGCTCTGTCCAAAATTGACAACCAACAGCATTGTACAGGCATTGGATGTTACTATGCGCTTCGATCGAAACTTCTGGCTCATACGCGTACCAACAGAGTTCCTCGTTAGATAGACACAAATAAAGATGGAAGGCAAGCCAAAGCCTAGGAGGTGGAAGAAAATGCCACTATTTATTCTCAGCTGATGCTTCCAGTCCTCAAATACGGAGCGAGCATCGGAGAAAAACGGACGAAGAAACGTCTGCAGGGACGGGTGCTTTGCTGCAAATATATATGAATGACCACCTCCACCATTCAGGCTCCTGTCGTTAATTAAATAATATTTCTCTTACCGCTGTGGATGTCGAGCGGGTTTCGGATTTCCAGCATAAATCCACGATAAAGGCCGTGGAAGCATTTCGCAAAAGGAATGGCCGTGAACACGCGGGAAAGGTACGAGTGAAAAAGGCCACGGGGAAAGACTGCAAGTGGAGGGTAGAAAAAAAAGCATGGCTTCGCTAAGAGCACTTATTGGAGTATTGAGATCATAACTCAGAGCCAGACTCGTCATAAATGTCCCCGACTGGCCGTTCCGTGGTCCGCCACACTGTGGTCTTTCTTTTCGCTCCTCCATCTTTCTATGCTTCCTTTTTCATTTATCGCCCAGTTACGGTATGGTCATTACGTCCGGCTTGCCTTGTAATACCTTGAAAATGTCTTGGGATGCGAGAACGATTCTCATGTGTTTTCCCGTACAATTCTGAGGGGAACGGCGATAAACACTCGTAAATAAGGAAACACGAGAACAAAAGATAAATGGTATTTGAGAATCTGAGAAATGGCAGACCTTCGTTTCCCGTTGGCGCCTTTCAAATTTGCTTTCACTCGATAGTAGATTTGATGGAATTTGTTTTTATTTTCACAGCAGATCTGAAATTACATCAGTTGTGGTCGATTGGGAACTTTTCCCAAATTGGACGGAATAGGGGTTTATTCGTGCAAATAATGGACAACACCAGTCGTGTTCGTGGGGTTGAATATTCGGGGAAAACTTTGAAGGCAAGACCGTGTACTTTTCGAGAGGAAACGAGAAAATATTCATGATGCTGCATTAAGCGTGAGAACGTCCTGCGGGGAACAGCGTAAACCGACGTGGCAGGAAGGGGTGCATCACTGGAGCAATCAAAACTCTCCATTTAATTTCGCACCATCCTGTAATGTCAAGAAGACTGCCACTTGTTTATCTAGGAAGCTTCGCCCAGCTTCTTCGGGATTTTATCCATTTATACCTTTAAGGGGTATACTAGGGTGGTCCAAATTTGAGCTCTATTTTTTTCCTTTTTCTCACCATCCAATTATCTTCTTTAAGGGGCTATACCAGTGTGACACTTAAAAAAAATCGTTTTTTTTCCTCTTTCGACAGTTTATACTTTCAGGAATATCATTATCATTGATATCATTTTATCTTGCAAAAATCGATAGTTAAATCTTTAAACGCGTTATTCTCGAAATGAGATTTTCAAATTTGCTGACATTGTGACTCAAAGAGCAATTATCCGATTGACTTGAAATTTGAACTGAGTACTCTTGAATATATTTACTCTACAATGACGTGGGGTATTTTTAACTGGATGAAAATTGACGATTTGGCATTGAAAAAAACGACCATTTTATAGGCAAGAAAACATACCTTTTTCATAACTACGCCATTTTGTTAGATTTGTATATTTTTCGACAATCCTACGTCATTGTACAGGAAATACCTCCCAGTTTAACGACATTTTTTCCTTTTTCGGTTTCAGCTACTCAATGGGCCGGAATCATGTTAGCAGTGGAGGAACTTTTTTTTTGGCGCCTCCGAAGGCAGCGCATAAGTCTCTTGGATCTCAATATTTGTCTATGAAAAAATTATGTAATATAGGTCAAATATAGCCAAATATATTCTTAATTTTCCGAAACATTTAATTATGTACTTTTCTTCCAAAAAATTCCCGAAAATTACCAAGATTTTCAGCGTTCACGCTGGTATAGCCCCTTAAAAAAAAATTGCAGAGAAATCTGCGAGCCGTAAAACAAAATTTCCGATTTGATAGACTTCCAAATCTATCCAACGCAAAAAAGGGTAGATGTTCATTTTTTGAAACTCTCGTCCAATTATCATAATAGATTTCGTAAAATATCAATTGAAAGTGGATAACTTGAATATCAATATCAAAAACTAGCATGACGAATGCATCCTTCGTTTTCCCACATTGGAGAAATATAGTATCTGATAAAAGCCCAAGCTGCCGAGTGAAAATTGTAAAGAAAATCTAATTTGGAACGTTCATGAACATCGGTAATAGGCCCGAATTAATTGCGGAGAATTGCGAGTATGAAGATGCGTCAAGTGACCGGATGGACTGGAATATAATTTCCACAACAGCTTCCAACGGTTCAAGTAAACCCTCCTGGGTTGAGGGTTGGAAAACGTGTTATGACGGAAAGGCCTGGCGCGGTGTCACAAATGTGATGACAATGACGTAGGGTTGTCGCGCTGGTTTTCGTGGCTCGGAGTTTACCGCCAGCACTCGTTTTGGTATTAAGATCAACGTACCGGATAATGGGGGTGCGTTGCTGGGTTCGCCCGCTGTATACGTGCTAGGGTTTTATCTTATTTCACGAGGAACTTGTTCGCAAGCTGCATCATTCCAAATTTCGCGTTTAATCAAAAGGTTTTTGGCAATTAGATGAAATCCTATGGTCCAATTTATTTATCCAGCCAATTAACGTCACGTGATCATAAAATGTTATATCCTGATACTTGATCCTGACTCTTCACTATTGGATCGATTCGTGTCCCTTGAGTATCTAACGATCTTTCCCAAAAGATTGTTGGGTCCTCGTCAGCTTTTGAGTCACGAAAAAGTGGTGTCCTAGTCAGCTTTTTAGGGGGCGTCCATTAATTACGTGAGGCGTTTAGGGGGGGAGGGGGTCGAGCGAAATCTCACCCAATCTCACGTGGGGGAGAGGGGAGCTTCGGCAAATATCACGTAATTTTAGTAATTTTAGTAATTTTAGTAATCACGTAGGGAGAGTCTCCCTACTACTTTACATGGTGGAGTAAATGGTACTACAACCGCAGTTACTTCTACTACAATTTATTTTTCGTGAACGTATGCATTTTGAAAAATCTCTCGTGAGGTTACTGGAGGGGGGAGGCGGCCGAGCAAAATCTCACGACATCTCACCCGGGGGAGAGGGGGGGTCGAAAAATCGCCAAAATCACCTCACGTAATTAACGGATGCACCCTTAGTCACAAAAAAGTGGTGTCCTAGTCAGCTTTGTGAATAAGCATAGAAGGGATGCGAATTGTTTTTTTTTTTTTTAGATTTAATGTCCTTACACTTTAAAAACGCGGAGAGCATGAATGGACCCATTGCACCTTGCCTGCCATGTGACAAGTTGTCGGAAAAATCATAGAGCTTGTAAGATTTCCAAAAGAATCGAGGTCATCCTGACGGCGTCCACCATCCGTTGAAATGATGATGATACTAAATTACCCCTTATGTTGTCCATAAAGACTTACCTGAAACATAAGAATCATTTTGATCAGATCACTCAATTAGTATGGAACCTGATATTATTTTAGTTGTCACAGTTAAATTTTCCAACAACATAAGCGATTGCTGACGAGATTGTGGGTTGTCTCATTGGAATTCAATGTACATTTATAACTCTAAATTTCATTAAGGGATAACACCACTCCAGGATTTTGGAAAAATCGTTTTTTTTTTGCTTAAAACATACTTTGGGTTCATAAAAACAATATGCAATTGGTCCTGTAGCGAATTTTTTTTTTAAGGATTCAATTCTCAATTTTCCGCAGCGCCTCGGACTTCTTTCAGGCGCCTCGTACAACTTTAAACGCGTTTTTATCGAAACCGTTTTTTTCATACTGGGAGAACGCATTACTTGAACACCTTTGCATGGATCGATTTGAAATTTTTATAGTAGCTTCACAATTACATTTTCTATGAGAGTACAAAGCCGTTTTTTGATTAAATGTACAATTTTTTTATAAACACTTTACTGCTTATTTTTTGGGCAAAAAATCGATTTATTTCTTTCAAAGTGCGTCATTTTTTCAAAATTCGATAAAATATCAATCACGTCTCTGCTCTCGGCCTTGCATCTTCGAAAATATTTACAATTGGCCTCTGCAACTTTGTAAATATATTCTTGGACAGTTTATCTATTGATTTGAGCAATAAAAAAAAACGATTTTTCGATCCTTCTAATTCAGGCTCCCGCCTTAAGGGGACAAGGGGGTAGCAACGTTTGTATGGTGAAAAAAAGATCTGTTCGGATTTACTTGAAACTTAGTATTAATGCTCTTCAACACGACTCCACGTGTTCCTTAAGGGATCTTCTCACTTTAGAAGCTAAAGAAGGCTATTCTCATGATTTTTTTTATAGGCTTATATTATAGATATTGATATAAAAGTTGTTACACATAAAAATACACTTTTGAAATACATTTTTCAAAAATGTAGGTTCTATGTAACCCAAACAAACTTTAAACGCGTTTTTCTCGAAAAAAAAAGTTTTTCGACGGCTTGTTAATAAAATCTTCGAAACTACTGAACCGATCCTTATGAAATTTTAACCACATATTCTTTACAACTATAGCTATAACGCATATCAAGGATTTTTTTAAATTTCGATATTTACTATTTTTTTTGTCAAGAGCGGTAAAAAAACACGTTTCTTTCGAAAAATGTTTGCTATTTTGTTATGTTTACATATATCAAAAATCGTATGATATGCGCTATAGCCATCGAATCTAGAACCGATTAATTTTTTTGCTTCGGATGATTCATCTCCGAGATTTCATCAACAACGCAGACCTACAATTTTTTAGAA